>JACEGR010001094.1:0-190692 GCA_014170235.1 Listronotus bonariensis | reverse complement strand
TAGTCTTAACGCTCGACACCTCGCAAGACGCTATCTGCGGTTTATTTATTTAATAAAATGGTGAAGGCAGCAATAATATAAGAGCAGTGGCAGGCCGAAACATCAATAATAATATACGAAAAACAGCCTTAACGCTTAGGGAGCAGAAAATGAGATTATCTTCAAATCAGGGAGGTGCCGTTCTCGTATTACCTGGTTTGCGCTGGGATTACCATGCCTCCGCAGCTTCCTAAAATCCTTAATAACGTTCGAAGGAGAACATGCTTGCTAAGGGGGAACGCATGCGCACAACACGACGTCGACAAGGTTGTTGCAGACATGCGGTTTATATTAGAAAATAGTCGATAAAATGGTGAATATTTTGCGGCTCGTAAAAGTGATATTATCGGGAGATAACAGACGTTAAATATACCGCTCTTAACGCAAACACTAATCAATACAGAGTAATCTAATAACATATATAACAAAAACATACGGTGTGAATGACGCTGCCGCTGTTAAAAACATGTATTCTTAAGAATTGCACACAAAATAGACACTCACAGTCTCGTCGTCGTCGTATACAGCCGCGTTTAACATGTTTGTTAAGCGATTGAACCGGTGTCTAGTTGTAGCTCTCCCAGACAAAACAGATCATTTGTAACAAAATATGCATGCCGGGTCAATAGCGTACTCTATACGTCTATCACATAATCCAAACCCAGCAAAAATGGTCACTAACAGTTCGGGGTATGGTATACATGTAACCACAGCTGTTTCAAAAAGCAGTTCACACCGGCCTCGCCCAACGGCCTGACGGCTGCAGCAGGTTCGCCGCTCAGGCGGTTCGCCGGAATTTCACGCGAGCCAGCTGCGACGCTTGAGTCAGATGATCACGCCCTAAACAGAGCTGCGCATTCTAAACATATTGCCTTCGGTGCGTTGCGCAACAATTTAAGGTTCAAGCGGTGAGCCAGCGCACGGTGTTTTTCAGTCTGGCGCATTTTTTTGACATACGACAGGTGACAGATGACATTTGACAGATTGACCACGCCCAAAACAACGCGTTGCGCAACCTCAAATGCCCTCAATGACGTGTCAGAGATCTTTGACATAGACAGGTGACAGATTATTTGATTGTATTGACCACGCCCGGGGTCGCTTGATTCCTGGGCCACTGCCAGGTTACAAAAATCGACCACTTGTTAAAATTCTTCGTGTACATAATACGCGTTTTATTACTGTAATAAAATTACTGAATTTTGTACTTATGACATAAACAGCCATGCTCCAAAAAATGCCAGCTAAATTTCGTTAAAAACCGATTTTAAAATCAGCGCTATTGTACCGGTATTAAGAACCGTTTAAAAGGAAATGAAAACGAAAGCCAGTGGTACCGTGCGTTTTCTAAATCATACAAAGCCAATGAAATCGGAAAATTATTCTCTACAGCTTGTAAAGCTGATTGTGATTGTCTACGAGCCGTGGTGCTATGATAACACATTATTCATCCTAGAATATCTTCAAAAGAAATTACAGTCATAATAAAATGCAAGATTTCTAAACAGATGTCTCCATATACATTACATAATTTATTTTCCGTATTTCATTGGTATTCTTGCGCTTTTGTTGGTTAATAAAACAGAAAGTGGTGATTTTTAAATTTACTTAGTGTAGTTATTATAGTAAGTTGTAGTTTTTGCATAAACTGCGTCACACCAAAAACCTATTAATTCGATACTTCGAGTTAGTCGCTTTCGATTTGCTGATTATCTGAAAGAGTCCGCTTTTTTTTAAAATGTTGGTCAAGATATTTGTGTAAATCAATATCGTCGGTTACGAAACCGGTCGCCGGTTAACCGGTATTCGAATGTCGGTTTTCGTTTGCCAAACCACGGCACCGAAAGATTGGCCGTTAACCGCCAGCCTTAGGTCCATCGACGCAGCGATGGTTAAAGCGCCCCACTTTAATAGCACCGGGCACTGCGCCCACGCTATTCATGACGCGCCAGCCGTTGCGCCACAAAGATTTCAGGAATTAACCGCAACATACGATAATAAACGCCCCGTCTATTTAATAGTTATGCCATTAATCGAATATCCAATAAAGTCGGCCTCCCATCTCTGTTCGGTCAACATGGTCACAGCAGTAAACCTTATATTGCACACCTATCTAGACATCAAACGCGGTTCGATTTTATCGAGATCGTCCCGCCACAGAAATACTTCAATCATTTTCCGCTCCGAAAGACATATCACGCGTCTTCGATATCTGGAACGGCATTTCAAAGCAATATGTTGACCGAACAGAGATGGGAGGCCGACTTTATTGGATATTCGATTAAATGGCATAACTATTAAATAGACAGGGCGTTTATTATCGATATGTTGCGGTTAAAGACCACCGAATATGCTCACTGAGCGAAACTAACGAACACAACGCGTTATGGATAAAGTTAAATGACCAAACACCGAAATTTTACGGTGCTTTTCAATTAAAGTCAAATTTTTTGCTAACCGTATGCGTCGGAGTGGTTTAAACCTAAGGCTGGCAATCGAAACCGGTTTTTCGGTTAACCGGTTAATCGGTTTTCGGTTAACCGTGGTTTTGGCCAAAACTGAAAACCGGTATTCGAATACCGGTTAACCGGTATTTAAAACCGGTTTTCGAATACCGGTTAACCGGTTTTGACAATCCGGTTTTCGAATATCGAGTTAACCGGTTTTAAAAAGCGGTTTTCAAATACCGGTTTTTCGGATAATCGGACCAAAATCGAAAAGCGGTTCTTCGAATATCAATTAATAGGTTTTTGGTTGATTGCGGTTTATATAAAAACTACAACTTACTATAATAATACACTAAATTAAAATTTAAAAATCACCACTTTTTCTTTTCTGTTTTTTTATTAACCAATAAACCAAGAAAAACACCGAAAATAGAATACCAATTTTAAATACAGAGGAAAAAATAAATTATGTATGTATATATGGAATTTTTACATCACCTTTTAGAATCTTGCATTTTATTAACAGGGATGTTATATTTTTATTCTTATTTATATTTAACCAATTTCTTTTGAAGAATATTCTAGGATGAATAATGATTATCACTTAACACCACAGCTCATGGGCAAATCCGCAATCAACGCAAAAACGATTAATAGAGAATAATTACTTTCCGATTTTCTGTTAACTGTGGTTTAGAAAAGCCTTTTTCGGTTTTGAAAACCGTTTTCGGTTTTCGGTTTTAAAAACCGGTTCTTAATACCGGTTTTTAATAGCGGTTTTTAAAATCGGTTTTTAATTAACAAAGTTTAACAACATTTTTTGTTTGACATGGCATATTTTATGTCATAAATTTTAAAATTCAATTGTTTTATTTACGAATTTAGTAAAACGCGTGGCAATAATTTTTACACGAATAAAGATTTTAACAAGTGGTTTTTTGATTTTTGTAGCAAATTTAATTTACTTTTGGTTTTTAGATAAATAATAATAGCATTACATTTAAAATTTTAAACAAAAATTTAAAAACCTCAAACTCGATAAATAACGCCTTTTAGCGGGAGCAGCAAAGGACAGAATGGGCGGTGTTAACTTTTTCTCAATCATCAAAGCTTCCTTTTTTAAACGAAACCTAATTTGCTAAATTTGGTTAAGGGAAAGCGAAGTTATAGGCATTTCAATTCATGAATTTCTCCCTTTCCTACCAGTAGGCATTGGGTCACTTCAGGAACCCCCACTCCTCCACCCGTGACGTCATTACTCGGAATCTTGGGTGACGCCTATTTAGGTACTGCGCAGGCGCGGCATATTTAGGAATCTTGCGCAACGCGTTATTTAGGGCGTGGTCAATCTGTCAAACGTCATCTGTCATCTGTCAAATGTCATCTGTCACCTGTCATGTGTCAAAATCTCTGACGTCATTTAAAATTTAGGAATCTTGCGCAACGCGTTATTTAGGGCGTGGTCAATCTGTCAAACGTCAAATGTAATCTGTCACCTGTCATATGTCAAAATCTCTGACGTCATTTGAAATTTAGGAATCTTGCGCAACGCGTTATTTTGGGCGTGGTCAATCTGTCAAATGTCATCTGTCACCTGTCATATGTCAAAAATCACGTGACTTAGAAAATGGCCGCCGTGCGTAGGATACTTGCGCTAAGACCTTAAATTGATTTGCGCAAACGCGAAAATTTATTAAATATTTAGGAATCTTGCGCAACTCCATATTTAGGGCGTGGTCAATCTGTCAAACGTCATCTGTCACCTGTCATATGTCAAAATTCGGCGAACCGCCCTGAGAGCCGTTCGGCGAACCGCCACCCGTTCGGCGAACCGTCCTGAGAGCCGTTCGGCGAACCGGTGAACCGCCTAAAATCGATCCGTTTGGCGAACGACTCTTTGTAAAAACAGCTGTGGACTACATGGAGTCCTTGGTAAGTGCTCTGTATACCCCAATTTGAACTGTCAAGTAATAATTCAGAGCGTTATCGGTATTTTGCTAAGTTTGAGGTTATGTAAATGATTTAAACGTATAAATTATACTGCTATTGACCCTGTATATTGTATTAATCTAACATATTTTTGTTACAAATAGGTCTGTTTTGATCTGATACGTTAAAGCCACCGAGCCGCTTAACAGACCAGTTCAATCGCTTAACAAACATGTTAGGCCTTTATAACAGCTGTATACGACGACGACATCGAAGACTTGGTAAGTGTCCTATTTTTTATTATTACATGTTTAAAACATATTTTTGGTTCTGGGCTGTTTTTTCTAACCTTAATTCTTAGAATACATGTTTTTAACAGCTAGCATTTGACAGCTGTCATTCACACCGTATATTTTTACTGATTACCCTTGTTTTTGTATATGTTTATTAGATTACTCTGTATTGTTAGTGTTTGCGTTAGAGCGTATATTTTTTTTTAACGTCTGTTATCTACATTAATATCCTTTTTATAATTTTTTAAATTATTTTACCTTCACCATTTTATCGATATTTTCCTAATATAAACCACATGTCTACATAACCTTAAACTGCGTGACTGCACTAGACTTATGATATTGTCGACGTCATTGTTATTGCGCATGCGTTTCCCCACTATAGGGTGTATGTTCTCAACTGTTGTAGTCCATCGAACGTCCTTATTAAGGATTTTAGAGCTGCGGAGCGAAGTGGTAATCCCTGCTTGCAAACCAGGTGGCTTTTAGCTGAGAACCGGCTTTATACAGTTTGAAAGTGCCTATTCGGTTATATATACACCCTAAAGCGTTAAAGACCTGTTTTTCGTATATTATTATTATTAACCGATATATTTTTCTCTTATATTTTTATTATTTTTTACCTTCACCATTTTGTCGTCGTCATGTTTTATAAACCACGGGCGTGTAAAATTTTGAGGTTATGTTAATCAGGCGTTAAAGACCTATTTTTCGTATATTATTATTATTAACTGATATATATTTCTTTTATATTTTTATTATTTTACCTTCACCATTTTGTCGTCATGTTTTATAAACCACGTGCGTTTAAATTTTGAGGTTATGTTGATCAATCTTAAAATATTTCTAGGTTATGTCATGCGTAAGACCATAAGATAGGTTTGAGGTTATAAATTCTACCTAATGACGTAGGTGTAGAAAGTTCGCCATTTTTTAATAAGCCACGTGCTAGTAAAATTTAAGGTTATGTCATCCGTCGTCATCTTATGTATATGTTGACGCATGCGTAAAGATTCATATAAGTTTGAGGTTATGTTGACCACCTAATGAAGTAAGTTCGCCATTTTTTAAATAAGCCACGTGCTGGTAAAATGTAAGGTTATGTCAACGACCACGGGGCCCTCGGCTAAAGCGTGGGGTCCCGGAGCCTTAGACGTGAAGTCCTGAGCCCTAAACGTGGGGCTGTGAGTCTTATTCATGTAAATTTAAGAGTCTTTGCGCAAGTATCCTACGCATGACGGCCATTTTCTAAAAACACGTGGTTTTTGACATATGACAAGTGACATTTGACAGATTGGCCACACCCTAAATATTTAATAAATTTTCGCGTTTGCGCAAATCAATTTAAGGTCTTAGCGCAAGTATCCTACGCATGGCGGCCATTTTCTAAGTCACGTGATTTTTGACATATGACAGGTGACAGATGACGTTTGACAGATTGACCACGCCCTAAATATGGAGTTGCGCAAGATTCCTAAATATTTAATAAATTTTCGCGTTTGCGCAAATCAATTTAAGGTCTTAGCGCAAGTATCCTACGCACGGCGGCCATTTTCTAAGTCACGTGATTTTTGACATATGACAGGTGACAGATGACGTTTGACAGATTGACCACGCCCTAAATATGGAGTTGCGCAAGATTCCTAAATATTTAATAAATTTTCGCGTTTGCGCAAATCAATTTAAGGTCTTAGAGCAAGTATCCTACGCACGGCGGCCATTTTCTAAGTCACGTGATTTTTGACATATGACAGGTGACAGATAACATTTGACAGATTGACCACGCCCAAAATAACGCGTTGCGCAAGATTCCTAAATTTCAAATGACGTCAGAGATTTTGACATATGACAGGTGACAGATTACATTTGACGTTTGACAGATAGACCACGCACTAAATAACGCGTTGCGCAAGATTCCTAAATTTTAAATGACGTCAGAGATTTTGACACATGACAGGTGACAGATGACATTTGACAGATGACAGATGACGTTTGACAGATTGACCACGCCCTAAATAACGCGTTGCGCAAGATTCCTAAATATGCCGCGCCTGCGCAGTACCCTAAATAGGCGTCACCCAAGATTCCGAGTAATGACGTCACGGGTGGAGGAGTGGGGGTTCCTGAAGTGACCCAATGCCTACTCCTACCTCCCTTATTTTACGCCCTAGAATAAAAAGTGATACATCAAAAGATAAAGAATACTTGCAGCATTACTAATGTAGTACTTATTTTATACCTTATATGGGGCTATTCTCAACAAAAATAAATTTTAAGATACGACTATAGCTACTACGCCCCTAGCGGTACTGCCAGGAACTTGAAAATATTTTCCAACAAATTCCTATGGTCAATTTTTATAATAGGATTATTTCCTATTATCCTAGGACTATTACTTCCTGAGATATGCTACCTATCCACCCTTAATGAAATACCCTGTATAAAGTCCATTTTATTACTGACCCAGAAACTAAAATCGAAATAAAATAGAAGTGCTAATTAATTTAGGCTTGCCTTTTTAAGGACAAGTTTAATTGGTCATATTTTTAAAAATGTTAAGGTTAACCAAAGTCGATTGATGAGATAAGGTCACGACATTCGCCATATTGGCTAGCGCGGCTGTGACGTCAATTCGGGCCATTTTCGGCCATGTTTGATTATAGGCAGATCAGTGGCGTAGAATTAAGAAGAAAACAAAAAAGAACTGTATGTTGTGAACAAAATTTATTGGATTATTTTAATAGGTATAACTTTAAACAAAAATATAAATGTGGTTTAAATATTGAAAATTAAAAATTATCAAAGCGACGACAGGACGATGAGGTACCTGGCAGAGCAAAACATTTTCCATGGTTCCGTAAGTCAAAAATCATTTTAAAAACTATGTATACAGGGTGTCCGCTAATGAATGGTACAATAGAAAAACCACAGATTCCTTATGCCAAAATATTAAGATTTAACCAAACATACCTAATATTCAAAAGTTTATAATAAGGAAGATACGAGGGGTGTAATAGTAAAAGAAAAAGTAAATTTATTTCGATAATTGTTCCCCCTTTTTAAATATCTTAATAAAACGGTATCTAGGGGTTTTAAACATTAGCTTTTCAGATCGAATATTAATTTTTGTGTGTAGACTAAAGGGCGATGGGTACACCATTGAAACTTCTCTAAAACTACCCAATTTTTTTGTTACTACTCTGTATGTATGTAAACTAGTAAGCTTTTCGA
This sequence comes from Listronotus bonariensis, assembly GCA_014170235.1. Lineage (NCBI taxonomy): Eukaryota > Metazoa > Arthropoda > Insecta > Coleoptera > Curculionidae > Listronotus > Listronotus bonariensis. Next base: position 182,753 of record JACEGR010001094.1, on the reverse strand, counting down.
TGCTTTCTGCACAAAAAAAGGTATACTTAGTAAGAATCGGTCTTAACAACCGTTTTTAAGGTATTCACGTTTTAGTTGTTCAGTGCACCCGAAAGTATGTATATGTAAACCACAGTTTTTACCAAACAAAGCTTCGACAAGGCACGACTCTGTCATCAGCTGATAATGCTACCAACTTTGAACAGAACTGCCATACGAAATCGTAATTCTCACACCCGCACGTCCCTGACAAAAGCTATCTCCGGTCTTGCTTATGTCTAAACCCCTTCTCATAAAGAAACTCTGGGTTTAACAATACATTTTTAGCTAAAATAAAGTTTTTTGTAAAAAAATTGTATTTTTTACCACTTTGTATAAATCCAAAAAATAATTATCCCTGTGCTTAAGTCCAAAGCTTTTTAATTAAATTCTACATTCAATTCCTTTTAACTAAATATCAAAATTGCAAAAGCAGCCAACACAATGCCACATAAAATTAAAACCAAACTTCCTCCATTGTTATTTTCGTTTAACATACTCTTGACTATTAAAATAATTGTCCGTGACTTTTGGCCCTTCCAAATGTAAACTCCTGCGAGTTTTGGCCAACTTCCAACACTCTTTTGGTTAAAGTGGACTAATTATTTCTGGCCCTTGCAGAACGAGAGCTGACCGCTGCAAAGTCGTTATCAGGTGGAGCTTCAGGAATATTAAAAGTCGTATTTCAGGAAAATAAATGCTGGATATTGCGGTTACTTTTGGTTGACGTTGATGATAGTCGTTTAGAGATATTAATGGAGGGAAATTTATACAAAGCATGGAAATAAATTGAAATTTTTAGGGACTTTTAATGTTGGTTTTTTAAAAATGTTTGCAATATACTTATTTAATTGGTGTTGGTCAGGACAATCTCGAATAGGGCTGGCAACCGAAAGCCAGTTTTTCGGTTAACCAGTTTTCGGCTAACCGCGGTTTTGGCCAAAACCGAAAACCGGTATTTGAAAACCGGTTTCGAATACCGGTTAACCAGAATTTGAAAAACCGGTTTTCGAATATCGGTTAACCGGTTTGAAAAAGCGGTTTTCAAATAACGGTTTTTCGGATAATCGGTTTTCGAATACCGGTTTTGGATAATCGGACCAAAATCGAAAAGCGGTTCTTCGAATATATCAATAAATAGGTTTTTGGTTGATTGCGGTTTATATCTAAAAAAAGAAAAACCGTTCATTTTGTAAAATCGGATATTGGTTGACAGATTATACAGGGTGGTTCATTTTACCTTAGACAAGCAAATAACCAGAAAACGGCGCATTTTAGAAGAAAATGTTTCTTGTAAGAATTGTTTGAAATAAAGGGAAAATTTAATGGTATTATTAGTTTGTGACCTTGACTAAAATTTTAAGGTCATATTCATATCAACTTTGTTTTTTCAAAAGGCAACTCCAATTTTTTTATTTAGAATGTGTCTCCTCATTAGTAACTTAGTTATTACTCAAAATATGAAACAGTATAAATTAGCAAACTAGTATCTTCTTTCACGCTCTTTAAGACTAAAGATTAGAAAAAACAATTGACAATCGGGTTGCTGAGTTATACAGCAAAATACCCTTTTTTAAAATGGAACACCCTGTATATTTTATCACCATTAGAAAGTTCTTTGAAAATCCTTTAAAAAAGTCCGTATGTAATATATCCAGTTTTTCATAGTTTCGGAAATATGGCCATCCTCAGGAGTTTAATAGTAAACTGGATTTTTTATATAAAACACCCTGTATATGGTATCATCAATTAAAATATATTTTAAAGAGCTTTAAGAAAATACCACATTTGATGTGCCTATTTTTTTAGTTTTGGAAATATAGCCATTTAAATCTGAAAGATGGTAGATATTTTCCCCGTTTTATTTCTGACACTAAAACTTATTGCTTATAGCTTAAAGCTGTGATATAATGTAAAATTGAACGTAATTTTTAGATTTAAATGGCCATATTTCCAAAAGTATTAGAGATAGACATAGCAAATGTGGTATTTTCTTAAAGCTCTTTTAAATATCTATTTATTGGTAATGTAATATACAGGGTATTTTATTTAAAAAATGCCAGTGTACTATAAAATTTCTGAGGATGGCTATATTTCCGAAACCATGAAAAATTGGATATATCACATGTGGACTTTTTTCAAGGATTTTAAAAGATCTTTCTAATGGTGATAAAATATACAAGGTGTTCCACTTAAAAAAAGAGTTATTTTGCTGTATAACTCAGAAACCCGATTGTCAATTGTTTTTTCTAATCTTCAGTCTTAAAGAGCGTGAAAAATACTACTAGTTTGCTAATTTAAACTATTTCGTATTTCAAATAATAACGAAGTTACCAATAACGGGCACTTAATTTGGATGACCCAGTATAATAATTCTGTACAAGCACGTCATAAGTAACAGTAACTAGGGCTAATCTTGCATTTTGTAACGATACCGATTTTCTACCCGATAAGATGATAAAAAGATTGATATAAAGAAGTTATTTTAGACAAAACAATAAACGGCGCGCCGCAGTTGCAGGTTGCGAAATTTACCACAATAGTTAACCTTCCTAGTCAATGTTGCCACTTTGTCACTCTTGTCAGAATCAAAAATTATATGATGGGTTTTGTTGTTAATAATAATAATTAATTAATAATAATTTAATTAGTGATGATTATAGTACAACAAATAAGGTAAATATATATTTATTTTTTGCTAGAATATTTTGGGACTAATCTTTTAGCAGGACCTACATTTACCAAAGTAACTAAAATAATTGGGGAGGTGGACAACCCCCTCCCCCATAAACACGCCCCTGTGTATAAATTAGTTGTTTATTGATAAAATTGTGGAATTTAATTAGATACATAAATGTTCTTTCATAACTTATAATAATTACAACACCAATACTATTAATAATAATAAATGATGGTTATTTTATTTGAAACCAAATTATTATTGTAACACTAAATTGAAATTTATAATGATAAAACTTCAAATAATACAGGTGTAACGTGAATTTTATTAGTCTGTGAATAACTCAACTTCTAATTAAAACACTGTTGTATATATTGCATTTTGTTTTATTGGACTGTCATTAAATATGCCAATTTAAATTCGATATTAATTTTAAATTTGTAATTGAATCGGGACTTGAAATAATTGCGTGTATGTTTGTTTTGTATTTTATTGTATAATACAACAGTATAAACTATACTAAATGCAGAATGCAAATATTTAAATAATTAATGAAAAAAAAATTAATAGGAACATCCCCCTTACTACCCTCTTAATTAAAATTAAGTTTCATCCATTGCAATTCTCCTTATATCTACACGGATTGTTAACTAATACGTTCATGAAGTTTGACCAATTTAAATTGCCTATAGCAAAGAATACCAATCCATAGAACCCCACAAGTGAGATTTCAGCGTACCCTAAAAATTTTTAGTACCTACCGCGACCAACAGATGGCGAAAATCGTACGATGTTGCTTTGCTAATACGATTACCATCAGAAATTGATAGCAGTCGCTGACGAGCAGTCGGCCCGATCAGTTAGAGTGAGGATATACGCACAATTTAATAAAAATAAAATCCCCGATAAATGGACCCAGTATCCATAAGATTATTAAATTTATGATTTCAGAATAGGATATATCGATGGATTTTTGACAAAACATTGTAAGCGACATTCGTCAGTTTTACGGGAAACGTTCTTTTTTTTATTGGCTTTATTGCAGATGAATTCTATATATTCTATATTGGTTCGGCGGTTCATTTAATTAATGGTAGTTATTTGGGTACACACCAAAAAATAAATTAGTAGTACCAATAAACCAAAAAAAAATAAAGCAAGTAAATAGAGAACTAAAAATCGACGTTTTGGTGGCAAGTCTGCCACTGTTGTCAAGATAAATTTAATAAAAATTTAAAAATTAAGCTATTATTTAGGTTTAGAATTTTAAAATTTTTAGCTTTTTTAGGAGATTCTGAAAATTTTGACATTAAATGGTAAATATGTTTGTTTTGTAATTTAAATTAAGAAGAAATCTAAAATAAAAACATTCAGATCTCGGTTTTTCTTTAAAAATAACGCGATGGGAAGAAAAAATCGTTTCTCGTAAAATTGGCGAATGTCGATTACGATGTTTTGTAAAAACGCATCGATATATCCTATTCTGAAATAATAAATTTAATAATCTTATGGATACTGGGTCCATTTATCGGGGATTTTATTTTTATTAAATTTTGCGTATATCCTCACTCCAACTGATCCGGCCGACTGCTCGTCAGCGACTGCTATCAATTTCTGTTGGTAATCGTATTAGCAAAGCGACATCGTACTACTTTCGCCATCTGTTGGTCAGGTAGGTAGGTACTAAAAATTTTTAGGGTACGCTGAAATCTCACTTGTGGGGTTCTATGGATTGGTATTCTTTGCCTATAGTTTCAGAATAATTAAAGCGTAAATTAAAAACCGATTTTTTGCATTTTTTGTCCTTTAAGGTAGGAAAAAACTGTGAAGTACAAAATTGAACCTTCTTTAAAGACTAAAATTTCTCTGTACGTGGATTTTCTGGGCAGCAAATGTTTGGTGGGATATAGCCATTTAAATCCTTTATTTACGAACAACTCAAGCAGCAAGCTGACGTCTTATTGACGTCTCTTTTAGTCATTTTCAAAATTAAACAACCGCAGACCGGTCTCGATCTATTTTTGGTCTCATCAGTACGGTGTAGGCAATAAAAGATGTTGAATAAACGTAGTGGTTTATTGTCCATTACGCCATCTATCGGTAGAGGTTTTTCCTATTTTAATTTTGTAAAATTATTAGTCTGACTTTTCCGTCATATGATATTTTGGTTGGATTTTGACACGAATCATATAATGTCACAAAATTTTTCTGACGAGTTTTCTAAACATGACGTCATTTGATTTTTATGAGCTAGTATGATAAAAAAAATGACGTCAAAAAGACGTCACTTCAGCGCGTCAAAAACACCTTATTAAAATGACGTCATAATTTTGGTCTGATGACGTTCTATGACCAAAAGTGACTTAAAAATGACGTCATAATGACGTCAGCTTGCTGTTTGGGAAGCACCTTCTTTTTAAGACCTTTAAACTTACCCCATTTTAAAACCAAATGATCTTAAGGGATTTAATTTACAGACCCCCGTAGCTCTTCTAAAAACCCTACAAAGAAACTTCCCATCATTAATAATAAAAAATATACGTTAAAAAAAAGCAGTCAATTTGTTTTTTTGAAAAGTTTGAATGGCTCGCAAATAACTTAAAAAATGTTTAAGGAAAAACTGTATAAAAATTTTTTGCTTAAAATAACTTTTAAATCGATTTATAAAGTTAAAATAAAAAAAAATTCCGCCCCCGCGATGAACTGGCAACCACTTCCAGGGTTTTGGCGCCGCCCTTCGGTTTGATATAGATTTTAATTCTTGGAGGATATTCCCCACCTTAAACCCCTTAGAGAGGACAGGAGGTAAAAATGATGTTATTTTGTACGCCAAAAATGTCTTTTAAAGCATAGGAGACGTCTTCAAAACTTTACAAAAATATCTGAAATGGTATACAAACTATTTAAAAACATAAATATACAGGGTGAGTCGGGAGGAACGCACCAAATTTCAAGAGTGTATCGTACACGTAAAAATAATTTTAAAAATCCATATGTTCTTATTCGATTCTCATTTGTTATCAAAATATCGCGTAAATATACGTAAAATGTTATAAAGTTTACTGCTTTTTATCACAAATGATAAGTACCGGTTATTTGGTCCGTTTTGTTGTTCGGACATTTCTCAGTTTCAGTGTGTTTGACGCGCACAATAATTAAAACTATGTTAATGTAGGAAATTTTGTTTCTTTGTATTTATTTACGCCATATTTTGAAAACAAATGAGAATCTAATAAGAACATATGGATTTTTTAAAACTTTTTTACCTGTACAATACACACTTGAAGTTTGGTGCGTTTCTCCCGAGTCACCCTGTATATATATTTTTAATTTTTTAAAACCCAGTATTAATATCTACGTCATCGCTTTACTAATGTTCAACATTCAGAATGTCTGGCATCGATTTTCTCTGTGGCACTCGCCCAACTGCACATCTTTAACAAAGCCGCCTTAAGAAGGCGACATGTCGCCACAGCCCTATCGAATTTCGTATGTTATCCAGATAGAATAATGTTTTTTTGATATTGATAGTTGATTACTATACGGTCTGTCCTAAATTTGCGTTGTATGCACTAGAATTTTTAAAATATTTAAAAATAGAAGAAATATTGAATAAGAGATTTCATAAAAAAAATATTTTTATTTTTTTTTATCTTTGGACAAACCAAGGTTAATTTATATTTATAAGGTTGCGACATATCCTCAACTTTTAGGCGGTTCGAGGTCAGGGGACGCAAGGAAGGGCACTCCACGGAGAAAAGTTGGCAAGACTGGGTAAAATCAAAGCTGATGATCAATCCAGTGGCGTCTAGAATTTGCGCATTTCATTTTGCGTTGTTTTGGAAGTAATATTTGTTCAAAGATGTAACTCCAAATGTTTCTTATTTAAAGTAAAAGAATTTACAACCTAATAATAATTAAAAATTGTTGTGTAAACGGTTGTTCTACTAATACAATAAACTGTATATCTCCGGCACTGAACAACATGGCCGAAAAATGGGAGATGTGACGTCAACACGTCAAACCAATATGGCCGAATGTCGCGACCTTATATAGACCGACTTTGGGACAAACCACGTACTAACGTACCGTGGGTGTTTTTTTATCTTTGGACAAACCACGTACTAACGTACCGTGGGTGTCTTAAGCAAGGTAAGAGGGAGTTTGTTGACACGGAACTTAAATACTTGAAGATTTCAGGAGGGAAGGAAAGACTTCTGCGGGCAGCAGGTTCCACATTCTAGAAACTCTAGGGATAGGGAAGAACGAACAAAGTGGGATGTTCGGGGCCTGTCCAATTGGACTGTATAGGGATGCATACGCACGGCACCACGAATTTCTTTTTGGGAACCGTGAGTGGAGGAACTATACTGGACAATTCTTCAGAGCAGAAGCCATGGAAGTACCTATAAAAAGCGATAAATCCCCTACAGCCTGACGTTGAACAAGAAAGGGAAACCTTTCTGTAAGTGTAAGATCATTAATGAGAGGAATAGCTCTTCTTTGAATAGAATCAAGAATGCTTAGGGTAGTGGGGGCCGCCATGCCCCAGATATGAGAACAATATTCCAAGGGAAGTCGGATTTGGGATACATACAAAGTGTATAAATAAGAAACGAAAAAAAAATTTTTGGCTCGAAAGAGAAATCCAAGGTTTTTTTAAAGCTGCCGTGGGTATAGATACAATGTGTTTATGCCAGTTAAGGTTACTTTTAAATGTGACGCCCACAAGATTAAAGGTGTCTTTGCTCTGTAAAACTTGGCCACTAATAAGTAGAGGATGAGTATTTGATGACTCTTTTCGTGACAAGGAACATGATTGTGTTTTGGATGCATTAAAATAGACGAGATTTTTAGCGCCCCAATCCAATATTAAATTAAGATCCTGCGAAAGACATATCTGCATCGTTCTGCGTTTGTTTTCCAAATCAGGTTAAGTGATGGGTTTAGGAACCTGAAAACTGGAGTAAAAGGTACTATATACTAATAGGTCTCTATGAGGCTAGAATAAAGCCCCATTTAGCATCGTAAGCTCCCTTTCTAAAATAAAAATTTACGTGTTTAGGAGCTTTTTTCAAGTGTGCAAATACCGGAATTATAGAGGGTGGAACGTTTTATTTATAATGCTTTGACAGTATGTGGTTTTAAACACTTTATTTTTAAATAAGTATCACTTTATGTACCTATAAAACCTGACTTGCAACAATTCGCCGTACCGCTCCACACATAAAGCGCGCTCCTATGCTATAGACAATTGTTACAGACTTTCAAAAATGTGTTTAGGTTATAGAATTTTAGAGACTTAGGATCATTTAATTTAGTTTGTTAATTTATTTAAATTATTTACTTTAATTTTTCCAAGTTCTTTCATCACTTTGGAAGGTTTCCGAAAACGCCTTAATTATCCATTAAGAACTTTTATGCCATCCTGTACTATGGAATTTTCACGATATTTCTAGGAGATTCTAGATCATTCTTTACTCTTCCACCATACTATAAAAGGGCGACGGGAAACCTCCGCTTAGTTAGTACAGATTCGACCTTTGTGTTGTAAACTTCGAGACATTGACAATTTAAGATTTTGCCGTTATTGTAACCACAGTTACGTTACATTGTTAATAAAGGTATAAAAACGAAGGCACGTGTTTTTATACGAGGTGTTACGGAACACGGTGTTTACGTGCGTTTTAAGGGCTCGACGAATGATTAGCCAGTAATTCAGAGCTTGTCTGTTTTTTGGCGTCAGAGAAGCGCGCGAACAGGTTGCAGAAGTTTGGACAAATTTTTGACATAAATTACCATTTTGTTAAAATATTCTAAAAACTTTATCCATACACCATGGTCAATCAGCTGAAAATTCTCTGGACAGCTAGATTTTGAACTATTCAAAGCATTTATTTATTTTCTATCTATTCTCCAAACTTGCTAGGATTCCTGCATATTCCTGATTACATCTTTATGCGTTTAATATCCAGGTGGCCGCTCCGTTAGTTCCTGATACGCTGAATGTCTGTAAAGAGATCGATTTTCTCTGTGGCATTCGTCCAACTGCAAATCTCTATAAAAGGACATTTTGAAGATGACAACATATCGGCCTTGGCATGAACGAATTTTATTTATCAATAGCCGGATAAAGATGTTTATTAAACAACACGAGGAAAAAAATTTCTTACTGTTTTGGTGTATTATACAATAGTATATTACATTACAAGTGTGGAAAATGACTAATTTCACATCATGCGTTAGCCGAGTGCGACAAACCCACGAGTATAAGGAAGTCCTTTTCACACGAGTACTGTACACTATTTTCCTACGACCACAGATTATTCACCAAAACAAAAATTAAAGTTTGTCTTTACAGAAAAAATAAAAAACAATTGAGAACTTTGCAACACTAGGGTGATTTTTACTTTGCAACACTAGTGTGATATGTACTTTTCCTCACTGCTATATTATACTGTTTTGACAATATTTTTACATCGAAAATCCCCTACCTAGAAGCATTATATAACTTTTATCATTTTGGAATTTAAAAAGGCCCTCACTTAATAAAAATTGTATGTTTTGGTTAGGTAATAACGGTAATACTTTACTACGGTTTTCTGCTTTTTAAAGGTTTTTTAAAAATTATTGATACTTACATATTCTAGACACTCTTCTAAATAAAACGTAAGTGGCGCATATCCAAAATATTCCGTTTTTTAGAAATATCAGTAAAAAAACTTACGGGACCGGGAGGTGAAAAGGGGTGCTGGGTGGGATAAAATTGGTAAAACGAGTTAATGAAACTGAACATCACATGTAAAATTAAGTAAAAATTTCATTTTTCTCTCATATTTTGAGAAAAAATATAAAAAATACGAAAATTGTAAATGCATAACCTAAAGTCCTAAAAGTAAGAAAAAAACGACTACTAAACGTCAGTTATACCATGCAAAATATGGAAAGCATTTGGCAACGTCGGAAGGGTCTGATTCTATTTATGCATGGATAAAAGAAAGTGGATTCATAAAGTGTGTATTAGCCTCAGGTTTAATTTAGGGATTAAAAAAAAGATTTAACTAGTTGTTTGAGTACACGAAGACAGAGAGAAAGGAATTTGATCTATAGGAGTTTCTTCTCTGGCGCTTTAGGTCGAACGGTCAAGCGGCAAGGCTGCCTCTATAAAGTGCGTGGTCAAAGGTACGAGGGAGATTTTTAATTTGATCTACTTACCTGACAACACTGTGCCACTGAGCGTGCAGTCAGTGAAAGTTGTTTTTTGTGGTTATGTCTATTTTTGTTTATGTTTTTATTTTTTCGGAAATTTTATTATTACTCTTTTAAAATTAAAAGAAAGCTTATACTGTGTAGTAACTTAACGTTAATAAGATGATTTTCGCTAATTTGGGTTCTATTTACTGTCACTACAATAAATATGTCACAAGCAAAACCAATAGCAGTTTTTAGAATGACATCATAATATATATCACACGAGTGTTGTAAAGTACTTTGCAACACTAGTGCTGTAAAGTACTTTGCAACACTAGTGTGATATAACGCATTTTCTATGCATGAGACCAGTGTGCTATTTGCTATTTTCACAAGTGGTCGTAGGAAAAGTGTTTTACTCCCTTTAAAGACGGTAAAAAAACTTTCTGCTTTTCTATGCTATTCAATACGACTTTCTCCTTAGACCGGTTTCCCTTGCCTTACAGGAACTTATTCATGCGCCTGTAGCGAGTCGTAGTGAATAGCATAGAAATTAGGCGTCTACTTATTGGATAAATTTCATTGACCATCGGTAGGATATTAAATCTGCCGTTGATGCCCTACTAAAATTGTATTTAGTAAATACGAGCATCAATTTTAGCGGAGTGGCTATGTAAGTTATAAAGCACGGCGAAACCGGTCTGGGGAGAAAGTCGTGGTGGATACCATAGAAAAGGAGGATATTTGCTCCCCGAGTGCTACATTTAGAGGGGTGCGTTTTTTGAGAACAGAGAGAAAACAGCCCCTTTTCAGTTTTTTAAGGTTAGATCGAAAAATACGCACTTTTTCCAGGTAGTAGTCAACAAAAAGTTGTAGGAAATTAAATTCTTTATCAAATAACTCTTGCAGAATTAAAAGAAAGTAATTTTTGACAAAAATATGCTCAAAAAACGCCGCAAAAGAAAACACGAAAAACACGTTTTTATTTTTTTTTCTTTGTATTTTGCCCTATACATTTTTTCTATGGGGGTTTAGATATAGGCATTGGTTTATAGAAAAAGAACGTCCATCCTTCCTTTACAAAATATATAGTATATTCGAGAAACCATTTTTTAAAGTTTGCCACTCACATCACTTTTTGGCAATTTTACCTATTTTTTCGCAAACAACTTTCTGTAACCCTTTTCTACGCAGTTTTTGGTATAGGAAATAGGATATTTAGTTGAAAGAAAAAACAGTTACCTTTAAAATGGTCAATTGTAAGAGGCTAAGACCATTTATAAGTAACATATTGTTCTTCAAGTTATTCTACTTTCAAAAATATTTCCTCATCTTTTCGCATATCTTTTTAATTTCTCGTTATAGCTTTTTATTCGTGCGTCTATGATTGTATGATGCAAATTAAAAAAGAAACCCTTTTTCTTTATCTTTAAAATGGTATATTTTTCGTCGAGCCCCTCTCCCCCACCTCCCCTAAATGCCTCAGGTAATTTATGGATGCTTTCTATAATAATTTTTAAAAGGTCCACCATAGATCATTAACTTACGAATTCACTAAAATTGTGGCCTCTGAATTCCAAAAGTGTAAAAATTCTAAATAAATTATCAAATCAAAGAAAAATCTATACAAGAAATCTTTTACAAACTAAAAAGAAATCAACTTTAGTAAAAGAATCCCTCACAACTCTATGAAATATATCGCCAATATTAGTAACATAGTTTTACAATGAATGTCCAAAACAGATTTGAAATTTACTGAACTGAAAACTAGGATGAAAATCTTTTTCCTTTGTATTTTATGCCCTCTATGCGGTTCTCTACACTAGCAAATCGCAAAAATAGCAAACTGAATTTTGGCAGCACGTACAGTCTCCACTGTAGAGTGTAAGTCAAACAAATAAATTGCATTTTGCAGGATTCAGCCGTAATGCGAATGAACAAACGTTTAGAAATGGAATCGGTGTTGGTTTTATTGTAAAGATACGAGTGTAAATGGCCGCATTACCGTTTATTTTGTAAAACACAATTGAATCTAAACGACATCTTGACATTGTTTTAAAATCTGTTTTGTATTTCTTTTTTTTTTTTTTGAAAAGCCAGGAGCGCAACTGTCATTAGAGACATTTTGCACCTCTTAAAATAACAGACGTTTTTTGGCCTCCTTATGGTTATCATTATTAAACATAACGCTTACGGCAGCAGTTTAAGACAGAGATTTTTCAGCCTCTTTTAAGAAATTTATCTTGCGTCTGCGCTTTGGACACATAACCCTATTTTTGCCTGTGGCTCACCGATTTTATAGTTAACGAAAAATTAGGATTTACTTTTATTCTTCATAAGATATAAATTAATATTTAAATATATGCAAACACTTCTGTTGATTTCGTTTTTTAAAGTAGATGCAAACAATACAGTATAAGCAAAATACAATATGTAAGGTTAGGTTTGGTAGTAGAATAAAAAGCAAGTGTGTCAGATTGTAACATCTAAATTAATTACTGATTTAGAATATCCGTAAAAGTCCGTTTTAATTTCTTAACACTATTTGATTTGCATTACTGCTATAGATTTTTCGCTAATTAGAGCCTATGTATAAATGATATTTTAATTAATACGGCATTAAAAATTTAACCTTTTAAATAATTGATATTAAAATTTCTACAATCCGGCAACAACGCAGTTTAACAATAACGATAACGATAACGATAAGCTCTTCGGTATTCATCCGTAATTAAAGGACTCCGGTATGGTTAATAACGATAACGGATCATGTTTGCGTTACTGTGCAGTCTCAGAATAACGTTAACCACAACGGAATTGCAAAATAAGAGGTGCAAAATGTCTCTATTTAAATTTTTGTTTTATCTAAAAATGAGACACGGTACCAACACTAAACATATACCTAATACTGTTGGCCTACAGAGCAAAGTTGGGTCGAATACTAAAATGTGGTATTCGAATACAAATACGAATACCGTAAAAAAGTATTCGAATACTCGGTATTCATAAATACCACGATTGGGTATTCATGAAAACTAAAGAGCAAAAAAACCTCCTTTCTCTTAAAAAAGCAACTCATTCTTATTTTTCTACGTTTTTCCATAACAAAAATGCAGTGGCGTACCGTGTTCTTGCTTAAAAACTAATAATTTCAAGCATACAAGACGTCTCCCACATTTTCCAAAAATAACTTTTCTATTTTTTAAACTACTAACTTCACTTTTAGGATGGGGATACGTGTATCTACGATTTACCAGATACTCATGATTTAAACTGACATAATAAAATTTATTTTACACATCTCTTTTGTGTAAAATGGAGATAAATACATATTAGTCTAACCTAATACAGAGAAAACATAGTTTGCAATGTCACTTTTTATATGTTGTACCAAGTTACTTGTTTCTTTTTAATAGCAAAACCCCAAAGAAGTTAAAATAATTAATTTAGATATTAGTAGGGGAGCCCAAGATGCTAAATTTGCAGTTACTCGAGCGTCATAAAGACCTATTGGGTTGCAAAGCTTAGGTGATAAGAAGAAAAAAATGTTATATAATGTATACATTTTCATCGGTGGGGAAGCGGCTATAGACTTTTAAGTATGTCAAAAAAATATTTTTATTATTTCGGCTTGTGGAAATCGTTCAAATCGCATCGAATTATATATTTTTCGTCATCCTTGAATTATTTTCTTCAAAATAAATAAGAAAATAACCACGCTCAAGCATGTCAAAATGACGTTTTTTTCAACTTTGTAGCCCTCCGGTTTCTTTACGTCACTCTCAAATTGTCAGATTAGTGGAATATGCACTCTTTAGCATGTAATTAACTTACCCTATCCTAATCTGACGCGCACGACAATTTATGTGGGATATATTTTTGTTTTTACGACCCCCTGTATACGGGGCTCATATTTGGTGGAGGTATTTAATCGGGTATAAGGTATCCTCCGGTATATTTTTCTGACGCGCTCTAGTAACTGCAGAAATCCCCTCTTCGGCTCCCCTACCATATATTTTTGTTTGCAAAAATAAATGTTTATCTGTTTAAAATTACTTACCTATTAGGACCATAGAAACAACAGATCAAGATTTAAATAACATATTGAATTACATTTTTTTAATTTGTAAAACTAGCTTCCTAAATTGTTAGTTTGCAAATGATGATATATATAACTTATATCAAATTTTACCCCGTCGTCGGCAAAACCACCGCGAACATGTTTAAATCCGCTTAAGATGCATAAAAAGTAACGTAATATTCATAAAATAAGCAAACAGTATTTAAATTCAGGATTTGAATACCAGAATATAAGTATTTGAATATCAGTATTTGAATACCGGTATTCGAATACCAGTACTCGAATACCAGTATTCGAATATTGGGATTCGAATACCAGTATTCGAATACCAGAATATTCAAAAACAATATTCAGAATAAAGAATACCGAATACTGACCAAAAAGTATTCCATCGAATACCGAATACCCAACACATAAATCTGTTCGAATAGTATTCGAATTCCGCACAAATGTATTCTGAATAGTATTCAGAATACCGAGTATTCGAATACTACCCCACTCTGCTAAAAGGTAAAGAACATTTTTATTGCGAAATTTGCGAAAAAAGTTAGTTTCCTGGTAACCCCCCAAAGAAAAACAAAACTTTTAAAGGCAAATGCTCCTATTGCATCTTTTTTCCTGAATCTAAACACATTTTATTGACAAATATCAAATTTCATTAAATTATTTTTTTTAAACTATTGCCAGTAAAAAATTTATTCACTACACAATTTTTTTTCGTGAGACTTTCAAATGCTTCTATTTACAAGAAAAAATCAGATATTTTGCGAAATTTCAGATTTGTTAATAAAACTTACGAAAAAAATACAAATGGAGAATTTACTTTTAAAAGTTTTAATTTTCTCGGGGAGAAGAAGGCTAACCAGAAAGCATACTTTTTTCATAAATTCCAAAATAAAAAATTTCTTTACCACAGTGTTCCTCTTGGCATCAATAATATCTGATGTAAATTTGGTGTGAGTCCCAGGGCTAAGTTTTTAGATAAAATAATTAAAAAATTATAGTGGCGCCCCTGGTGACAGCTCATAAAGGCTTATGATTAAGTATTGGAGTACCGTTGGTGTCGAATTATAAACTGCTCCTCAATTCAACTGCAATTGAGATTTTTTTTTTAGTAAATTTTAAATAGCTCTTCAATCATCAATTTTAGGCAAAAACCATTTTTAAAACGGTATTTACCCATCGGTTATGTTGACGTTTAAAGAATGTATTATACGTCAAAGTTGTCACCAATAATTACCGCGGTTATAATTGGTTGAACGTCTTGATGAATAAAATGCCGGATGGGTATTCCAATGTGTTTTTATTTTATAAGGTGCAAGAACAAAAGTTTTATTTTAGGCAAAAAAATTGTCAAGAGTGACATTTCACAAAAAAAAAAACTTTCTTTATGGTATATTAAACAAGGTGGCCATTTAAAAACAAAGCAGAGCTTATTTTGGACACTTTAGCTCATTTAAGAAAAACGCCCGGACAAGTCAACTTTTGAATTTAAGGGAAAACATTTTCTGCCACTTTTACCCCCTGCTACCCTGTAGCACCACCAAAAATCATAAATATTTAGGAAAAGGGGTCAAGTGACTTATTTTGAAGGTCTTTGGAACCTGATTACAACTGCCAATTTTAAAGTCTCTGCTATTATTTCCGTTGCTTGCTTGTCAAAATTGTAATTTTTATTTTTTTTTGTGTATATAATAAATTACTGATAAAATAAACTTCTTTAAACTAAATGATAAAAGTTAAACAATATTCAAAATGAGATATCAATTAAAGTTTTTGGCAGAGGTGTCATATAAATGAAAATAAAAGCAAAAATTTAAACTTAACAGTTGTAATAAATATCACTAGCCCCCTTTTTTTAGATTTTGAAGGTAAGTCTCGCTTTCGCTAGAGGGTTGCAGTTGAGGGGATAAAGTGGCAAAAAATAGTTCCCCCTAAAATCAATAATTGACATTTTCTAGCCTTTTCCCCTTAAATAAGAAGAGCTATTCGTCTCATTAATGATCCTTCACTTACAGAAAGGTTTCCCTCTCTTGCCCATCATCAGGCTGTGGGGATTTATCGCTTTTTATAGGTACTTCCATGGCTTCTGCTCTGAAAAATTGTCCAGTATAGTTCCTCCACTCACAGTTCCCAACAGAGAAACTCGTGGTTCCGCGCGTATGCATCCCTATACGGTCCAACTGGACAGGCCCCGAACTTCCCACTTTGTTCGTTCTTTTATCCCTAGAGTTTCTAGATTGTGGAACCTGCTGCCCGCGGAGGTCTTTCCTTCCCCCAAATCTTCAAGTATTTAAGTCCCGTGTCAACAAACTCCCTCTTACCTCGCTTAAGACACCCACGGTACGTTAGTATTTAGGCTTTTAGCCTTCGTGGTTTGTCCAAAGATAAAAAAAAGAAATTACTTGTTTGTAAATTTTTTTAAAAAGTATCATAATAAATTATTTTTGGGGTTTCTTTGGGGACGCGTCTGGTTTCAGATTTTATAGGAAACAAAATTAATTATCTTCTAATTTATGTTAAAAAATAAAAGAATAAAAGGAGTGCGTTTTTTCTTTAAAAACTTTTTAATTTTCCTTCGTTTGAGGAAGTAATAAAAAGCCAAAATATTAACTTTTTATTATAAAAGATTGATTTAACTTTTTATTGTTTCTTTCCGTACTTAATAAAATGGACGCTTTTAAACTTAAATGAATTGTTTTCGTGTTTTCAATTCTCTTTAACTTTATTATTTTGCAAGTTTCTTACAGCCCGTTGCATTAAAATAAAAAAAATATATACTTCCTGAAAATTTAAAAATTCCAATTTTGTGACGTTAGATTTTGAATATATACATATGAGGCAATTTTTTACGTCACTGGGCAAATGTACCATATGGAACTATCTTCTTGGACCATGAGACCGGTGGACAAAAAAACTAACTTTCCATTTTATCAACTAACTTAATTTGGTACGGGCATACCCCCTACTAGGGGTAGCCTGTACGAGGCTTAACTAAAACTTTAACTTTATACTTGACTTCACTAACTACTTCTTATCTAATATTTTTCTAATTTCTTTCCTCTTTAAATATTAAATTTTCTAGTGTTTGTTTTGCATTTCTACGCGACCCAGTTTGTTTAATGTTTTTATTTTATTATTATAAGAGTAACCTAGAAAATTATTTAATTTATACTTTTAAAACCTTGACACCTCACGTATATCTTTATTTAGCAAAATTCCCAAAAATGTATATTTTAAAATTCCCAAAATGTATACTTTTTTATACTAGGTGTTTACAATATGAGTTTTCTTTTGTATTTTATTTTGGACCTTATTTAAATTATTTTTATTGCTAATTATTAATAATACAAAAACAACAGGTGCTATAATAAATAAATTTTATATCCTTATTACCAAATTTTATTAAAAAAGGGGAATTTATTTTTTCTCGAAAACCACGAAAAAAGAAAATTTGTCACCTGTGTTAAAAATACATACATTAAATGAAAAAAAATCGACACACTCTGTATAATTTCGACGTACCGAATAGCCCTTTACCTATGAAAAGAAGCATTAGTATGAGGATTTTGCTCAACTACTGAAGAAAAAGTATTTGTGTTGTGTTGTTATATTTATACAACTTTAATCTTTTCACTGTACGATTTTTTGATAATAATAAATCACTAAATTTCAAAATGACAACGGTATGTCACGCTAACTGGTATTTTTATTGTTGTTCATAAATATAAGGCGATAATAATGGAACAATTTTTAAAAATATATTAGCATCTAACCAGCAAACGGGTTAACCGAAAAATCTAAAGTTTTTACCATGGACGTAGATTTGCATGCTCTTCAATAAACTTTAATAGAATTTTTCTCTAAATTAATTAGGGAGCCAATAATTGACCCCATTAAAAATTACATGGGATTTTCTATGTCCCGTCCGGCGATGCATCACCCAGTATATTGGACAAAACCCATTTTTTTATTAATTTAACCTTCTAAGTCGGATACATTTAAAACATCTTTTATTCCCGTTCAAAGATCATCTCTCCATTGTCTTCTTTTCATAAAAAGGCTTTCGGCAAGAGCTTTTCCTTGACTTTCTAAAAGACTTATAAAATTTTAAGTGGCTCCCGGCTCCAATCCGCTTTTTTTTTTGCTTTTTGTTTAGTCGTTTGGGAATATCGCGAAGTAAACAGTAAATTTTTGTTGTTTATTTCCGATGCAATCTTTTTCTTTCAATTTATTAGATTTTTGTCCCCAATCAATGACTTAAAATTTGACTTGAAGACTTACCATTATTTTCTAGTATTTCTTTTTATATTGTCGTAAACTTACCTGCAACAAAAATCAACAATTAGAAAAAGTAATAAAAAAAAAAATAGATTACACTTTTGATTATGGTAATAGTTCGAAATAGCGGTTTTCGCTATTATAAGAGATTTTGAAAAATTCTTTTTCAGGGCGTTTCTATAGGTCAATTATGACACAAATCTGTGTGCGCGTTTTCAAAATCCATTTCTATAATTTATTATTAATAAAAACATAGTTACGGGACGGTGGAGTGAATAGGGGTGCTGGGTGGGGACGAAACAGTATAAATCCAACGTCAAACACAAGAAAACAGTTTATTGCTTTTAAGCATGCGATTGTTTGCACAGCTAATCGGCAAGACCGCCTCTAATAGGTATGTACTTGAGGGTAGAAAAACGTTAACGTCGTGTGACGTCACACTAAATGCACATAAAAAATGTAATCAAAACCAAGGTTAGTTTATATTTATAAGGTTGCGACATATCCTCAACTTTTAGGCGGTTCGAGGTCGGGGAACGCAAGGAAGGGCACTCCACGAAGAAAAGTTGGCAAGACTGGGTAAAATTAAAGCAAATGATCAATCCAGTGGCGTCTAGAATTTGCGTATTTCATTTTGCATTGTTTTGGAAGTGATATTTGTTGAAAGATGTAATTCCAAATGTTTTTTATTTAAAGTAAAAGAATTTACAACTTAATAATAATTAAAAACTGCTGTGTAAACGGTTGTTCTACTGATACAATAAACTGTATATTTCCGGCACTGAACAACATGGCCGAAAAATGGGAGATGTGACGTCATTAACACGTCAAAGCAATATGGCCGAGTGTCGTGACTATACAGTGTGTCCAAGATAAGGATCCTAAGCATGGGAGTCGCAGTACCTATTGGGAATACAGCGTTAGGTTAAATTAGGAAAAAGTTGTGATTTTTAAAGCTTATTTACATGCCGTTTAGAAACTTGAAAAACTTCCATGGCCTGCTAAAATATTTGGCAAAAACCAAAATTTGACTATATTGATTTTTTTTTTCTGACTTTATTTAAAGAGATATAAAAAACTAATAATTGGCACTTTTTAGCTACTACATAATGGCATTTTTAGATTTTATACCCGACGTTTTGACTGCATTTTTCTATTTTTTTTAAGTTATTTTTAAGTATGCCTTGCAAACAAATGCTTGGACGTTAATACCTGTTACCGTATCTCTAACATAATTTAATATCATTATAAAAAAGTATTTGTCCTTATTGCTCTGCTTTTCGAGTTGTTGTTTTTAGAGCAATTGTTTTTATTGTTACTGTTGTCTTTATTATTGTTTATTGGTGAATAGCTACCCATATAACATTTTTGCCGGCGTTGTACATTTAATTTACTGGCATTGCCAACACTCTTTAATGGCAAGGCATTGGCAAAAAGGTATCAAAAAGACGCGAAAGTGGGCAATTGGCCGTTATTAGGCCACGTGTTGCAGATAAAGTGGTGGCATCCGTCATTAATAAGTTATTAGCAAAAAAATGCGTTTAAGATGATGGCATCCATCATTAATAAGTTATTGGCAAAAAGATAACAAAAGACACAAAAGTGGGCAAATGCAGATACTCCCAAGCAGCAAGCTGACGTCATATTGACGAAAATTATTGTCGCATATACTTTTTTAAAAGCTAAAATGAGGCGAAATTTTATTTGAAAATTAAAATAGGAAAAAACTCTACTGCATGCAATTTCCTTGCAATGCAAAGTACAATCTCTCGGAACACTGTACAACTTGGAGATGCAGATTTCTACACTAGCCGAAGATATTTCTTTCAAAGCTAAGTGAGATCACCTACCGCATACCGCTCTCGGATTATTTTTGTCTAATGGATTTAGACGATAAAAAGCGAAGATATCGCAGAAACGTAGTAGTTTATTGTCCATTACGCCATCTATCGGTATGTCAAAAAAACTATTAAATATATATTCGATTTTCGAAGTGACTAGGGGCACGTTGATGTGCCGCGATTATTTTTACCGGGCACGTGTATGACGTCACTACTGTCTACTATCCTTATTTTTACTATATTCTCCCTTCTTTTCCACTAAATTCCTGATATAACACTAAATTGGCACACAATATTTCATTTTACATTAAAAAATCTTTTTAAAACCTGTTTTTACTGATAATAAGCCTTTCTTTATTAATTTATTAAGAGGTTTGCTTTAAATCAAGTCGCCATGTTTGAAACCACGATACACATAGGTGTATGCATGGTTGCAGCGTTTTGAGCCTAAAAATTAGAATTTAATAAAAAACGTGTAAAATAACTAAAAGAGGTTTTTAAGGATGCTCATAAAATATTAAATGCCAATTTATTGTTATATCAAGAATTTCGTGCAAAAGAAGGCCAAATTAAGGATAGTTTGAATTTCAAACTTGATGATGAATAATGGCACGCTCAGTAGTGACGTCATACACGTGCCCGGTAAAAATAATCGCGGCACATCAACGTGCCCTAGTCACTTCGTAATATTTTTATTAACACGTCTTTAAAACTTTTAATAAAGTTTTAAACAAAATGTTTACAGCTCCTAACAGTCTACTTGAATATCTTGCCTTCTCGACTAGCCATCACCAATTAATCACACAACACACACTTATTAGGTAATGAATACATTTAATTATGTCTATTAAAAAACTCTTTTCTTTAAAAAGACCATCATTTTATTTTTATTCGCTTCAAAATACATAATAAACATTTAGTTTGACCTAATTTTTATTTGCATGATTTTTAACAATAAAATGTTATGAAAAGGCCATTTCCTTTAAATTATGTAAAAAAACATAAAATAATGTTGTTTAGCTGCCATTATAAATAAAACAGATCAAAAAATTGCTTTAATGTTAGTTAAATACCAATGTTAATAATATGGTTTGAAAAGTATGAATATGCGTTGAAGGTTTGCCTTCAAAAATCCAATATCTATTTGCCTGCAACAAAAACGCGTGTTTTATTTAATCAGGATTGGTATGCCGCCATTTTTGCAATTCGCCTGCATGTAATATTTATTGGCAATTAAGTGTTTATTTAGGGTTGAGTTTTTAATGCGTATTAGATGTTGGCATAATATTGCTACCAATTGCCAATGTTTTACCATCAATGCCAATATGAAAAATGTACATTGCCGGCAAATAGTGTTTGCTGGGTAATATCTTATTGTATTATTACGGTCGAATATGCAGGATGGCCATTATAGCCATGAAGATAAGTTTGACATGCTAACGTGCTACATTTTGTGCTGCAAAAATAAATGAAGGTATCATTTCTGCAGTTAATGAATTATGGTAAATACATGGACCTGGTATTTTAGTTTCTAAAATTCCACACCACATATTAAACCTAAAACGTTCTTGATGTTTCGATATTTTCTTAACACGCGGATTTTGTTGAGCCTAGTAATGCGTATTGCGTATAAAGACAACAGCAACAATACGAACAATTGCTCTAAAAACAACAACTTGACAAACAAGGTAATAACGACAAATACTTTTTATAATGATAATTAATTATGTTGCAGATACGGTAACAGGTATTAACGTCCAAGCATTTGTTTGCAAGGCCTACTTAAAAATAACTTAAAAAAAAACAGAAAAAATGCAATTTTTCTTTTAACTAAAAAAAGTGCCGATGAAAAAGTGTTATTAGTTTTTATATCTCTTTAAATAAAGTCAGAAAAAAATAAAATCGATATAGTAAAAGTTTCGTTTTTGCCAAATATATCAACAGGCCATGAAAATTTTTCAAGTTTTTTAACGGTAAGTAAAAAGGCTTTTAAAAACACAACTTTTTCCTAATTTAACCTAAGCTGTATCTCCAATAGGTACTGAGATTACCATGCTTAGGATCCTTATCTTAGACAAACTGTATAGACGGACTTTGATCAAAACAAGAAATAATTTAAAAATTTCTAAGTTATTTAGTCAACTTTACGGACAATAAAACTCCCTCGAAATAATATTCTTTCCCGCTGTTACACAATCAATAGTGAATGCAACCAAGATGCAACAGAAATAAGTAATGAGGCCATTAGCAGCGCGAAGATCAATCGTAAACATTTCCAACTGTTTCCACTAAATTAACGCTTAACCCCGATTTGCAAAACAAAACAGATTTCTTAAGCGAGATGGTGCAAATGAGATTATTCTTTTTTAAAGAATTTTAAATTAAAAATTTTATTTAGTTTTTAGTAATCAAATATTTTAAATTAAAATATTTTTAAAACAGTTAAATATTTATTTTGCGACATTTTATTAATTTCAGAAATATACAGGGTGGCCCACCATATTGGACACGGTCTGTAGCTGGATAACCATGGGGTTTTTAAAAAAGTAAATACTGAAAAATATACAGGTCGGATAAGACCACAGTATAAAATTATTTTAGTCTATACAGAATGTCTCAAAAAAGTGTGACGTATCAAAGTTATATTTTTTTAAATGGAACACCCTATATTTTATGACGGTTTTAGATTCTACTTTAAAAATAACTCAAGTTTGTTTTTAGTACGACTTGTCTAATTTTATTCGTTTTTGTTTTATTTGATTTTTTGAAAAATGCAGAGGTAAAATTAAGTTGATTTTACTTTAACACTTTTAACAGTTTAAACTTTAAAATGTGTAACAAGATTGGAAAAAGTCTTCCATATCATACGTAGGTCAAATCAAGATCAAATATTGTACAGGGTGATCAAAAAACAATTTCAATTTTTCAGAAAATTTAATACCCATATCTCTCTTATTTTAAATGAAAAAACCCTGTATTTTTTACGTCACACGTTGACAAATAAAATACTCTTTCAAATGGTGATAGGTTACCTATCTATTGTGCTTTTTTAGTAAAATCTGTTTTTACAAATTTTTAGTCCAAATGTTTATTTAAATTAAAGTTGGCTGTGACATAGCAGCCATTATTATTTTCTTAAGAAAATAACAACGACCATTTATTGATTACTAGTGTTTTAGTCAGTTTAAAAGAAGTTTTAATGATTTTTAAATAAAAACCCTTCTTCTACAACAACAAGATTATATAATACTGGTAGGATGTGAAAAAAATGGTTTACTTTAGTCTAGAGTTAATCCTGAAAAATATTCCAGGAGAAACCATCTGATAACCTTAATAGTTGCTTTAAAAAATTTGACACAGTAATTATGTTTTGTGTGTTTCAGTGAATTTTAAAAATAGTGGCAGATAGTACAAAATATTTTAATTTTGTGCTTTTTTCCAACAAATTGACATTTTGCAATAACGGCTTAGTTAATAGGCATAGCTATATCACAGCCTACTTACATTTAAATAGACATTTGGAATAAAAATATGTTAAAACGGAATTTACTTAAAAAGTATAAAAGATAGGTATAGGCAACCTATACACCATTTGAAAGAGCATTTGGTTTGTCATCATATGGTGTAAAAATACAGGGTGTTCCATTTAAAATAAGAGAGATATTGCAATTTGATTTTCTGAAAAATTGAAATTATTTTTGATCATCCTGTATAATCTATGATCTCGATATGACCTACGTATGATAAGGCAGACTTGGCCTAATCTTGTAAAAAAATTTAAAGTTTAAGGAGTTTATATTGTTAAAATAAAATTAATTTAATTGCACCCTGCAATTTGAAAAAAATCGAATATCACAAAAACGAATAAAATTAGACACTTAGTACTATAAACAAACTCGAGTTATTTTTTTAAGTAGAATCTAAAACCGTCATAAAACATAGGGTGTTCCATTTAAAAAATATAACTTTTAAACGTCACACTTTTTTGAGACATCCTGTATAGAGTAAGATAATTTTATACTGTGGCCTTATCCGACCTGTATATGTTTCAGTATTTACTTTTTAAAAACCCCATGGTTATCCAGCTACAGACCGTGTCGAATATGGTGGGCCACCCTGTATATTTTTGTATAACATCAGTAGGACATTTTATTAAGAAAATTTTTAACATTTTGCTGTTAATTTATTGTTTTATTTTTTAGATGCCGCGCCATCAGTAAATGGTATACAAGGTTATTCGCGGTTTTGAATTTTGACGTTAGATTTGCATAAGGCTCGATCTTTAAATGGCAAATATTTTACGTTTCTGGGGTTTTCGGTTATACCGGAAATGCGTATCAACTTGCTTTTAATTAAACACCTATATATTATTATATTTTCGGATACTACATAAAAATTCTAATATATTTTGTGTATGATCTTGATGATCTTTTTTATCTTTGGACGAATCTTATGAAGGCTGAAAGCCAAAATACTAACGTATCGATGGTGTCTCAAGCAAGGTAAGAGGAAGTTTGTTAACACGAGACTTAAAGGCTTGAAGATTTGGGGGAGAAGGAAAGACCTCCGCTGGCGGTAGGTTCCACAGTCTAGAAACTCTAGGGATAAAACAACGAACGAAATGGAAAGGTCGGGGCCTGTCCAATTGGACCGTATAGGGATGCATACGTGCGGCACCACAAGTTTCTCTGTTGGAAGCTGCAAGAGGAGGGACTATACTGAATAATTCGTCGGAGGAGAAGCCGTAAAAGTATCCATCAGAAGAGCAATAGATCTCCCACAGCTCGACGATGGGCAAGAGAAGGAAGTCTTTGAGTAAGTAAAGGAGCATTAATAAGACGAACAGCCCTTCTTTGAATGGCAATAAGAATGCTGAGGGTGGTAGGGGATGCTATCCCCAGACATGAGAACAATAGTACAACAAGTGTATAAATTGGAAGGAGAAAAATAATTTTTGGCTCGGAAAAGAAATCCAAGCTTTCTGAAGCCACGATGGCTATAGATACAATGTGTTTATGCCAGTTAAGGTTATTCTAAAATGTGACGCCCACAAGGTTGAACGTGCCCCCGCTCTGCAAAACCTGGCCACTCATAAGCAAAGGGTGAGTGTTTGACGATTTTTTCGCGACTAGGAACATGATTGTGTTTTGGATGCATTAAATTGAACGAGATTCTTGGCGCCCCAACCAATATCAAATTGAGATCCTGTGAAAGGGATATCTGCATCGCCCTGCGTTTGCTTTCCAAGTCGGGTTGAGAGATTGGTTTGGGAACCTGAAGAGTGGAGTGAAGGGTACTATCGTCAGCATAACTATGAATGGGATTGGTTGTGGAAGAAAGAAGGTCGTTGATGTGAAGAAGAAACAAAATTGGTGCTAGTACTGAACCCTGAGGCACTCCACCATTAATTTCGTGAAAGCTTGAAGAGTGGCCATCAACAATGACTGATCCTGTTAAATTATTTTTTAAAACTTAGAAGCTGTTACAAACAAAAAATATAATTAATTATTAATAGATAAAAACTTATTGCTGCTTTCCATTAGAACAACGACACACGTTACCTATTCTTACACTTGTTTATTTAAGAAACAATTATTTTAGACAAATTATTCAAACTACTAAAATTGTTAAACTTCGAGTCACGAAAACTTTAGCTTTGTTCTTACGAATTAACCGCAAATTCCCGAAACAATAACAATATTTCCCAAAACACGCACACTAGTTAAATGTTACATGTCTGTATAATACAATTAGACAATTAAACTGTACATTCGTTAAGTAATAATAAATTATGATTAACTGGAAAACACAGAAATTTTGCGAAAATAATGCTTTTAATTATTTGTGAGGACAATTTTCAAAGGGGTTTAATCTCCATGTATAGATGGGCCCATATTTAATTCATTCTGAAAGCGATGCCGCCAAGTACACAAAAAATAATAAAGTAAACAAACCTTTTTGAATGCACATAGCCTCGGACAGAGCCTGATTACATATTTTTAGATAAATAATAAAAAATACATTGCTAAAACACGTATCACCTACTTACAAAACATTCTCTTATTTCGCCTCTGCCTACTATAAAACCGGTAGCACGTGGCGTGATACTAGAAACTCGTCGGGTTAAATATTTTTTGCTGCAATAAATCATTGTTCACAAAAGGGTTTCTTTATTTTATCATTTTTTGTGTACTTGGCGGCATCGCTTTCAGAATGAATTAAATTTGGACCCATCTTTACCAGGTGCTTCATTTTTGATGGTGTTGATGGAGACATTTTGCACCTCTTATTTTGCAATTCCGTTGTGGTTAACGTTATTCTGAGATTGCGCAGTAACGCAAACATGATCCGTTATCGTTATTAACCATACCGGACTCCTTTAATTACGGATGAATACCGAAGAGCTTATCGTTATCGTTATCGTTATTGTTAAACTGCGTGGTTGCCGGATTGTAGAAATTTTAATATTAATTATTTAAAAGGTTAAAATTTTAATGCCGTATTAATTAAAATACCATTTATACCTGGGCTCTAATTAGTGAAAAATCTATAGCAGTACTAAAAATCAAATAGTGTTAAGAAATTAAAACGGACTTGCACTTTTACGGATATTCTAAATCAGTAATTAATTTAGATGTTACAATCTGGCACACTTGCTTTTTATTATACTACCAAACCTAACCTTACTTTTTATGTTTTGCTTATACTGTATTGTTTTCATTTACTTTAAAAAACGAAATCAACAGAAGTGTTTGCATATATTTAAATATTAATTTATATCTTATGAAAAATAAAAGTAAATACTGATTTTTCGTTAACTTTAAAATGGGTGAACCACAGGCAAAATTAAGGTTATGTGTCGAAAGCGCAGACGCAAGATGTATTTCTTAAAAGAGGTTGCAAAATATCTGTTTAAAACTGCTGCCGTAATCGTTATGTTTAATAACGATAACCACAAGGAGGCCAAAAATCGTCTGTTATTTTAAGAGGTGCAAAATGTCTCTAATCTCTCAAGACCATGTTAAAAAGAAATAAAGCAATTTTTAAAACAAGTTTCAATTTAAAACCTTACAGTCGATAAAACTCCTTCGGAATAATTTATCCTCGCACCACTAGACACTCTATACTTAAACGCAACCCTGATGCAACAAAAAATAAGTAATTGTACCATTAGCTGCAAGTAGATCGATCTCTTTAACATCTCCAATTGTTTCCGCTAAATTAAAGCTGAACTTTGTTTAGCAACAAAAAGAGTTTTATTTCGAGTTAGAATGTTGCGCGAACGATGTTGCTTTGTCTTAAATTAAAACCAGATGAATCACTATCGGGGGATTTAAAACTTGAAGAGAATAGTTAAAACAAAAGGTTTTATTTAGAATTTTAAGGGTCGTTGCAGGTTAGGTTATTGACAAATTTTTAAAAAAAACAAAAAATAGACGCGGACATCACATACTTTTTATTTTGCTTTTAAAAATATAAAGAGAAGCTTATCATGTCAAAAAACCTCTAGATACCGAATTTTATTAAAATGTTCAAAACGTATTAAACATTTTCGAAATTAATCAATTTTTTTCTTCGACACTCCGTATCTTTATTATTACCAACTTTTGGATATAGTTATGTTTGGTTAAATCTTAATACTTTGTCATAAGAAATCTATGGTTTGTTTGAATGTGGTAGACAATGATTCCATTGCCTTTATTTATAACTATTTACACCAAGATTCGGGTGGTCCTATCTCTGTCCTATTTCACCTGTTTACACAGATACACAGTTTACACTTGAAAAAGTACAAAGATAGGACTACTCGAAACGTTGTGTATATAGTTATAAATAAAGACAATCAAAGTCCGAAATTTCTTTAGTATCACTAAATGTGTGGTTTTTCTGTGTACCATTAATTAGCGGGCACCTTGCACAAATAAAGATATAAAAAATACTAATAAACCTAAAAGGGAAGTAATTAAACGGTTAACGCCTATAATTTCCAAAGTATTTTGGACGACACGGACGTGAGAAAACAAAAAAAATCCATCATTTACGGTAGCCTAACGCTCAAACAGCTAATTTTTTAATAAGCTAGTATATATAGACACACACTGAACAATCACAAACTGCCATAACTTTAAAACTATAAAAGATGGACAATGGATATTCAAATGTAGTATTTTTTAAAGCTTTATAAAATCCCATTTAGTTGGAGATACAGTATTTTGGCTGTTTTATTTAAAAAATAGTAATTTAATCTGTAAATCAAAAAATACAATAATTTTATAATTTTTATATTTATCTTACGCCACTGGATTCTACGTAACAATTAGTGTTACGTAGAATTCAGTGACGTCTCCAATATACAACACTTATTATTTTGCATTGTTCTAAACAGCAAAACTAAAAAAAATATATTTAATTATGGATTAAAACGATATTTATTTATTTTTTAATGGGTATGTATATAAAAACCCCAGTGTAACAAGAATACCAAAACATTTATTGGTTTACTGATAATAATTTATTATTTCGTGGATAAAATGCTTATCTTGTAAGTCCAAAATCAGATAAAAAAAACATTTATTGCCCAAAACAATAACAACCACAAAAAATAGACTCATTTATCATAGCAACTAAATGGTTGTCTTAAGTATTTATTAATTTTTTGCCCTTGTGTTTTAATCACAAAATGTGCTTAAATGCTTTTCATTTTGTTTATTGCATTTTTTGGCTGGTAATCAAACTAATGGCAATATAGATGTAAATATATTTCATGTTCTTCTAATCGAATTTGAAACAACTAAAAGCCATTTTTTTTATTATTTTAAAAAAACGGCACCAAATTTTTACAGAAGACACCTGTACAGGGTAGCGACTTCTCGTTGACCTTGCAGGATATATCAAAAGCTAAAAAAAAAGAACAAATGTGACTGCGCAATCTCGATAATGATTTTAGAAACAAATTCAGTAATAAAAGGTAATCATGGCTAACTTGATTTGTTTTGGAGATACAGGGTCTTTTTTAAATTTTCAGTTTGGCCAGGCACTTGTAACTTGCTTAATATTAAAGATAGAAAAAAATGTATATAGAAAATTTTTGGGGATTTTTACGCAGAATTCAGCGGCGTGCCTATATGTTTTCCATGGACATTAATTTTAAAGTAACCATAGAAAAGATATTAAAAAATATATTTGCCCTCAAATAAATAAGTAGTTATGTATTTTATTAAAAATCGTCACTTTACATATTTTTTTATCTTTGGACAAACCACGAGGGCTAAAAGCCTAAATACTAACGTACAGTGGGTGTCTTAAGCGAGGTAAAGGGAGTTTGTTGACACGGGACTTAAATACTTAAAGATTTGGGGGGAAGGAAACACCTCCGCGGGCAGCAGCTTCCACAATTTAAAAACTCTAGGGATAAAAGAACGAACAAAGTGGGTTCGGGGCCTGTCCAGATGGACAGTATAGGGATGCATACGCGCGGAATTACAAGTTTCTCTGTTGGGAACCGTAAGTGGAGGAACTATACTGGACAATTGTTTAGAGCAGAAGACATGAAAGTACCTATAAAAAGCCCGACGATGGGCAAGAGAGGGAAGCCTTTCTGGAAGTGAAGGATCATTAATGAGACGAATAGCTCTTCTTTGAATAGAATCAAGAATGCTTAGGGTTGTGGGGACGCCAATATTCCAAGGGAGGTCGAATTTGGGATATTTACCAAGGTAAAAGAGTTTATTTTTTAATTTTGGATTTTATTTTATGCTGTTTATGAATACTCTTTAGTATCACTTAAATTGTTTTTTTGTCTCGAAATCAAAGCAAAATACAATTTATGCATCCAAAACTCAATCGCGGTCCTTGTCGCGGAAAAATCATCAAATACTCACCCTACGCTTATGACTGGCCAGGTTTTTCGGAGCAGAGGACACATTCAACCTTGTGGGCATCTCATTTGAGAACAGCCTTAACTGGCATGAACACATCGTATCTATAGCCACGGCGGCTTCCAAAAAGTTTGGGGTTCTTTTCCGAGCCAAAAATTATTTTTCTCCTTCCAATTTATATACTTTGTATGTGTCCTAAATTCGACCCTCTTTGGAATATTGTTCTTATATCTGGCGAATGGCGTCCCCTACAACCCTTAGCATTCTTGATGCCATTCAGAGAACAGCTGATCGTCTTATTAATGATCCTCTGCTTACTGAAAGACTTCCTTCTCTTGCCCATCGTCGAGCTATAGACGATACTTTCACGGCTTCTGCTCCGACGAGATATCTAGTATAGTCCCTCCACTTGCAACTCCTAGCAGAGAGACTCATGGTGCCGCGCGTATGCATTCCCATACGGTCCACCAATTGGACAGGCTCCGAACTTCCCACTTCGTTAGTTCTTTTATCCCTGTTTTTAGAATGTGGAATCTACTGCCAGCGGAAGTCTTTCCTTTTCCCCCAAATCTTCTTCATAGACTTCCCGGGAGGCAGCTGAAGGTGGCGTACGAGCGTTGCTGTTCCCTTGGGGATCGAGAAAAGATTTACGCTAAATTGGGGCTTCTTTCTTCTGGGGCTAAGCGCTGTGAGTGAAGATTCCTAAAGCCTAAGGTTTTTACGTTTTGCTGTTGAACACATGCATGGTGTCTTCGTATTGTCGGGGAGGTGCGCATGCCTTGCGGAAAAGCGTCAGTGGTGAAAATGACGGTTATGCGCGATACCAGTAGCAGCCCTAGGCTTGACAGCCACAATTTATGCATGTTTAGAAGTTCATCGCTGTTGTTGATTGTTTGAAGTGTTTCCTATTCATATGCTAGGAAAATCTGGGAGTTTTGAGCTCGATTATCCAGATTTTCCACGGACAAAGCCGGGAAAGCTTATAAGCAATAGCTTATATGACCGGAACAGGAGAACTGGCGAATTGACTTTGTATTAGAGCCATAAAACAAAGAGATAGAGAGATAGATAGATAGACTTAGTATTTACTTTTTTTAATTCTATTGTTATAAGAGATGTTGAGAATGTGGTGTAGTATAGAATTATATCAAAAAATGGTTCCTTTTACACCTCTTCTATTTGTTAACTCAGCTAAAATTTTTGCTTTGCTGAGCTGAGATAAGTTTCAAAAGAAAAGCAACTAATGTAACACCTTCTACAGCATACGCCATTTTTATTTTTGTAAAGAAAAAAACTTAGTAAATTAGTTTAGTAAAAGGTGTTGAGCAAATTTACATTAAATTTTCGTCAAACTACAAATTTGTCGCAAATCCAAATTAAAAGAAAATTTATAATTAGTAGTCAGTTAAGGTTATGTTATAATAGCGACTAAAACCAGGTAAAGTTCTGGAAAGTCGTTTTACGGAAAACTGAGTTTTCCAATTAACGACGTCGAAAGTTTTTAATTAGTATTTTATATCAAGATAAAAAATATAATTGATTTTTTCAAGAATGTAAATACTTGTTTTTCTAGCGTGAAAAGTATTTTAATTGTAATACCTAATTTGTATTTGGATTAAAAGCGTTTATTAAACGGTTTTATTTATTACTAGTCGACGCGTGCTTCGTTGGGCGTTTATTATATTTTTCCGCCTGCTTGATATACATATACCATTATTTTTCCTAAATTTTTTGTTTAATCATAAAGAAATATAAATATATATATATATATAATATATTGTGAACACCTAGTATAAAAAAGTATACATTTTGGGAATTTTAAAAATATACATTTTTGGGAAATTTAAATTTTAATTGGGTTACTTAACATTGGGAAATTTGGGACATAAAACAATACGTGAGGTGTCAAGGTTTAAAAAGTATAAATCAAACAATTTTCTAGGTTACTCTTATAATAATAAAACAAAAACATTAAACAAGCTGAGTAGCCTAGAAATGCAAAACAAATACTGGAAAATTTGATATTTAAAGAAGAGAGAATGAAATAAAAGGGGATTGTTTATCAGATAAGAAAGTAGTTAGTAAAGTCAAGCATAAAGTTAAAGTTAAAGTTACGCCCCGTACGGGCTATCCCTAGGGATATGCCCGTACTAAATTTATTTAGTCAAATAAGTTAAGTTGGTCCTAGAAAATGCAAAGTTAGTTTTGATGGTCCACCGGTTAGTTTTCATGGTCCCAAGAAGATAGTTCCATATGGTACATTTGCCCAAGTGACGTAAAGTGACCCATATATGTATTCAAAATTCTCAACCTCACAATATATATATATATATATATATACGGCCATTCTTCAAGCTTTCACCAAGTAAATGCTGGAGTCCCTCGGGGCTCAGTTCTGGCACCAACATTGTTTCTTCTTCACATCAACGACCTTCTCTCGTCCACAACTAATTCCATTCATAGTTTCGCCGACGATAGTACCCTTCACTCCAGTTTTCAGGTTCCCTAAACCCATTACTAAACCTGACTTGGAAAACAAACGCAGAGCGATGCAGATATCTCTTTCGCAGGATCTTAATTTAATATTGGATTGGGGCGCTAAAAATCTCGTCCATTTTAATGCATCCCAAACACAATCATGTTCCTTGTCGCGAAAAAGTCATCAAATACTCATCCTTTACTTATGAGCAGCCAAGTTTTACAGAGCAAAGACACCTTTAATCTTGTGGGCATCATATTTGAAAGTAACCTTAACTGGCATAAACACATTGTATCTATAGCCACGGCAGCTTCAAAAAGCTTGGATTTCTCTTTCGAGCCAAAAGTATTTTCCCTTCTAATTTATACACTTTATATGTGTCCAAAATCCGAACTCCCTTGGAATATTGTTCTCATATCTGGGGCATGGCGTCCCGCACAACCCTAAGCAGTCTTGATTATATTCAACGAAGAGCTATTTGTCTCATTAATGATCCTTCACTTACAGAAAGGCTTTCCTCTCTTGTACATCGTCGGGCTGTGGAGCATTTATCGCTTTTTATAGGTACTTCCATTGCTTCTGCTCTGAAGAACTGTCCAGTATAGTTCCTCCACTTACGGTTCCTAACAGAGAAACTCGTGGTTCCGCGCGTATGCATCCCTATACGGTCCAACTGGACAGGCCCCGAAGTTCCCACTTTGTTCGTTCTTTTATCCCTAGAGTTTCTAGATTGTGGAACCTGCTGCCCGCGGAGGTCTTTCCTTCCCCCAAATCTTCAAGTGTTTAAGTCCCGTGTCAACAAACTCCCTCTTACCTCGCTTAAGACACCCACGGTACGTTAGTATTTAGGCTTTTAGCCTTCGTGGTTTGTCCAAAGATAAAAAAAAAAAAAAATAAAATAAAAAATATAAAGAAATATAGCCTATAACACTTCTAAATAGTGTAGCTTCCTGATTGTGAAAGAATTTGTATGATCGGTTCAGTATTTTTGAAAATTAGCCTTTACAAATCAAATTTACAAACTTTACCTCTTTATAATATAATTAAAGATTTATTTATTTATTTGTTTGTTTGTTTGGGTCAAATTTAGTAACTGTAATTGGACCCCCTCCTGACGACAGATCGCTCTGAAATTTAGTACACACTCTTAATCTTGATGAAAATATATTATAATACATTTTTATGATTGTAAATCAAGATGGTTTGCCACCACAAAATGGTGGACTATACAGAGTGTTCATTTAAAAACTTTCCACTTAAGTTATCTTCGAAACGAGACAGATTTGAGAAAATCGCCGAAACACGTCAAGATATTTATTAAGGGGGAACGTTTTTTACAAAAATTGGACGGCGCCCCTTTAACCCCTTAACCACCAGGGCCACCACCCCAAAATTCTTAAATGAGAAGACGGGTCGAGTGATACATCATTTTAAAGCTCCTGACGAGTATTTTATAACCCTAGAATATGAAGTCAATATCTTCACCTTTTACAAAATGGCGGTACTTTAAAAATTACCTAAATACCTGATTTGGATGGCCTTATTTCCGAAACTAATAAAGTTAGATGTACTTAATGTGGTATTTTCTTAAAGCTCATTTAAAGATCTTTTTAATGGTAAAATAATATACAGGGTCTTTAAATAGAAAAATATGTACTTATTCTTCTACCCTGTATATTACTACCAGTATCACCATTAAAAGACCTTTAAAGAGCTTTAAGAAAATACCACATTAGGTACATCTAACTTTATTAGTTTCGAAATATGGCCATCCAAATCAGGTATTTAGGTAATTTTAAAAGTACCGCCATTTTGTAATAGGTGAAGATATTGACTTCATATTCTAGGGTTATAAAGTACTTGTCAGGAGCTTTAAAATGATGTATAACTCGACCCGCCTTCTTATTTAAGAATTTTGGGGTGGTGGCCCTGGTGGTTAAGGGTTAAAGGGCGCCGTCCAATTTTTGTAAAAACGTTCCCCTCAATAAATATCTTGACGTGTTTCGGCGATTTTCTCAAATCTGTCTCGTTTCAAGATAGCTGAGTGGAAAGTTTTTAAATGAACTACCCTGTATATTTTCCACAACTACCCTATAATTGGCATCAAATGAAAGAGGTTGATTGGTAGAATAAAGTTCACTTTGAAAAAAATAAAATACGACATGGCCGTCGTCACGAAATGGCGAATAACATATTTTTACAACCAACTTAATATGGGTATCTAATTTAACGGCTTGATAAGTAGAATAAATCTCATTCTAAAATCAATGAACTCAACAAAATAAGAAGTATCAACTTACAACAAAACTAAAAACCTGAAAATAAATTATATAAAAAAAATTGTGGTAAACGGTCTTATTACAATAAAATGATATAGGTTATGTAAAGTTAAGACAATATTTATTTCATTCTGAAAGCGATGCCGCCAAGTACACAAAAAATGATAAAGTAAACAAACCTTGTCGAAAGCACATAGCCTCTGACAGAGCCTGTTTGCATATTTTTAGATAAATAAATAAAAACATTGCGAAAACACGTTATAATGTACTTAAAAAACACCCTCCTATTTCGTCTCTGGCCTGCTATAAAACTGTGGCACGTGGCGTACTCGTCGGGTTGAATATGTTTTGCTGCAATAAATCATTGTTCACAGAAGGGTTTATTTTCTTTATCATTTTTTGTGTACTTGGTCTTAACATTACTAAAAGCTAAAAAATAATTCTGTAAGTCCCAGCTAGAAGATCGCACCAATCTTTCTTCTAAATCTGGGATATTGATCAGACAAATAATAAAATCGTTTGTTATTTCTGGCTAATTGTAGTAAGGCATTAAATGTACTCAATAGAATGATACAACGCCTCATCCTTAAAATATTTCAAATAATAAATTGACAAAAAATTTAATGTAAAAGTAAAAATTAAAAAACTGCAAGAGAGTCATCAGAAAAATGGACGGAGGTAAACGGGGCGCGAAAATATCTTTTACCTACGACCACTTGTGAAAATAGCAAATAGCACACTGATTTCATGCATAGAAAATGCGTTATATCACACTAGTGTTGCAAAGTACTTTACAGCACTAGTGTTGCAAAGTACTTTACAACACTGGTGTGATACATATTATGATGTCATTCTAAAAACTGCTATTGGTTTTGCAAGTGACATATTTATTGTAGTGACAGTAAAAAAAACTTTTTATTTACCTTAAACGGTAGAACCCAAATTAGCGAAAATCATCTTATTTTATATTTATTAAAATTTACGAAAAATAAAAACATAAACAAAAATAGACATAACCACAAAAACAACTTTCACTGACTGGCACAGTGTTGTCAGGTAAGTAGATCAAATTAAAAATCTCCCTTCTACCTTTAAGCACGTACTTTATAGAGGCAGCCTTGTCGCTTGACCGTTCGACCTAAAGCGCCAGAGAAAAAAAGCCTATAGATCAAATTCCTTCCTCTCTTTCTTCGTGTACTCAAACAACTAGTTAAATATTTTTTTAATCCCTAATTAAACCTAAGGCTAATACATACTTTATGAATCCACTTTCTTTTATCCATTCATAAATAGAATCAGACCCTTCCGACGTTGCCAAATGCTTTCCATATTTTGCATGGTAACTGACATTTGGTAGTCGTTTCTTCCTTACCAAAGAAAATTAACTCCTTTTCTAGGCTCCTTACTTTTAGGACTTTAGGTTATGCATTTACAATTTTCATATTTTTTATATTTTTCTTAAAAATATGAGGAAAAACTGTTATTTTTACTTAATTTTATATGTGATGTTCAGTTTCATTAACTCGTTTTACCAATTTTACCCCACCCAGCACCCCTTTTCACTCCCCGGTCCCGTAAGTTTATTTACTGATATTTTTTAAAAAACGGAAAATTTTGGATATGCACCACTTACGTTTTATTTAGAAGAGTGTCTAAAATATGTAAGAATCGATAATTTTTAATTTATAATAGCAGAAAACCGTATAAAACTATTAGCGTTATTACCTAACAAAACCATACAATTTTTACTAAGTGAGGGCCTTTTTAAATTCCAAAATGATAAAAGTTATATAATGCTTCTAGGTAGGTGATTTTCGATGTAAAAATATTGTCAAAACAGTATAATATAGCAGTGAGGAAAAGTATATATCACACTAGTGTTGCAAAGTAAATATCACCCTAGTGTTGCAAAGTTCTCAATTGTTTTTTATTTTTTCTGAACAGACAAACTTTAATTTATTTATTTTTTGGTGAATAATTTGTGGTCGTAGGAAAAATAGTGTACAGTACTCGTGTGAAAATGGCTTTCTTACACTCGTGGGTTTGTCGCACTCGGCTAACGCCTCGTGCTACAATATTCCCACTCGTGTGAAATTAGTCATTTTCCACACTTGTAATGTAATATACTATTACCTGCACGCCTGTAAGGTTACGTTTATATCATAGGTAAATGGGGCGCCAGCCCTTCCCGAGAGGAGGTGTGGGTCAGGGCAGGTAAGAATTCCTATAATTGACACTAATAATTTGTATACCACTTAATCAGTTCATTTCTCATTGTAATAGTGAATATATGTGCGAAAAGATTTCCTCTCAAGATTTTAATAGTGAGAAAATGTCGGTATCAGTAATTGAAAAGATTTAATAGCCTACAAAAATTTTACATTTTCCAAAGACAGTAAACAAAAGAATGTAAATATTTTTTGATGCAATAAATGTTTTGTAATTAATAATTTTTTTAAAAATAGGCCAACATTTTATTTCGATACCTTTACTTTAAAGAAAACATTTGCGCCCCGTTTACCTATACGATTTTATTGACCCCAAGATCCCTGCGCCCCATTTACCTGTTCAATAAAACTTTAGTGAAGGCCTTGCGCCCCGTTTACCACCGCCGCAGAAAAATGTAGCATCTGGCGGCCATTTCAAACGATTCCAAGTCAAAAACAGAGTGGCACACTCACACACACATACACACAAAACGACTTCTGAATTTTTAAAAATCACTTTACTACCTTATTCTAGACATATTAAGAAAGCAATATATTATATTTTTTTCTAAGTCCATCAGATTTGATAAGTCCCTTAAGACATTAATACCTGACTTGCCCAATAAAATTCAAAAACAATAACTGGCGCCATCAAATCTAAAAGAACTATTAAACTACCTTTAAAATAACAAACTTATTCTGAGCGACTTACAAGCTTTTCCTTTGTTCTGACGAATTAATCCCCGGTTTCCCAAAACAATAACAATCTTTACCGAAACACGCAAACTTACTAAAACTGCTTAATACCCCTTTAGAATTAGATTTGGCATTGCTTTAAATCATAGTAGGCTGAGTGCCTTCCTAGCTTTTCAGAAATATAGTTTTGACTTTATACCATTTAAAGGTTATGGTTATAAACAAAAAGGCACAAGAGGATATCAGCTAGATAAGGTTATTTTTTCCGTGACAGAAAAAAATAAAAATTTGTCCCTGTAAAGAGGTAGATACTAAAAAAACATAAAAAAGGCCGCCTTCAATCCGACTATTTTATACAAAGGCGCCGATATCCTTTACAGCGACGCGCTGATACACTATGGGATAAAAATCCATTATTTTTGGCCAAAAAGCAACTTTGAAATTTTAATGGCTCATGCTGTGTATTTCAAAGTAGATACTCCAAACTACATGTACGCAAAATAATAAAAGGATATGACGACTTCTATTGAAGTAATAAGAAACTTGAAAATGTATTTTAAGTAAACTTAAATATACAACATTTAATCTACTTAGTTTATTATTAGCCTTGTTTACTAAAATAAGTAAAAGAGTTTAAATAATAAGAGCTATTGTTGTGTTTCCGATACAGTCTCGCGAAGTCTCGCTACTTTTGTCAAAGATTTTTTTACCTTTTTCTTTATCAGTTTTTGTACTTACAATTGCCTTCCTACTTTTTGCTTCTTCTGTGTGTAGAGACAGATACAAGATTTTTTATAATTTACAAGGTTTTCTATTTTAAAATTTAATATGTTTTGTCCTACACTGTATGTCCTAAAAGATAAAAGCATTTTGATGAAAGATATGGATTCTACAGAATCTACCCAAAAAACTGTGTTTTATTTAATTTATACGTTAAAAAATAAAAAAAGTTGGGAAGATGTATCTCTATTACGCTTCTAAGAATAATTTAAAATTATATTTCAGATTTGAATGGTCATATTCTCGAAACTAATTGAGATAGACACATCAAATCCAGTATTTTTTAAAGCATTTTAAAAGATTTTTTGGTGGTGATATAATATTCAGAGTATTCCATTTAAAAAATCATACCTTTTCCTGTATATCATATGAGATAATAATCATCGGATTACTGATTAGAATACTACCGAATTAACCAAACAAGCTGACATTTTAGTTTATTTTGTACAGTAAAAAATAATAATGTTAAGGGGGATTAAATTTATAATAACATGTAATAAGTTTTAGGTTTCCAAAAAGCATTTGTAATAATTTATAATATTTTTCCAGTAGAAAGCAACGCGTTTTAAGTTAGATTGGTAGTTTTAGAATTTTGAAAAAATTAACTTCTATCCCATATAGCAAAGGCGGCCGCGAAGACAAGCATGCCGATTTATTTGCTTTAAAGTTTTTTGTGATTTTCTTTTCTTATCAAAGAGCACCGAATTTACATTTTTGAACTGTTCCTTCTATACATACAAGTAATAAGGTAGATATTTAATTTTAGAATAAATTATTATACAAAACTTACATTTCCTTTATATCAAAAGTAAAATCAGACATTGTTTTCACAAAATTAAATTGACATATATTTAATATGTACTTTAAAGGTTTTCATAGCAACCCAAGTCTTATTGTCGTTTAACTTACAACAGACGACTAGTTTAAAACTTCAATTTTATATAATTAGAAACAAAAGAAGCTTAAACATTTGCTAAAATATTGTGATAGTGTTTCTTTAGTGGTTTAAGTTATTATTTTGTCTTATTTTCTGATATTAAATAAAATTAAATAAAAAACTCCACAAAAGTAAGGTTAGAAGTTTATTTTTATTTGTTTACTTTCTTTCTCACGTATATAATTCTCTTTGTCAAATTTATAAGAATTTAGAACCGGATTATCTGCATCCGATAAATTCCAGGACGAAGCGCACAGTATTAATTTCAATGCGCTCCGTCCAACCGGATTCGATTTTTACGATGTACGTTAGTCAAAAAATGTGCAATGCCATGCAACGGCTCTTACCTAGAAGAATAAAAATTTATTTTTTTTGTAAAACTCCAAATGATTCGGAAATCATAATATGATGTTAATGAGTTTGACAATTCCTAATTTATTGCAAAAAAATGTTTCGTAAATAATTCAAAGCCTTTGGCATAGTCTATAATTAAAAAGAGGCTTTATAGATTATCTAGTAAAGTTCAATATTAATGAAATTTTCGCCGCTTTGAACTGGCGGTTGTTATAATACTACCAAGAACTTATAACTCGAACTCCAACATGCACTTTGAATAATCACTAACTTATCTAAGACTCCAATTTTAATTTAATTATTTCTTATTGATTTTGTAAATCTAACTAGAGGTCGCAAGTAAGAAATATTAAACCAAATTTGAGTAACTTTGTTGTCCATTTGTTATGGGTAAAGTTATTATACAATATACAGGGTTATTAAAATTGGTAATTTTAAAAACCTACGGCAACTGATCACGAATTTGAAAGAATTTTTTGGCGGAAACGTTTCGAACTTGAGATATTCATCATCAGACTTGAAATTTAAACTAATCCCATTTTTACAATATTCCCTCCCCCTTCTTTTTGCACACAATTCTGGATTTAAAGTTAAAGTGGCACACAATATTTGATTTTTACCTTCTAAAACCCCGTTTTTACGTATTTTACATTTTTGCAT
This sequence comes from Listronotus bonariensis, assembly GCA_014170235.1. NCBI lineage: Eukaryota > Metazoa > Arthropoda > Insecta > Coleoptera > Curculionidae > Listronotus > Listronotus bonariensis. The sequence continues at coordinate 142,391 of JACEGR010001094.1, read as the reverse complement.
TAAATTGCATAGCTATACTTTGAATCATTTCAATCCCAGTGTGCCATGAAGCCCTATGTGTATGTATGGTTGCCGCATTATAAAAGAAAAGCCACACCATTTAACGCAAAAATAATGTAAAAACGTAGAAAAACGGGGTATTAAACGCTGAAAATCAAATATTTTGTGACACTTTAGCTTTAAATCAAGAATTGTGTGCAAAAAGAAGGGGGAATATAGTGAAAATAGGCTTAGTTCAAATTTGAACTTTGATGATGAATATCTCGAGAACGAAACGTTTCCGCCAAAAAATCTTTTAGATTCGTGATTAGCCCCAACAAAACCCCCGTGTACCAAATTTCGTTAAAATCGGAGTTGCCGCAGGTTTCTAGAAAATTACCTTAAAATTTATTGTTTACTATAAGTATCTTTGATATTGGTTCAAGGTCAAAAATGTTGAAATTGACAAAATAGTATTATTTTTAAGTCTTTTAAGATTAAATGTTAAACAAAAATGTAATATTTTAAAGTGATGTAACTATATATTGTTAAATATTTTTGGCAATACATCCATTCTTATTTTAATAAATGCCCTGTACAGAGTGTCATACCAAGAACAGCCGCAATCAATTTCTTGAAAAGTACGCTTTAAAAATTTTTGAAAATTTGGTAATATAAAGTCAGTGGGGTACATACAACTAAAATATTTCTACAGCTCTACCACTTCCGGTTATACCGTGTTGTCAACTTCCTATTTTAAATGGAACACCCTATATATTATTTATTTTTTAGATTCTGCGTAAAACTCTAAACATAATTTATGTATAATGTTCTATACCTAAGTCCAACCGTTTTTGACTTATTTTAAATTTTATGTCAAAAATGACGTTTGCAACCCATTACATAACCATCAATTTCTTCTAAACAAAAGCCTTTAATATGAGTTGGGGTTGGGTTTCTTGTGGAGAAAGAACTATTTGAGTAGACTGCATTAATATTTTGACAATTAATAAATACAGAATGGTCAAAAATAATCCTTAAAAACTATACTGACAAAAACCTTAAAAGTCAATTTTTTTAAATGGAAACCACTATCTTTTTTACCTTTATCTATTAAGCATCAAAAAATCAGGATAAGTTTGTAAAGGATGTCTATTCCAAAAATTTATAATTTTCGAAATATTAACGATTTTTATTTCTTTGGACAATCCACGAAGGCTGAAAGCCTAAATACTAACGTACCGTGGGTGTCTTAAGCAGGATAAGAGGAAGTTTGTTAACACGGGACTTAAAAACTTGAAGATTTGGGGGAAGGAAAGACCTCCGCTGGCAGTAGGTTCCACAGTCTAGAAACTCTAGGGATAAAAGAACGAACAAAGTGGGAAGTTCGGAGCCTGTCCAAATGAACCGTATAGGGATGCATACGCGCGGCACCACGAGTTTCTCTGTTGGGAGCTGCAAGAGAAAGGACTATACTGGATAATTCGTCGGAGCAGAAGCCGTAAAAGTATCTATAGAAGAGCGATAGATCTCCCACAGCTCGACGATGGGCAAGAGAATTTAATATTTATCCATTTTAATAATGCATTTAAGTACGGGTAGGTACGGGGTAGTTGGCTGTGACGCCGCATGTTGTTGTCAAGGCCTACTAGAAGCGAAACTAAGCCGCACTTTAAAAAAAATAACACATTATTATCTAACTTTATTAGTTTCGGAAAAATGGCCATAAAAGTTGGGTAATCAAGTAATATTTAAAGTTCCGTCATTTTGTAGTAGGTGCAGATATTAACTTTATATTATACTGTTATAAAGTACTTGTCAGTAGCTTTAAAATGATGTGCCACTCGACCCCCTTCTAATTTAAAAATGTTGGGTTGGTGGTTCTGATGGTTAAGGGGTTAAAGGGGCGCGGCGCCGTTTATTTTTCTGTAGAAAATGTTCCCCCTCAATAAATATCTTGACGTTTTTCGGCGATTTTCTCAAATCTGTCTCGTTTCGAAGATAACTTAAGTGGTAAGTTTTTAAATGAACACCCTGTATAATATTCAAATGCAGGCACAGATTATTTAGCAATTTTAAAATTCATTAAAAAAATTCTCCACCAAAAACTAACTAGTTTTTTTATTAAGTAATTTAATATCAAAAAATATACAGGGTCTCCAGTAACTCAACCGACAAACTTAAAGAGCTAATTCTACAAGAAAAAAACTTTATATGAACATATGTCCTAAATGGTTTAGTTTTGAAACTACGGGGTGTTAAAAATTAAAAAAAATATTGTTTTTTTGTTATATATTTTATACCAATTAAAATATTTTTAGAAAATTTGGAAGACATCTTCTATGCATCAGAAGACATTTTTAGAGAAAAAAAAAAAAAATATTTACCAGTGTCGTCCATAAGGGGTTTGGGGTTAATATTTCTTAATAAAAAATGGTACGCCACTGCATTTTTCGAAAATAATTTTTTTAAGTCCCCGATTAGTTAAGAACATGTACAATTTTCGCGTAAATAAATAGAAACCAATTCTTGGCATGGTCAAATCCCTATCTAATTGGAGAATAAATAACAAAGGTTATTTTTACTGTAGAATTTGATATTAGCAATACGAAATGACCATGCCAAAAAATTGTTTTCATTTTTTTATGCAAAACCTTTATCAAACAAAAAATCAAGAGATTAAATTTGTTCTAAACTAAACGAGGATTCAAAAAAATAAATGTATTTCAGAAAAATGCAGTGGCGTACCATTTTTTCTTAAAAATATTTACCCTAAACCCCTTATGGACGACACTGGTATTATTTTTTTATAGTATGTCAAATAATGTCTTTTGATGCATAGAAGACATTAGTTGACAATTTTTTAAAAATATCCTAGTTGGTGTAAAAGTCCTATTAAAAAAGGTAATTTTTTAAAATTTTTAATATAATTATATAATTAGTTCAAAAACTAAGACGTTTAGGACATATGTTCATATAATTTTTTTATTGTAAAATCACCCCATGAAGTTTGTGTGTTGAGTTACTGGACACCCTGTATATGTAGGTTGAACTTATTTAAAAGTTTGAAAAATTAAACTTGAAAATATTCACCAACTTAAAATTTTATCCAGGTTATGAATAAATCAAAAGTCGAAATTTAATATAAAAGGTCTAATTATTCTTTAATTAACTTGATTTAATAATAGCAATAAAGTTAAAAAAGTTATGAACACTTTTTGTAGAAAGTTGGCTGGCGTTTAAAATACTTTTAAAAGTTTAATTATTATAAAAATAAAATAAATTGGTTGTGTAGTTCTTAGGAAATGGAAAAGTTTTTAAATATTAACCTTACGAAAAGAAGAGCCTCTTTATAAAAAGTCTTGCTTGATGAGAACATACATTTTCATAAAAATAACTGTATGTCGGATGTACAGAATGACTTCGGAAAGACTTGTTTTCAAATTAATATACCGAGTATTTTCTAGCTACGGTACAAAACTTTAAAGAGTGATTTCTTAAGAAAGCTTTCATCAAGTAAATGCTTGAGTCTCTCAGGGCTCAGTTCTGGCACCAACATTGTTTCTTCTTCACATCAACGACCTTCTCTCGTCCACAACTAATTCCATTCATAGTTTCGCCGACGATAGTCCCTTTCACTCCAGTTTTCAGGTTCCTAAACCCATTACTAAACCTGACTTGGAAAACAAACGCAGAGCGATGCAGATATCTCTTTCGCAGGATCTTAATTTAATATTGGATTGGGACGCTAAAAATCTCGTCCATTTTAATGCATCCAAAACACAATCATGTTCCTTGTTGCAAAAAGAGTCATCAAATACTCATCCTCTACTTATGAGCGAACAGGTTTTAAAATCAAAAATTTTATTCATGAAACCATTAAATGCAATTTCCATCTTAACACAAATTAGCGGTAGTCGAATTAAATATAAATTTTGTAATAAGTTTCCAATTAAGCAAGTGTTACATTGGCGCGGAAAGTTCTGAAAAGCTCTTGTACGCGGAAAACTGAATTTCCCCTTATTGATCTCCTGATGCGTCATTAAAATTATTAATTGCCCTTTTATTACATTAAATAAAATAACCAAGAAAGGCACTTAAGAAAATATTAATTACGGTTTTTAAGATTTAATTTAAAAATTAACCAACCCAGTTAATATTAGGCAAATGTACATATATGGTATTTTAAAATACTTACGTTAGGCGGATAATGATTTTATTAGAAAAAGTTGTTTTATCTAAGAATTATGCATTTTTACCATAAAAACTGTCTGTTATGTAATAGTGCTTATACTGGGTGATTCAAAAATCGATCACGAAACTTAAGGGGTTATTCTACTGGACAAAATAAGGATAGAGCTTTATATATATTTTTTCAAAATGTCATTTGTTTTGAGTTACAAGCCGTCAAAGTTTAATTTTTATTTTGGTTTTTCGCCATATTGCATTTATTTTTTAACGAATCCAGTTAATATTTGGCACACAAATCGAGCTTTGCAGATTCTAAAATTTTAAGACAAAAGTACTTTTTTAAATACCGCCAAAGGGCACTTTACCTAAAACTTAAAATTTATTTACATCATAACTTTTTATTTTGACAGATATCGCAAAGCTGCAGGCGCCATTTTATAGACAATCAAAAACTTAAAAATAAGGTACTTTTTATTAAAGTCGATAAACCACACCGTTTAGGCACCAATAGACATCAAAGTTTTCATCAATTTCAATCAAATTACCTACATACATACATGGTGTCCAGTAACTCAACCGACAAACTTTACAGAAAATAAGCAAAAACCTCATTTAAACATTTGTCCTAAACGTCTTAGTTTTGTGAACGGTGTGTTAAATATTAAAAAAAACTTTTTTTTTTAATTGTTAACACCCGTAGTTCAAACACTAAGACGTTTAGGACATCTGTTTATATGAAGTTTTTCTTATTTTGTTGTAGAATCTTTTGGTTTTGTCGGTTGAGTTACTGGACACCCTGTCAGTAACTCAACTGTACCATGTAGGTAATTTGATTGAAATTGATGAAAACTTTGATGTCTATTGGTGCCTAAACGGTGAGGTTTATCGAGTTTAATAAAGAGAACCTTATTTTTAATTTTTTGATTGTCTATAAAATGGTCCTACCTTTGCGATATCTGTCAAAATAAAAAGTTATGATGTAAATAAATTTTAAGTTTTAGGTAAAGTGCCCTCTGGCGGTATTTAAAAAAAGTACTTTTGTCTTAAAATTTTAGAATCTGCAAAGCTCGATTTGTGTGCCAAATATCAACTGGATTGGTTAAAAATAAATGCAATATGGCGAAAAAACCAAAATAAAAATTAAATTTTGACGGCTTGTAACTCGAAAACGAATGAAATTTTGAAAAAAAATTATTTAAAGCTCTACCCTTATTTTATCAAGTAGAGTCACCCCTTAAGTTTCGTGATCGATTTTTAAATCAATTAACATAGCATTAAAAAAAAAGGCAAAACAACATATCGGTGTTACAGAATGTTGTTAAGAAAATTTTTAAACACGTTCTGCAACTAAAATATGGTCTTAGGTCTACCCTAATTATACAGGGTGCGGCAGAATGGACTCCCACATTTTATCAGGCTTGGTAATGGGAGGAGGACAGTGATGGGGACGATCACATTCGCTCGGGCGATTGATAAGTTTTGTTACTTGGCACTATGTCTTGGCCTGGTGAGCAACGTGGATTTATTACTAAGTCATTCTTCAAAATGGCGAATGTGTCACCGAAAAAAGTATTTTTCTCCTTCCAATTTATACACTTTGTATGTGTCCCAAATTCGACCCTGTCTGGAATATTGTTCTCATGTCTGGGGAATGGCATCCCCTACAACCCTCAGCATTCTTAATGCCATTCAAAGAAGGGCCATTCGTCTTATTAATGATCCTTTACTTACTCAAAGACTTCCTTCTCTTGTCCATCGTCGAGCTGTGGGAGATCTATCGCTCTTCTATAAATACTTTTACGGCTTCTGCTCCGACGAATTATCCAGTATAGTCCCTCCTCTTGCAGCTCCCAACAGAGAAACTCGTGGTGCCGCGCGTATGCATCCCTATACAGTTCAATTGTACAGGCCCCGAACTTCCCATTTCGTTCATTCTTTTATCCCTAGAGTTTCTAGACTGTGGAACCTACTGCCAGCGGAGGTCTTTCCTTCCCCAAAAATCTTCAAGTTTTTAAGTCCCGTGTCAACAAACTTCCTCTTACCCTGCTTAAGACGCCCACGGTACGTTAATATTTAGGCTTTCAGCCTTCGTGGATTGTCCAAAGATAAAAAAAAAAGAAAGTAACCGTTAAGAAATGATTTCTTAAAATTTTTCTTAAGATAAGACAAGTAATTGCAACATCAAGATAAAACATTTCTACATCCAGAGAAGCACAAAAATCCTTCTACGTTTAGGAGATATTCAAGGTAGTATGACATCGTTTTTAGGCACATTTTTTTTTGTCTAAGCTTTATGCTGTGGCAAAAACTAACCAAAGTACTGAACCACTTAATCCACTATGTAGAAAGTAAAAACTAAATCTTTGTTCCCATGAAAATAATCAACATTTTCAACACAACTTGTTAACTCCAGTTTAAGCTCTTATTAACATCCTTAAAAGCAATGGGAAAGTGCAATATTCCTTCTCAGGTAGCATAGAAAATAGCGTGTATTAAATTAGATATTTAATTTCCAGCACGTAGACAAAACTGGATGCTCTTTGTGCAATATTACAACGTAAAAACTTTGCGAAAAGCTCTGCTCTAGATTAAAATTTCGTCCTATCTTAAATTTGCTGCAAGTGGTACGAACTGGGTTAAAACGAAAACTAAGTAATAAGTAACAAAATAAAGTTGAAACAAAGGATAAAATTTTGGAAACTTTAAGAGGTAGCAATATCTTTTGAATCTAACGAATAAAAATACAGGGTGGCCCACCATATTCGACACGGTCTGTAGCTGGATAACCATGGGGTTTTTAAAAAAGTAAATACTGGAACATATACAGGTCGGATAAAGCCACAGTATAAAATTATTTTACTCTATACAGGATGTCTCAAAAAAGTGTGACGTATCAAAGTTAAATTTTTTAAATGGAACACCCTATATTTTATGACGGTTTTAGATTCTACTTTAAAAAATAACTCAAGTTTGTTTATAGTACTAAGTGTCTAATTTTATTCGTTTTTGTGATATTTGATTCTTTTAAAAAATGCAGGGGTAAAATTAAATTGATTTTACTTTAACACTTTAAACTTTAAAATATGTAACAAGATTAGAAAAAGTCTGCCATATCATACGTAGGTCAAATCAAGATCAAATATTGTACAGGGTGATCAAAAATAATTTCAATTTTTCAGAAAATGAAATGGCAATATCTCTCTTATTTTAAATGGAACACCCTGTATTTTTTTACCTCTTATGATGACAAATAAAATACTTTTTCAAATGGTGTATAGGTTGCCTATACCTATTTTTTGTGCTTTTTAGTAAAATCTGTTTTTACAAATTTTTAGTCCAAATGTTTATTTAAATTAAAGTTGGCTGTGACATAGCAGCCATTAATATTTTTCTTAAGAAAATAACAACGACCATTTATTCATTACTAGTGTTTTAGTTAGTTTAAAAGAAATTTCAATGATTTTAAATAAAAACCTTCTTCTACAACAACAAGATGATATAATACTGGTAGGATGTGAAAAAATGGTTAACTTTAGTCAAGAGTTAATCCTAAAAAATATTCCAGGAGAAACCATCTGATAACCTTAATAGTTGCTTTAAAAAATTTGACACAGTGATTATGGATAATGGAAGAAACGAGTTATAGGTCACAGAATGTCGTCATAACTGATCAGAGGCGTTATTAGGATTGTTTAAAAACACAAGTTTTATCATTACCACATTCAGCTGAAATTAGTGTTATTGGAAGTAGCATTATAAGCAACTAATGAATTTTTTATCTGTGAATTTTAAAAATAGTGGCAGATAACACAAAATCTTTTAATTGTGTGCTTTTTTCCAACAAATTTACATTTTGCAATAACGGCTTAGTAAATAGGCATAGCTATATCACAGCCTACTTACATATAAATAGACATTTGGAATAAAAATATGTTAAAACGGAATTTACTTAAAAAGTATAAAAGATAGGTATAGGCAACCTATACACCATTTGAAAGAGCATTTGGTTTGTCATCATGTGGTGTAAAAAATACAGGGTGTTCCATTTAAAATAAGAGAGATATTGCTATTTGACTTTCTAAAAAATTGAAATTGTTTTTGATCACCCTGTATAATCTATGATCTCGATATGACCTACGTATGATAAAGCAGACTTTTCCTAATCTTATAACAAATTTTTAAGTGTAAGGAGTTTATATTGTTAAAATAAAATTAATTTAATTGCACCCCTGCATTTTGAAAAAAAAATCAAATATCACAAAAACGAATAAAATTAGATACTTGGTACTATAAACAAACTAAAGTATTTTTTTTATGTAGAATCTAAAACCGTCATAAAATATAGGGTGTTCTGGTTAGTTCTGGTTAGTACGTCACACTTTTTTGAGACATCCTGTATAGAGTAAAATAATTTTATACTGTGGCCTTATCCGACCTTTATATGTTTCAATATTTACTTTTTTTAAAAACTCCATGGTTAACCAGCTACAGACCGTGTCGAATATGGTGGGCCACCCTGTATTTAGAAATAAATACATTTAGCGTCAGGCATACCCTTTTAATTTATTTTTTTCTTAAGTTATTTTAAAACTAAATTCTATTAAACTTTACCTGCAAATATTGAAAAACCCAAAGATAGCATTTCACTGGAATTTGGAAGTATTACCAGACAAACTTAACGTATTTTAAAGTTTGCGAAGAGTTTGAGCACAGGTTTCAATATTCTGTTGCAAATAACGGCTTACATTTTAGGTATTTGATAAATTATTTACACTTAATAAACTTCTTGTTATTATTAATGATTTTTTAATTACCTACTCAAGTATATCTCTTGTGTAAAAGGTGATGGAAAAATTAATCATTAAACTTGGGACGGTGATTTTCCATTATAGATTAATAAGGATCTTAGAAACAGTAAGAGATAGAGGGTTTTTATGCGTAACAACATTTTGTTTTAAAAAAATTAAAACTTGCAAAATTTTGACAAACAGTTTTTATATTTTGATCAGTTTATTTAAGGAGACTTTTAAAAATTATTGGCACATCATCTTGGCCACTTTCGTTCTACAAAATAATGCCATTAATTTCAGGATCCGATGTTTCTTCTTTGAGCCGTCATCATCAACTTCGTTTTTTTATTTAGTCAAAATATTTGGTTTTTACCCTCATAAACTCGTATTTCAATTCTAAAGCCAACGACATATCACACTTTACATTTATGCGATGTTTCGACCCAAAAAAACATCATTCATTATATTGTCATAAAAATGGTTATGTTATTTGGGTTGTTAGAAAATAAGGTCTAATAATTTTTTAAAATTTAATTTTTAATCGGGTAATTTCTGTAAATAGGTTTCGCCTTTTTGCATCTTGATACCTACAGAATGTCCCAGGATAGGTGTTACAAGAGGACAAATAGACCAAAAATTTTGGAGTTTTAAAACAAAATTTTAGAGAAACTGTTCGCATGGTTCAAAACTGAAGGTTACTCTTATAATAATAAAATAAAAACATTAAACAAACTGGGTCGCGTAGAAATGCAAAACAAACACTGGAAAATTTAAATATTTTAAAGAGGAGAGAATAAGTATTAGAAAAAGAGATTAGATAAGAAGTAGGCTGTAAAGTATGAGGTCAAGGATAAAGTAAAAGTTTTAGTTAGTCTCCCAGCCGGGCTACTTCCCTAGTGGAGGGTATGCCCGTACTAAATTTAGTTAGTCAAATAAATTAAGTTAGTTAATAAAATGGCAAAGTTAGTTTTGATGGTCCACCGGTCTAATGGTTCCAGAGAGATAGTTCCATATGGTATTTGCCCAGTGACGTAAAAGATGTGCTATGTATCATCAACACAAACGCGTCGCGATTATGTAAAAAGGAATATGGTAGGTACATGGTTTTATTGTGCTAAATGCTAGAAAATAATTCGGCTAGTCACCAGCTTACAGATCGACACCAATCTTTCTCATTAATCCCGGGTATTGATCAGACAGATAATGAGACCGTTAAGCGTCAGCGTATGTGAGATAAAATATTTAGATAGAAATGTTAAGTTAGCCCAACGATCTTATCATTTAGTCTGATCAATCACCCCGAGATTGATGAGAAGATTGGTGCGATCTGGTAGCTAGGAGCTACGGGATTATTCCGAAGCTTTTAGTACAACAATACCGTTTAACATATTTTATTACAGGATTTTGGTTTCGACGTTGGTCAATACATCTCATTTATTAAAGTTCATTTATGCCATGCCTTATCAGAGGCAACAACGATTTTATATTGAAGTAGTTAAATATTTAATTCGCCATTTTAGACGCGGCCATCTTAATTTTATTTTTATTCGGTTCACGTTCAGGTAGAAGTCTACATAGACATCCCGGTTAGGCGATTGAAGGCGTCGTATGAGCGCCCTTGGGGATCGAGAAAGATTCACGCTAAATTGGGGCTTCTTTCTTCTGGGTCTAAGCGCTGTGATTCTAAAGCCTGAAGTTTTCCGTTTTGGTGTTGAACACATGGTGTCTTCGTATGGTCGAGGAGGTGCGCACGCCTTGCGGAAAAACGTTGGTAGTGAAAGTGACGGTTATGCGCGATACCAGTAGCAGCCCGCTGGCTTGACAGTCACAATTTATGCATGTTCAGAAGTTCATCGCTGTTGGTGATTTTTACAAGTGTTTCTTATTTATATGCTAGAAAGTCTGGGAGTTTCGAGTTGGATTATTCTGATTTTCAAGGACAAAGCCAGGGGAAAACTTATAAGCAATAGCTTATATGACCGGAACAGGAGAACTCATAATTGACTTAGTATCAGAGCCATAAAACAAAGAGATAGCATGAATCAGTTGTCGGAACAGGGGAAAAATACGAGTAAAATATCTGATAACCCGGCACCGACAGTACTCTAGTTCTTACTTTTTAAAACACACACACAGCGAATATTTAAATGACAAGGAGACGACCTTTAAATTTTTTTAAAATATCTGAATTGGTTTAAAAGTTATAACAAAAATATTTTTTCTTTAATAATTTTTAACCCCCTGTAGTTTAAAAACCAAGACGTTTAGGACAGTTCATATAAAGTTTTTTACTAATTTTTATTGTAGAATCACCCCTTAAAGTTTGTCGGACGAGTTACTGAATACCCTGTATAATACCTATGCGTATATTTGCCAATGAGTCACTTGCCGTTCTTTGTCTAATCCACTTGTGTTGCAAAATTATAAATTATCAAGCAGTATTAACTAATTTTCATAAATTCTACTTTAAAAAATAACTCAAGTTTGTTTATAGTACTAAGTGTTTTAATTTTATTCGTTTTTGTGATATTTGATTTTTGAAAAATGGTAAAAGAGGTAAATTTAAATTGATTTTACTTTAACACTTTTAACTCTTTAAACTTTAAAATATGTAACAAGATTAGAAAAAGTCTGCCATATCATACGTAGGTCAAATCAAGATTAAATATTGTACAGGGTGATCAAAAAATAATTTCAATTTTTCAGAAAATCAAATGTATCAAATATCTCTCTTATTTTAAATGGAACACCCTGTATTATTTTTACGTTACATGATAACAAATAAAATACTCTTTCAAATGGTGTATAGGTTGCCTATATCTATCTTTTATTGCTTTTTAGTAAAATCTGTTTTTACAAATGTTTAGTCCAAATGTTTATTTAAATTAAAGTTGGCTGTGACATAGCAGCCATTAAAATTTTTCTTAAGAATATAACAACGACCATTTATTCATTACTAGTGTTTTAGTTAGTTTAAAAGAAATTTCAATGATTTTAAATAAAAACCCTTCTTCTACAACAAGATGATATAATACTGGTAGGATATGAAAAAAATGGTTTACTTTAGTCTAGAGTTAATCCTGAAAAATATTCCAGGAGAAACCATCTGATAACCCTAATAGTTGCTTTAAAAATTTTTACACAGTGATTATGGATATTGGAAGTAACGAGTTATAGGTCACAGAATGTCGTCATAACTGACCAGAGGCGTTTTTAGGATTGTTTAAAAACACAAGTTTTATCATTACCACATATAGCTAAAATAAGTGTTATTAAAAATAGTGGCAGATAATACAAAATCTTTTAATTTTTGTGCTTTATTCCAACAAATTTACATTTTGCAATACCGGCTTAGTAAATAGGCATAGCTATATCCCAGCCTACTTACATTTAAATAGACATTTAGAATAAAAATATGTTTAAACGGAATTTACCTAAAAAGTATAAAAGATAGGTATAGGCAACCTATTACCATTTGAAAAAACATTTCATTTGTCATCATGTGGTGTAAAAAAATACAGGGTGTTCCATTTAAAATAAGAGAGATATTGCTATTTGACTTTCTAAAAAATTAAAATTATTTTTGATCACCCTGTATAATCTTTGATCTCGATATGACCTACGTATGATAAGGCAGACGTTTCCTAATCTTGTAACAAGTTTTAAAGTCTAAGAAGTTTATATCGTTTAAATAAAATTAATTTAATTACACCCCTGCATTTTGAAAAAAATCAAATATCACAAAAACGAATAAAATTAGACACTTGGTACTATAAAGAAACTTAAATTATTTTTTTATGTAGAATCTAAAACCGTCATAAAATGTAGGGTGTTTCATTTAAAAAAATATAGCTTTGATACGTCACACTTTTTGAGACATCCTATAGAGTAAAATAATTTTATACTGTGGCCTTATCCGACCTGTATATGTTTCAGTATTTACTTTTTTAAAAACCCCATGGTTATCCAGCTACAGACCGTGTCGAATATGGTGGGCCACCCTGTATATTTTTAACTACGAAGAAAATTAGTTAAGCAATAACATCCTGTGCCACCCGGTATACAAAACTACAATTTGCTTTTTACGCGCACTTTTCTTTATGTTTCCAAGTACACATTCTGGAAAAGAAAATTGGTATTTACTTGGCACTAGAGAAGATTTAGGCCTTCATCCCTTTAGCAAATATATCTGTGTTGCGGATTCTCCAGACGATACTTGAGTTAACTCGGGAGTGGCTAAAGCAGATAATACAAGAAAAATTAATCCTTTGCGTAGAGTCGAGTTTTGTTATGGTCATATCCGCGTTTATTACTATTTATTATCCCTCTTACAGTAACCATTACTTTTTATTACATTAATTTAATATGTCGTTATAAACACGGAGCATTTTTTTTGTAAAAAGTAATTTAATTTAAGTTATATAAAGTGGTTGCTGTTCCAGGCTCAACGGAGTAAAAATCCCGTTCTTAAAAGAGGTCAAATATTTCATTGTCATCTTTGACCAAAAACTAACCTGAAGACCACACTTAAGCAAAGTAACTCAAAGGCAAAAAGTGTCCTGGGTAGCTGGTGCCAAAGACTTTGCTGAAAGAATTGGGGACTTAGCCCGAAGATGAACCTATGGTTGTAAAAGTAACCTACGGTTCAATTTTCTGGGGTGCAAAGACGCTACAAAAGACGGCAATAAAGCAACTACAAAGTATACTTTGTAGACTTGCTTGTTTATGTAATACGGTGACCATGAAATCGACCATGCAAAATCAGCTTTGAGCTTTAACCTGGTGCGGGACTGCGTAGTTGCCCTGGAAGAGGTGGTTCCAACAAGCTAACTCTTGGAACCCAAGTACCAGGACACGAAAGACAATGAGGAAGACGATAAATTACCAAAGGAAGGGGCTGGTAGAACAATGGTAGGTCCTGAGCCCTACTGTGGTATTCTGTCATGCCAAGTAAGGGAATTCCAAGACTGGTGGATCAGGAAACCAGGACAGCGTGAAGCGAAAATATTCATTAAGGCTTACTTGCCAGAATTTACGAAAGACCTTCTGAATTACAACAGGAAGGCAGTAAGAATAATAGTGGGTCAACTAACAGGTCATTGCAGACTAAATAAACACCTGGAAACCAGGGGCCCGGTAGAAGAAAACCTATGCAGGTTCTGCCAGGAGAAGAAAAAAACCGCAGAACACGTATGGTGCTACTGTGAAGCCCTTGGTCGTCTGCGGTTTGCAAGGCTGGTTAAAGAAAATACTGTTTAAATATGTATCTGCGATATTTTTTTAATAAAATATATTATTTTGTATCTTTAAAAAGCAAAAATACCCTTTTTATAAACCTCTGAAACACGCCTAACGTCTTTTTGAGCCTAGCAGATTTCTGCCAAGAGGCTTATACCTCTTATGCGGAAGAGTGCTTTGTTTCTGTGACTTTTATGTGTCATTGCAGTTATATATTATGTGTAAGGCTGTTTCCTCCTCTTCCTTACAAAACCTACATGTTTTGGGACCATTGTGTGTGTGACTTGTCAAAAATCCCACTACTTGCCTTAACTGAGTACATCTCAGTTGGAAGATCTCAATTATGTTTCTAACTTTAATATATTTTATGTTTTACCCATCTATTATTGATCTTTAATACCTTAGAAACGGAATATGTTATGGTAGCAATAATACCTGCTATTACACCTAGGGCATTATAAGCGGGCATTATGATAATGCCCGCTTATAATGCCCTAATGCGCTAATATGAAAATTTTATTGCTTATCCAATTTTATTTCTCTCACAATAAAGATCAAATTTATACAAAAAATAATTTTTCTTTAAACAATACTAAAAATTAAACTTTATTTCCAAAATAAAAATACAATTTTGAAATGTCCCGGAATACTTAAACCAGTCATTATCTACTTACGTATACAGGTACAGATGCAACTTATTTTTTATATTGCGAATAAATAATGTAATTAGTCATTGAAAAACTCTTTTGGGTAAAACATAAAGCATTATATGCACCACGGGCTTTCCTGGACTATAATGCCCATCAGGTCGAAATCTAGCCCTCGGGCTATTTCGACCTTCAGGGCATTATAGTCCTAGTAACGCCGTTGATACATAAATAGCTATTAATAATATGTTTTTTAACATTAGGCAGTTGATTTACAAGTCACAAAAAAACACGAGTAAATTTTTAGATTTTATCTTTTGGTTTCTTGTCTCTCTTCGCTTTGCGTAAAAAAACAACACAACCTCGAGCTAGAATCTAAATCTTTTTCCTTGTCTAATAAATCATCTACTATCAATTTTCCATGTAGAATTAATATTCTCATATTATTAGGAAACACATTGTATTTAATATTACTTGTTTAACATCCAATTTTTACTCTACACGACAATATCTGACGATTAAAAATAAATTCGCTACGTTTCGCTCAAAAAAGTTTAGCAAAGTGAAGTGTTGATGTTTTCGATAAAAAAGAAAAACAAAAGAACTTGAAGAACATCGTCAACATGAGTCTTTTAGAAAGTTTGATAAAAGGACATAAAGCTAATGCAGTGCTTTTAAAGCTTTTTGTTTAAATTAAAAAACTGGTTGAAAACAAAACTTGGGCAGAAAGAGATAATCAAGTGCCTTTTTTAGTGTAAACGGATATTTTTAAGTTTATTTTTATCTTCAAGGAAAAGTTTGGTGAGACACAAAGTCGGTCTATATAAGGTCACGACATTCGGCCATATTGCTTTGACGTGTTATGACGTCACATCTCCCATTTTCGGCCATGTTGTTCAGTGCCGGAGATATACAGTTTATTGTATTAGTAGAACAACCGTTTACACAACAGTTTTTAATTGTTATTAAGTTGTAAATTTTTTACTTTAAATTAAAAACATTTGGAATTACATCTTTCAACAAATATCACTTCCAAAACAATGCAAAATGAAATGCGCAAATTCTAGACGCCACTGGATTGATAAGTAAGAGGGATTATGGTATCTCGGGATAAACAAAGAAATAAAGTAACAGGGTGTTAAATTTAAAAAAAGCATGGTTTTATATTTTCTTTTAAACCAATTCAAATATTTAAAAAAAAAAATTAAGAGGCGCCTCCTATGCACCAAGAGACATATTTTGTCATACAAAAAAAAAATAATGTTTACCAGTGTCGCCCATAAGAGGTTTAGGTTTAAGAAAAAATGGTACGCCACTGCATTTTTCCAAAATAAAAATATTTGATCTTTTGACTTTTTTATTTGATGCACGGTTTTAGCGTAAATAAATAAAAACTATTTTTGGCATGGTCAAATCCCTAACTAATTATTAAAGAATAAATAGCAAAGGTGATTTTTTTACTATAAAATTTGATATTTTCGATACGAAATGACCATGCCAAGAAATTTATTTACGCGAAACCGTGCATTTAATAAAAAAGTCAAGAGGTCAAATTTGTTCCAAACGTAATGGGTATTTTTAAAATTATTTTAATTTCAGAAAAATGCCGTGGCGTACAATTTTTATATTAAAAATGTTTAACTTAAACCTCTGATGAACGACACTGGTAATTTTTTTCTTGAAAGTCAAAAAACGTCTTTTGGTACATAGAAGACTTCCTTTAAATTTTTAAAAACATCTTAATTGGTATAAGAGTTATTATAAAGAAACAATATTTAAAAAAAATAGCACCCTGTAGTTTAAAAATAAGGCGTTTAGTACAAATATGTTCATATTAAGTTTTTTTCAAATTTTTATTGTTGAATTTATAACCAAAGTTTCTCGGATACCTCGGCGGCCACCCTGTATTCATAACTTCATAAAATGTGGAGGCAGCGCGTTAACCCAGCCTGCCAATGTCTGTTTTGAGTGTCGGTCCGGGCAAAGAAACAAAAAAAGGTTTAAAAATGTTATTATCATGACATGAATTTCATTACATGTTCAGGGACATTTACATTTACCAACAAGCTCTTTTGTGTTAAAAAAAAAAAAATAAATAGAAAAGGTACATTTATTTTAAATATTTTAAATTTTATGGGCAAATTGCACATTAATAAAACTTTGTTAGCATATTGTATGAATTTGCATACGTGTATAGATTAAAATTTAATAATTTGTAAGTAAATGAATATTAAATTATCTAGTATTTGAATTACGAAAACAATGAAAATTAAATCTTTTTAAATGAATTAATTTAAATTTTAAAGGTGTTATTATGCTAATAATATTTAAATATAAATGGGGAGTTTGAAAAGTATCACTTTAAATTTCAATAAATGACAATAACTTTGGCTTAGTATAACTGATAAAATTTCCACTATTTTGAAAACCTTTGAAATACAAGCACCTGTTTGCGCAATCTCTAATTAAATTAATGTCTCCCCCGTGGCGCAGTGGACAGAGCTTTGATCTTCGAAGCTAGTGTTGGAAAATACGGTGATTTTTCGGTAACCGGTGAAACGGCGAGAGTGATTTCTAAATCACCGTGATTTTAAACAGTGATTTCAATCACTGCAGTGACTTGAATATACATACATAATTATTTAATTAAAAATGGAAATATAAAAACAGCTCGGTGTCTGACAACAAATACGAATATATTATTTATGCAGCTCTTATCGGTTTTCATTGACAGGCAGCATGATATTTATTGATTTTCTAAAAATAATTATTATGCTGCAAATTAAATTAACAGTAATATTACGAAATCTAAATTTTTTGGGCTCGTAACTCAAATAATCATTTTTATATAAGGTGTAACAACAACAAGCTTAATGTGATATTGCAATATTATTATGTAAAAATAATATCAAGTTTTAGAATTTATTCATTACCTACTTTCAAAAATAAAAAAATAACACATTTTTTATTAATCAAACACCATTTTAACATTTTTAACTTTAATTCAATTACAAAAAATATAAATATAAAATAAAAAACTTTTTTAAAGCAAAACGAAAACGCATAATAAAAAATAAAAATTTTAAATTCTTTAAATATATAAAAATAAAACAAAATGTAGCTTACTTTTTCCCAATAAAAATAAAAAATTAGCATTAAGAAAGATTAGTTTTTCAGCTTTGTTTGCACTTAATTTATTTCTACGGTCGGTTAATATTAACCCGGCTTTGGAAAACAGTCTTTCACATGGCTTGGCGGTGCCCGCCACCCTCCACGTCTAAACAATATAAATATCATATCAGCTTAAATCACTGTTTTCCTTCACATATTATTTTTAAATAATAATTCATAGGTATATCATATTTCGATCGGCGCCAGTGATTTTCCATTCACCGGTGAAATATCGCGGTTATTGATATATCGCCCAACATTAGCCAAATCAATATTTTTTTTATTTATTATTACGACTCACGTTTTGTAATAATTCTTTTCTTATATTTTAATTTCTCTTTATTATAAATTATTGAAAAAATAATTTGATTTTTTTGAATAAAAGAAAAATTAACATTAAAATACATTTTATCGAAGAAATATAAAAGAATATGCAAATTTTCCGACACCCGAAAAGGGCAGCGACCCAAAGAAAGAAGGGACAGACAGGAAAACTTTTGGTATATTGTATTTTAAATTTATTCCTTAACAAAAGAAAACAAATGAAATGTGAACAAAAAGCACCGAGACAGACAAAAATAAAATTTAAAGGATATCTTAAGACCACAATAAATTTTTTTAGTCCATATTTCAATACTTTGAAAGAGTTTAAATAGGTTTAAGAATTAAAAAAAAAGATTTTTGATGATTATGTGCATTAAAATGGATCTTTTATTATATTAAATGTGAAATAAAGTAGGTTCTGCTTTGCTCCAAACTGCAAAATAGGAAATGTTCCTAAAAAGGAAATATCTGCTTTTAAAATTTAACTGGTAAGTATTCAAATGGCAAATTATTTTAATATTTTTGGTGAAACTTGCATTTTTTTAGGTGGAACTTGCTTGACGGATCTTTAAGTATATTTTTACGCCGCTTATGACCAAATTACCGTAAAACTTACGTTTAAATTGAATTATTCGATTTTTTAATTTTTAGTAGATACTGGATACTGCTTTGTTTATGGCGTTGCTGCAAAGCAATTGCCAGCTCTATGTGGTGGGAAAATCTGAATGGTCGAGCTTTCCGCTCCCAAAATTCCGGTTTAAAATATTCAAATATTTAAATCAACAACAGCGATGAACTTCTGAACATGCATAACTTGTGGCTATCAAGCCAGAGGCTGCTACTGGTATCGCGCATAACCGTCACTTTCACTACTGACGTTTTTCTGCAAGGCATGCGCACCTCCTCGACCATACGAAGACACCATGTGTTCAACACCAAAACGTAAAAACTTCAGGCTTTAGGAATCTTCACTCACAGCACTTAGCCCCAGAAGAAAGAAGCCCCAATTTAGCGTGAATTTTTTCTCGATCCCCAAGGGTACAGCTACGCTCGTACGACGCCTTTAGCCGCCTACCCGGGAAGTCTATGTAGACTTCTACGTAAACGTGAACCGCACTACTCGAAGACCGCGGAAAGAGAGTTTTTAGTAGATAATTTGAAATTTGACATTAAAGTAGGGTTACTTCATACAGCTTAGAATTGTACAAGGTATATCCTTGACAGATGTATTACACGTAACTTCGAACTTACACATATTAGAGGCAGTCTTGTCACTTAGCTATAAAGTAATAATTGTTTTATTTATATTATATTTGTAACTAATTTTTATTTACTTTTTTTTAGATTACCCAACTTTTTGCTGGCCAATTACACAACTACCGAATCCAGAAAACCTTTGTTAAAAGCTTTGTAATGAAAGACTCTGTACTGTAAGATTCATAAATAAAAAATAATATGATGTCCTGTAGTTCAAGAAAAGCGTATATCGGCGAACCTAATGTCAAGATCGTTTGACTAGGTAAGGTTGCCTCGTAAGCCTTGCAACATGGCGGACCATACGTCACATAGGTATTTTGCTCATTATTTAATGAAGTTTTTAACAGTGTAGTTTGTGTTTTTTGTCAATATTAAAGAAATACTTTTAAATACTGTTAATTCCAGTTGTTACCGTATCTTCTTTATTTCCTATTAATAAATTATTTAACAATAATTATTCTAGCTGATTCTTAAATATTGTATATCGCGCTCTTTCGCCCTCATAGCATTATCCGTCTAGACCTCTTTGTTTGCTAGGTTGACGCCAAGGAATCAGCAATGCGGTACATATATGACGTAATGAGGCCTAGTCAAACGATCTTGACCTAATGTAGCACTGTACAGAGTGGCGCCTTTCCGTTGACCTTGCAAGGTACAGCAAAAACTAAAAGAGATAGAACAACTGATTGTGCAATTCGATTTCAATTTTAACAGTTCAAGGAAAGTAAATCAAGGTTAACTTGATTCATTGTGGAGATACAGAGTGTTTTCCAAATTTGGTCAATTTGGTAAGGCACTTGTAACTCGCTTGATCTTAAAGATAGAAAAAATCTAGATAGAAAACTTTTGGGGATTTTTACGTAGAATTCAGTGGTTTAAAAGTGATTTTTAAAGTTATAACACAAAGTTATTTTTTTAGCTCTATATGTTCATTTTTCTTTTCGTGAAAGAGTTACTTGTACCATTTTGTATGTAGTCAATAAGTAGTAAATGCCACTTTAAAAAAAAATCTTTTTTTTCCATTATCTGTCTGCTAACAATAAGAGCCTGCGTTTTTAGTTACAAATACCATATGTTATTATTAGAAAGATAAATGTTAGCAAGCAGATGACTATTAGACAGACAACTAGAAGAATGTAAATAAAATTCAAGAAAACAAGGTCTCAAAGTTTGACCTTGACTTTGTTATCTTAAATTTTATTTATATTTATGTCGAGTCTCTTCGAGATAATAAACAGAATCTTAAATATAACTATGAGAATGGTCTATACGGTAGAAACGAAACTAAATTTTTATGTCAAATATTGACATAAATTACTAAAATTTACGGTGGGATAGTTTTCATATGGATGAGAGGAGCAGCATTACTGTATTTATTTATCTTTAATAGTTTACACATTATTATGCATGGATTTTCTAATCTAAATAGTCCACTACTACATTTATCTAAATACTATATCACGATAGCTAGAGCTAGAGTAAACAGGATGCGCCGGATTTCGATGTGTTTCCTGTCTGTTCGGAATACAAGCTATTTATTGGCCACGACAAACTTTAAACCGGATAGTAAATAAAAGTTACATAAACATTTCAAGCTCATGAGCTTTAACAATTTTTATAGTAGGGTATAGAAGGAACAGTTTAAAAATGTAATTTCGGTGCTCTTTGATAAGAAAAAAATCACAAAAAGTTTAAAGCCAATAAATCGGCATGCTTGTCTTTGCGGCCGCCTTTGCTATATTTCCTTTATGGTATGCTGGTTGATGCAGCTGGTCATCGCACTATGGGATAGAAATTAATTAATTAATTCTGAAACTTACTAATCTAACTTAAAATGAGGTGCTTTTACTGGAAAAATATTGAAACAATTTTTTTATAAATTAATACAAATGCTTTTTGAAACCTAAAACCTATTATATGCTATTATATATTTACACCCCCTTAACATTATTATTTTTATTGTACAAAATAAACTAAAATGTCAGCTTGTTGGCTTAATTCGGTAGTATTCTAATCAGTAATCGGATGATTATTATCTCATATGATATACAGGGCACGACAATAGGTATGATTTTTTTAAATGGAATACCCTGAATATTATATCACCACCAAAAAATCTTTTTAAATGCTTTAAAAATACTACATTTGATGTGTCTATCTCAATTAGTTTCGGAAATATGACCATCCAAATCTGAAAAATAATTTTAAATTATTCTTAGAAGCGTAATAGAGATACATCTTCCCAACTTTTTTATCTTTTAACGTATAAAATAAATAAAAAACACTGTTTTTGTTGGGTAGATTCTGTAGAATCCATATCTTTCATCAGAATGCTTTTATCTTTTAGGATATACAGTGTAGGACAAAACATATATTAAATTTAAAATGGAAAACCTTGTAAAATATAAAAAAATCTTGTATCTATCCTCACACTTATAAGTAGCAAAAAGTAGGAAGGCAATTGTAAGTACAAAAACTGATAAAGAAAAAAGTATCGGAAACACAACAATAGCTCTTATTATTTAAACTCTTTTACTTTTTAGTAAACAAGGCTAATAATAAACTAAGTAGATTAAATGTTGTATATTTATGTTTACTTAACAGACATTTTCAAGTTTCTTACTACCCCAATAGAAGTCGTCATATCCTTTTATAATTTTGCGTACATGTAGTTTGGAGTATTGTAGTAAATTGCTTTTTGGCCAAAATAATGGTTTTCTATCCCATAGTGTATCGGCGCGTCGCTGTAAAGGATAGCGGCGCCTTTGTATAAAATAGTCCGATTGCAGGCGGCCTTTTTATGTTTTTTGTATTATTTTCAAAGGGTACCGAATTTGCGCTTTTAAAAATGTTCTTACTATAGCCAAAGAGAGAAATTTCGGGATTTAATGAAGCGCGGCAGATTAATATACCGGAGGATACCTTGTACCCGGTTAAGTACCTTTTCTTTGGTGGTCATAAGATCTACAACATTGAAAATGTCATTAAAGTTAAAATCGAGGACAAATTACTACTTGTGGTCGACTCTTTGTTTGACCTCCGGACAGTGCGGACGTGCGTAGAGGACTACAAAGTTCTTCCTGGGGTGGCGGTTAGAGGTGCCGTACGGACGTTTTTACCTTCGGGCATCAAGGAAAGATTCACGCTAAATTGACGGCATCTTTCTTCTGGATCTAAGCGCTGTGAGCGAAGATTCCTATAAGCTGATGGTATCCTGTTTGGTGGTGAACACGAGGTATTTCTCAAATGGCGGGAAATAGATGGGCGTGCCATGGGAACTGTCAGTAGTGAAAGTGAAGGTTATACGTAACACCAGTAGGAGATCTTGGTTTGACAGCCGACAATTTATGCATTGCATCGATCACTGAATTATTTGTTTTCTTTTGAATTTCTGGGAGCTACGAGCTCGATTATCCAGATTTTCCGCCGACGAAGCCCTGGAAAGCATAGTCTGGAAGGGGAGAGTGGTGGATTGGACCTGAAGGGACCAAAACCAAGAAAAAAAAATAGAATAGAATAGAATACCTGTGAGGGATGAGGCAAAATCTTTGGGAGTTTTAGTGGATGACAAACTAAAGTTTATCGACCAGGTAACCGCAGTAACCCGTAAGGCATTTTTTAACTTTAAGCTTTTATATGCCAATAGGAATGTGTTATCAAAAAATAAAAACTATAGTCCTTGGTGTTATCCCATTTTAATTACTGTTTGCCTGTCTATGGTCCCTTTCTTAGAAATTACGAGAATCGAAGGATGCAGAGGGTGCAGAACTCCTGCTGTCGTTTTGTTTGTTCACTCCGGAAATATGACCATATTTCGGCTGCACTCTTGGAGCTTAAATGGTTAAATATAACAAAATGAATTGAGATTCACTCAACGATATTTGTGCATAAGGTTGTATAGTAAGAACATTTTTAAAAGCGCAAATTCGGTACCCTTTGAAAATAATGCAAAAACATAAGAAAAGCCGCCTGCAATCGGATTATTTTATACAAAGGCGCCACGATCCTTTACAGCGATGCGCCGATACACTATGGAATAAAAATCCGTTATTTTGGCCAAAAAGCAACTTTGAAATTTTAATGGCTCATGCTGTGTATTTCAAAATAGATACTTCAAACTACATGTACGCAAAATTATAAAAGGATATGACGACTTCTATTGGGGTAATAAGAAACTTAAAAATGTATTTTAAGTAAACATAAATATACAACATTTAATCTACTTAGTTTATTATTATCCTTGTTTACTAAAAAAGTAAAAGAGTTTAAATAATAAGAGCTATTGTTGTGTTTCCGATGGAGTCTCGCTACTTTTGTCAATGATTTTTTTACCTTTTTCTTTATCAGTTTTTGTACTTACAATTGCCTTCCTACTTTTTGCTACTTCTGAGTGAAGGACAGATACAAGATTTTTTTAAATTTACAAGGTTTTCCATTTTAAAATTTAATATGTTTTGTCCTACACTGTATATCCTAATCTACCCAACAAAACAGTGTTTTTATTTATTTTATACGTTAGGAAATAAAAAAGTTGGGAAGATGTATCTTTATTACGCTTCTAAGAATAATTTAAAATTAATTTTTAGATTTGGATGGTCATATTTCCGAAACTAGTTGAGATAGACACATCAAATGTAGTATTTTTTTAAAGCATTTTAAAAGAGTTTTTTGGTGGTGATATAATATTTAGTGTATTCCATTTAAAAAAATCATACCTATTGTCGTACCCTGTATATCATATGAGATAATAATCATCGGATTACTGATTAGAATACTACCGAATTAACCAAACAAGCTGACATTTTAGTTTATTTTGTACAATAAAAAATAATAATGTTAAGGGGGTGTAAATTTATAATAACATATAATAAGTTTTAGGTTCCCAAAAGCTTTTGTAATAATTTATAATATTTTTCCAGTTAAAAGCACCCCATTTTAAGTTAGTATATTTCAGAATTTTGACCAAAAAAATAATTTCTTTCCCATAGTGCGATGACCAGCTGCGTCAACCGGCATATCAAAAAGAAATATAGCAAAGGCGGCCGCGAAGACAAGCATGCCGATTTATTTGCTTTAAACTTTTTGTGATTTTTTCTTATCAAAGAGCACCAAATTTACATTTTTAATCTGTTCCTTCTATACGATTGGGTACGCCGTCGTTTCTGAATAACAGACTGGTGCCTAGAACTAACACCCATCAAATAAATACTCGCTACAAAGATCTCTACACCATCCCCAGGCACTCGACGGCCCTGTTTAGAAAGTGCTTTAATAACCGAGCAGCTCATATTTATAAACAAGGATCTAGGTACACCGTACGATTATCGACTGGAAAATATTGCTGCTGCGCATTCGTCCCGCGTGACGTGAAACATGTTTTCTTGCCAAGTCGTGAAAACGTATATACAAATTTCTTGACGATATGGTGAAGGTTTAATAGAAATAAAACAAATTAATTTAATTATTCACCAAGCATCAAGTAATATAAGTATATAGTTAGTTATCTAATTGTAGCTTAATTTAATTTTGTAGTTATTTTTTTCAATAATTGTAATAGTCATTGTAAAAATGGGGAATCCCGTATACTTAATAAATAAATAATATTATTATATTAATATACGAACCTAACTTACATACAGTATGAATGAAGGACAAAAAAACAAACGTGAAAGATATGAAAAAAAAGTGGATGATGAATTAGTATTCCTTTTCTGTGTGCGAATAAACATATTTTATTTAACATTAATTTTTTTTTATAGAGAGGTTACCGTAATTATTACCTTCCTAGAAGGTATTGAAATTATGTAATAAAATATGTCATTAAATAAACCTCTTGTTTTTTTATAAAAAAATAAAATATAAAACTAAAAACAATTGCAAAACCTACTTAGGTAAGTTATAATGTTAATATAATTAATATGAAGTGCAAGTCATAATAAAAATAATCCGTGAAATGTGAAATGAGTATTGAAAAATAAAAACCACAGAATACTGATAGACGCACAATAAAAACTGAAATGAGTGAAATGTTAGGTTAAGTACATGAAATTACTAAAATACGACTAATGCGCAGCCGCAATATTTTCCAGTCGATAATCGTACGGTGTACCTAGATCCTTGTTATTTATAATAGCCTGATAGATGATTTGATGGCATTGAGCCCCGAATCATTGAAGCGCAGTTTAAAGCGTTATTTGCTTGCTTCCCAGTAGTGATTGTAATATTATTGATTTTATATTACTTTATAGGTATTAATATATTACCTTAATTTTGTCTGGTTGCCTTTGTGTATATTCTTATCTCTGTTGTTTGTATTTCTAGTTTAAGTGGTTTAAATTAAATAGTTGGATTTTA
Source organism: Listronotus bonariensis (assembly GCA_014170235.1). Lineage (NCBI taxonomy): Eukaryota > Metazoa > Arthropoda > Insecta > Coleoptera > Curculionidae > Listronotus > Listronotus bonariensis. The sequence continues at coordinate 116,440 of JACEGR010001094.1, read as the reverse complement.
TTGTATAATTAACTGTAGGGTTACAGTTTGGTCAAGGTTAGATGCAAGACTAGCTGTTCCTGCGGCTAAATCTCGCCTTGGCTAGGCTGTCATTTATTTGATTATTTTTTGGAAATTTTATGTATTTTGTAAAAATATGTTATTTAAATTAAAGACGATTATTTTTATTATTATTAATATTATTTTTATTAAATATGAGCCCCGTATTTAAAGCCGCCCGTCAAGGATAAAGGATCAGATTAGTAAGTAGTAAGTCATCAGAAATTTTGTTAATTACATGCAAAATAGCATATATTCCACTAATCTGACAATTTCATAGTATCGTAAAGAAAGCGGAGGGCTGTAAAGTTGTAAAAAAACGTCATCTTGACATTCTCGAGCGTGGCTATTTTCTATTATTTTGAAAGAACTAATTCAAGGATTACTAAAAGTATATAATATGACGATTTCCTCAAGCCAAAATAACAATAGTATTATTTTACATAATAAAAATCTATAGCCGCTTACCCCACCGATAAAAAAAAACATTATTTTCTTCTTATCATCTAAGCTTTGCGGCCCAATAGGTCTTTATGACGCTCGAGTAAATTCCCATTTAGCATCGTGGGCTCCCCTACTATTTTTGGACAATCCGCAATAAATTTGAAATGTGTGGGTTTTGGGGCGTCAGGTGTGCTTAACCTTAGACCTTAGATTAAGGCCGGGATAACCCATGCACGGAATTCGCTCGACTTATTGTTGTCTTATTACGTCTGGGTAATGTCTGCGAGACGGGACCTATTAACGACAACTTAAGACCACATTCCACCCAGGGGGATATCCGACCCTTCCAACTGGGTAGAGTTTGCATGTCTACGGTTATGGACGACCCTGTGAAGTGTTTCCGGCGCCTTGGTCATTTGGTGGCCTTCAGCGTCGATATATTAAGCACTTTGTCCATCGGTTGTTGGGCTAACCACTAAATTTCTGGCCAAAAAGTAAGTTCTTTGGCCTTGAAAGGATTCAAACCCAGCCACTTCAGTTGCACGTCCAAAAACCCAGCGCTTTAGCACACCATCACTCGAGGGTGTGCTATACTAAATACAAAATGTAGCCGATTTTTTGTTGGCAAGAAACAGGTACTTTGAAAACAATGCATGTTATTTTACTAAAATTATCGATCATTACCGTCTAACAACCTAAAAAGAAACAAAGAGGGACTAACAAAAGTCAACATTTACAGTTATTTTATGAAAAGCTGGGAAATGTGAGGTTATGACTTCTGTATGATGTCTCACCTAAGGGTTCTGTTTGTTAAAAGTTTGATTTTTGCTTTCCTTTGACGCTGTAATTTTGTTTCACCTGTTCTAGTTTTCTAACTATGAACATTTTAAATTGGCTGAGGGTCTAAACTTAAAGATAAAATGTCCTGAATGCAAAACATTATTTTATGTGGATATTAGAAAACCAAGGTAACTAAGATAATTAATAGAGAATTATTGCAAGTTGCCTTATTAAGCTCGGAAATTTTTAATACCGGCCTTATTTAAAAAGTGCTTGTACCCATAATTTAGAGTTATTGCAAATCATGTTGACATTATCATTAACCTAAAGAAAAGAGATATAAATTATAGTAGATTTCCTTTAGTGTTTTGTGTTGTAGGGTTTTGTTTAACACAATTACAGAAATACATTTGAAAAAGCAAGGTTTTAAGTATTTTTACTTCTAAAAACTTTTCGATTTTGTGTTCGGCAGCCGTTCGGTTGGACGAACAGTTCCGAAGTTAAAATAAGACTAAAATAAGGCACGACCTAAAACCGACATAAATAAATCAAGGACTATACTTATTAAGGAAGTCCTTATCCTACCATGCATCTGCGCAAGCTTAAATGTCAAAATAAGGCCGGTATTATTAGTGCCTGGTCTTATTTCACTGTGCAGTATTTCTCTATAGTCAGATTATATATAATTTAGTGAATATTTACACTTAAACTGCAAACACAACACTACCAACATTGTAAATGTTTCTACTTAGCAGAATTTTTAATGAAATCTCTAATGATAACAACAAAAATACTTAACAGAAATTATAGACTACTAGATTTTATGTTTTGTCATATTCATTTAATAAAACATAAAAAAATTATAAAAAAACAACAACGAAACCAACATCAAGTAAGAGATTACAAACAAATGTCATAGTCTAATATCCGAATAGAAAGCGACCTTTACTCATCTGTTTACCGCATAAAAACTGTTTTATATTAAATATATTATTAAAAAAAAAGTATTCCATGGGGTTGCCTAAAAACTAGGTCAAGGCTATAACCAATTAAAAACAATAGGTTTTTAAAATGTTTAGTGACCCTGTATACTGGTAATTTTCATTTTTTTATTGTACATGACAGTACCAATATATTAGTACATTTTGTCTCTTCGATTTTAAAAATAAAGCTGTGATAAATTTTTAAATTTTAAACTTTGAATTTTCTTTTGGTGCATCCTGTATTATTAAAAATATAAATTTTAATAACTAGCATACGTACATATTTAAAAATATAGGAGTTGCCATTATACAAGGTATGTCAAATATTTTAAGGTTGTTTTATTGAATTTAATATGGCCTGGACCAAATTTTTTAGGAAACCTTAGGGCGATACTTTTGTTTAAATACTATCTTTAATATAAAACCGTTTTTATCCAATAAACAGATATGTGATGGTCGCCTCCTATTCGGATCTCGTGCTATCAGTATCCTAAAATTTTTGGATAAGAACGCTGACCTAAGGCGATATTGTATAATTTTAGTTACTCATTTAATTTAATATACGGATATATTATAGCTATTTATGTATCAAGGGCGTTACTAGGACTATAATGCCCTGAAGGTCGAAATAGATTTCGACCTGATGGGCATTATAGTCCAGTAAAGCCCGTGGTGCATACAATGCTTTATGTTTTACCCAAAAAGAGTTTTTCAATGACTAATTACATTATTTATTCGCAATATAAAAAATAAGTTGCACCTGTACCTGTATACGTAAGTAGATAATGACTGGTGTTAAGTTTGACTTTGATGTTTCTATCAGTTAGTCAGTTGGCATTTTTTATTTAACGATTTGCTCAAAATGGAAGAAATTCCACAAAATACAAGAGAAAAGGCCATAAAAGCGACCGAAAACTTTTGCCAGTTAAATCAAGGCAACAGTATGATCGGGAGTATGGCATATTTGGTATTTGGAAAGATGCGAACGCAATTCTTCAAATAACCGAAACCGTTTTAATGGCATATTTTCAGGAACTGGTAAGTTATTGATTTTATTTTAATACATATGTTTAACAAACTTTATTATTTTTAATCGGAAAAATACAGTCCGAACTCTTTCTGGACCAAGTATTCCACCCTAAGGTCTACGTTGATGGTTTATGAAAATATAGACATTTCGCAATACCATCGTCTCATATCTTATCCATATTAGCGCATTAGGGCATTATAAGCGGGCATGATCATAATGCCCGCTTATAATGCCCTAGGTGTGATAGTAGGTATTATTGCTACCATAACATATTCCGTTTCTAAGGTATTACAGATCAATAATAGATGGGTAAAACGTAAATAATGTTTGGTTTATTTAACTACACAATGACGAATAACAATAACACTACTCTATAACGAATAACTACCTAATGTATAGCTGAAACCATATTATAGCCATAGCTTTTAGGAGTTTTAAATAATATAAATGGCATATTAAATTAGTAGTTAATAGATTGATAACGTAACGAACTGTAACCCTAACCCTGTATTTTAAGCGTAATCAATACGAACCGGAGAACCAATTTGAATTCAGTGAGAGATAATGGTAATGTATACTAGACTTGATTTAATTTGTAAATAACGACAAAACAAACTTGTTTTACGTCCTGTTTGTCCAATCAAATCTTCTGCCAAATTTAATTTAATAATTTAAAAATTCGTTGATTTAATTATTTGTTAATTTGTGTTTCTAATAATTAAAAAAAAACTTTCATTTACTAAACTGTAACGATTTTTATTACATGTTTAAAACAATATACTTTAAATATAGTTTAATTTGCAAATTTATGATACACACTTTTTTTAAAATTTTCATAACATATTAATAACCGATTCACAAATAATTCTACCAAAAATGTATGGTTATCATATAAATTACACTTTGTGTTTTATTTTACATTTATATCCAAAAGAAACACACTATTATCACAACGTTTAACATATTTACAGAAAATAACTAATTATTTGATCGTGCCAATAATGGTAAGTTCCTAATACAAAGTATTTTACTTACTTTTAAGTTTAAAAAAAACATCCTGATTTTCTATGTTATTCACCACTTCCCTCAGACCGGTTTCGCCTGCCGTACACAAACTCAGAGGTCACATTTTACCAGGTATCAACGAATTTATTTACCAAGCCTTAACTCTTAAAGTATTAAAAATATTTAAAGTTTTCACATATGTTCCATTCTCTTGCCCATCGTCGAGCTGTTAGAGATATATCGCTCTTCTATAGATAATTTTACGGCTTCTGCTCCGACGAATTATATAGTATAGTTCCTCCTCTTGCAGCTCCCAACAGAGAAACTCGTGGTGCCGCATGTATGCATCCCTATACGGTCCAATTGGACAGGCCCCGAACTTCCCATTTCGTTCGTTCTTTTATCCCTAGAGCTTCTAGACTGTGAAAGCTACTGCCAGCGGAGGTCTTTTCTTCCCCACCAAATCTTTAAGTTTTTAAGTCCCGTGTTAACAAACTTTCTTTAACCTCGCTTAAGACACCTACGGTACGTTAGTGTTTAAGCTTTCAGCCTTCGTGGATTGTCTAAAGATAAAAAAAAGAAAAAAAACGGATCCTCCCCTCTATATTTTCCGTTTTTGGATTCCTAAGAATTTATAAACAAAATTTAACATTTTAAAAGGGGCTTAAGTATACTCGATTCTTCACACGAGGCCATGATTGGACGCAAAATAATGTAAAGACCGCAGGTGATGTCAGAAAAGTACCATGGCAAAGTTTTCGTTACTAGTATAAAGAATAAGAATAAAAAAATTGCTACTACTACTACTATTCCGGGTGATGCAGCGCCGGGCGGGACATAGAAAATCCCAAGTAATTTTTAATGGGGTCAATTATTGGCTTCCCTAATTATTTTAGAGAAAAATTCTATAAAAGTTTATTGAAGATCATGCAAATCTACGTCCATTGTAAAAACTTTAGATTTTTCGGTTAGCCCGTTTGCTAGTTAGATGCTAATATATTTTTAAAAATTGTTACATTATTACCGCGTCATATTTATAAACAACAATAAAAATACCGGTTAGCGTGACATAACGTTGTCATTTTGAAATTGAGTGCTTTATTATTATCAAAAAATCGTACAGTGAAAAGATTAACCCCGAATTTCCCACTTTGTTCGTTCTTTTATCCCTAGAGTTTCTAGGTTGTGGAACCTGATGCCCGCGGAGGTCTTTCCTTCTCCCCCAAATCTTCAAGTATTTAAGTCCCGTGTCAATAAACTCCCTCTTACATCGCTTAAGACACCCACGGTACGTTAGTATTTAGGCTTTTAGCATTCGTGGTTTGTCCAAAGATTAAAAAAAAAAAAAAAATTAAAGTTGTATTTATACAAAGGAATTAACTTAAGTTAAACTAAACTAGAGTAACAAATTTCAAGAACTTATGACATTTATAATATTTACATGCCTCAATAAAAAAAAAATTATGTTGGAAACAAACTTAAGATTTGAGAAAATTTTCAAATATTTCTCCATTGACTGCTAGACAATAACCCAGACGTTCATAAAATTGTCTTCTTACATTGGCTAACTGGTAAATTAAAATTTTATTGCATTCTGCAGAAATACTCATCTAGATTAGAGTAATTTTTATCCTTGTATATCATGCTTTTTAAATGGCCCCAGAGGAAGATGTCATTTGGCGAAATATCAGGAGACCTGGCTAGCCAATTTATGGTGTGATATAGGACAATAACATTTCCATTAAAAGCATTGTGTAAATATTCCCGAACAGCCAGGGTATTATGTGCCGGGCACCCGTCGATTTTCCCTGGATACATCATTTAAAGCGGGTAAAATTAGTTCTTCGAGTAGTTCCAAAAATTCTGCATTCAAATTTTAATTAAGAAAAATGATCCAATGATATCTTGTCCGAAAATCCTCACCCAAACATTTACTTTCTGTGGATATTGCGTCCTCGTTTCGAAAAATCTGTGTTAATTTTTTTGCTCCAGTATCGGTAATTTTGATTATTGGGTTCATTGTTTAACGTAAATGTGCACTCATTAGTAAAACAAATATTTTTTAAAATTCCCTGTCCATGTTTGCCATTTCCATCATGTCAAAACAAAATTCCTGCTCTCGTATTTCATCCCCACCCCTTAGCTCTTGATGTCTTTCATATTTTTATGAAATGTATTTATGCCTTTTCAGAATTCGAGCACTGTTGATTGATCTTTTCCTATAATACCTTCCCTTCATTTTCTTCCAAGTGCAATAAAATTTCCAAGTCTCTATCATCTCTTACATTTTCTTCTCTTTGATACTTCCTAGCTTCACATCTCCAGTTATTTATCACTGTGCCTTTGGTCTCAAATTTTTTGATAGTCCTATCGACTCTTGATTTTCCGGGTATCGGTCTATTCGAATACTGAGCAGCGAACATGTCTGACACCTTTTGGTAACTATTTCCTTGATAGTACCAATTAATCATCAATACTTTTTCTTCAGTAGTATAACTCATGGTTAATCTTTTCGCTCTACGATTTTTTGATAATAATAAAGCACTAACTTTTAAAATGACAACGTTATGTCACGCTAACTGGTATTTTTATTGTTGTTCATAAATATGGGGCGATAATAATGTAACAATTTTTAAAAATATATTAGCATCTAACTAGCAAACGGATTAACCGGAAAATCTAAAGTTTTTACCATGGACGTAGATTTGCATGCTCTTCAAGAAACTTCAATAGAATTTTTCTCTAAAATAATTAGGGAAGCCAATAATTGACCCCATTAAAAATTACATGGGATTTCCTATGTCCTGCCCGGCGATGCATCACCCGGTATACAGCCAATACCCACAAAGTGCACTCAAGAAAGCTTGATGTCAGCTTTCGTGCAATGGTGCCAAATTTATTTTTACGTTCATATAGAATTCATTTATTATTTATAAATAATATTAGAATACATCTAAAAATAAAACAATTTACTTAATTTTGTTTTTAGATATATTTGACGAAATATGTATTATTAGGTTTATCTTTTAAATATTAATTTCCTGTTAGGGTATCAACAATGAACGTTTAAAAATTTATAAACCAAGCATTTTTATGACTAAAAATAATGTATATATATATTTTTTTGTTGGCTTGAATATTAATCACGCAATATTCTGTTTTTTACTTACAATATTAACAATTATCTTTCTTTGAGACTAGCCCCATTACTTACATAAACAATTAAATATTGTATTATTTAAAACATAATATTTTTATGTTATACAAAAAAAAACGCTAAATTCTAGTCTGGTGGCGTCTTCCATAACTTATATTAAATTTAAATTCATAAATAATTGATTTATTTTAAAGTAAAGCTGATAGCCTTATTAATGAGTATCTGCTTAGAGAAAGGGTTGATTTTCTTTTTTATTTTTATTTTTTTGATATTCCACGAAGGCATATGCCTAAATACCAGAGTACCGTGGGTGTCGGGTTATTAGATGTTTAACCCATCGTTCCTCCTGTTCCGTCAACGTTGTCCAAGCACTGAAACATGCAGTTATGCATTTCACAGCACCTTTGAGACAACGCGGTTGTGCCACAACGGTCGTTATTTTTAAATAACTACTACCTAAATATGTCTCCCCCGCTGGGAATCAAACCGGCGACTTCTGGCTTTGAAGATCAAAGCTCTGTCCACTGCGCCACTGGGGAAATATGAGCCCCTTGAGCTATTATAATAGCTTCTCTTACAACTCTAAAGAGGTTCCAAACTTCCCCCTTTTTTTCTGTACCTTATCCTCAGATTGCTTGGCCTTTGGAACTCACTGGCTGAAAAGCTATTCCCTTCTAACCCCAATTTTAAAATATTAAAGTTTCACACCTTTTTATGATGCCTAAGACACCTATTGGGTACGTTAATATTTAGCATTTGTCTTTGTAATCGTCGTGGACTTTTCATAAATACAAAAAAATTGTATTTGACGAGAAAGTTACGTTTAAAATGCGTGCGAAAAAGTTTACTTTCGGCACTAGTTAGGAAATATACTATTTCAGCTGTAGGCTTTTCAAGCTTAACACAGCTTACCAGAATTACTGAACTGCATAAAAGTTCTATATGCTATTTTTATAAAATTTTAAAACAAAACAAATTTACATAAAAGCTTGTTTTAAAAATAGATCCGTTTGTTTGAATAATAAATATTTTATTAAATTGTCCCGTGCATTAAATTCTGTATGCATTGCATTTATTCGTCAAAATACAGCATGCTTTTTGACAAACGAAAACTTTCGGTTGCTTTTCTAAAGCCAAAGTTTTTCCGTCAAGATAGAGAAGTATCGAATGACGAGAGTTATAAAAACGATTTTAATAAATATTCTTTGACGTAAATATCAAATTACTTGCTCTCGCATGCTTTGCATAAATAAAAAGACAAACCTTAAATTGGTGCCAAACATCTTTAAATGTCTTGTTCTTAGAGGTATAAAATATTTTTATTGAATGTATCCTTATTAATTTTTTTTTATTTCTTTGCTTAAAAAACATGCAATTTTTTATATTTGTTTTAAACTTTTTAATTCATTTTAAATTGATTGTAATTTGAGTACTAAAAACCAAAAAATTCAAACAAGTAAAAAGATACTCTAAAATCTACGTTTCGGTGGCAAATCTGCCACCGTTGTCAAGATAAATTGAATACAAATAATAAAAATAAAAATTTACTATTATTAGATTTTAAATTTTAAAATTTGTATCTTTTTTTTAGGAGATTCTTGAACTGTCTTTGACATTAAATGTCAAATATGTTTGTTTGGTTATAGTGTCATAGTGACATAGATAACTGGTTGCTGGTGTATTTATTCTTTATATTACAAAAAGGTGAATAGTTAGTTAATTTTTAGTCTTCCTGAAGATACTTCAGTATCAAGCAAAGGCAACCAAGTGTTATTTAAATTAACTTAAAATTGATGCTACACAATTATATTTATTTAATAATTACTACGCACTTTCTTTGATTTTGCGTTTTTTAGAACAAGTTTCCTTTTGCTAAAATGCTCGAAGCATCCCAGTTTATTCTATGATTGTTATCAAATGCGTGTTGGCAGATTTTTATTTATGAAATTTAATGTATGATCTGTGTTCTTTTATGCGTTTGGCTAATGGTCTACAAGTTTCACCTGTATAGAACTTATTGCATTCTGCAAGGTATTTTTATAAATGACATTTTTGTATTTTCATTTAAGTTGTATGGTTTTGTTTTTGTTAATTGAGATCTGATAGTGTTTTGTGTTTAAAAAATTGTGCGAATATTAAATGTATGTGCTATTCATTGAATTTTATTTGATAGTCCGGGAATGTATGGTAAAAATAAATTTCTAATAGGTCTATTTTGATTTTGTTTTATAACTGGAGTTTCAAATTCAAGGAAACAATTATTTATAAAATCAAGGGGATAATTATTTTGAATTAAAATATTTTTTAAATAATCTTTTTAATATTTATATTTTGATTAGAACAAATGACTTTAATTCTATCAAATGTTGCTGCTTTAGGTTTTTCCTCACCCAGCCTTGCAAACCACAAACGACAAAGGGCTTTACAATAGCACCATCCGTAATTGAAGATATGTTTGTTCTGTAGTTTGGCAGATTCATTTAATGGATGGTAATTATTTGTACACGCCAAAATTAAATTAAAAGTACTAAAAGAAACAAAACGAATTAAAACAAGTAAAAAAATGATTAAAATTGACGCTTCGGTGGCAAATCTGCCACCGTTGTCAAGATAAATTGAATACATGAATACAAATAATAAAAATAAAAATAAACTATTATTAATGTTTAAACCCTAAACACACCCTAAAAAAAAAAAAATTTAAAACCTTAATAATAGTTAATTTTTATTTTTATTATTTGTATTCATTTTATCTTGACAACGGTGTCAGATTTGCCACCGAAACGTAGATGTTTATATATCTTTTTACTTGTTTTAATTTTTTTTTGTTGGTTTTATAGTACTTTTAATATAATTTTTGGCGTGTACCCAAATAATAACCATCCATTAGCACCATCCGTGTTCTGGTTAGTTTCTTCTTCTTCCTGGCCAAACCTGCAATAATTTTCTGCTACCAAGTACATTGTTTTCAGGTATATTCAGTTTTGAATAACCTTATTTTTACTGCCGCCGATTGTAATAAGAAGCTTCCTTGTGGCGAGGATGTCTTTATGAATTTTTTCGCCCGACGCCGACGCTGTCCTGGTGTTCTTATCAGTGGCGGCTCTACTGTAGGAGCACATGAGCACGTGCACCCCAAAAAATTAAAAAAAACATCCATTTAATAAAATAATTATTTTTCAAATAAGCCTGAGCCTCCCTAATCTTTTTACCGTATACCGTCAAACCAAACTTAATGCTGCAGCTCTCTCGCTGCGACGGCTACCCGACTGTTCCCGACACGGCTCGACGGGTGACGGTAATTTGCAAGCGACGCGCGACGGTCGCACGTGCGATCATGTAGGCGGGATGTACGACGTTTTTCATCACTATTCTGGGTGCGGGGTATAGCGGGGTTATTGCAATTTTAGGCGGAAAAGGCGCACACTTTTTTCGTGCGCCAGCTACCATTTTCCGTTGATCCGCGTGTATTATAATATGATGTAATTGGGGTTGCGTTCGATTTTTTTATGTATGTTTTAAGTTTAGTTTTAAGCAAAAATGGATAGTATGACTCATGTGACTGTGGAGTATTTAAAAAATAACTTTAGCTCTTTGAGTTTGGAGCAGAAAATTGAGATAAAAAACGCGGGAAGACCTATACCTGAAATTAATTTAACTCAGACCACAAAGGGTAAATCTAGAGACTTTAATAGAAAGTTTAAAATGGAAATGTATGAAAAAAATAACTGGATTTGTGGGTGCAGTACAACTAACCGTTTATTTTGTTATCCCTGTTTGTTGTTTGGTCTTGGGGTCGCAGAGCCTGCCTGGACAAAAAATGGAATAGCCGACTTGGGACATTTAGCACAAAAACTAAAAAGCATAAAATACCATACCAATGACTACGGCCGAAGGTGAACGATGTTTTTCAACATTGAAGCGAATAAAGACTTTTTGAGGAGTTCTATGAATGAAGAAAGAGTAACAGCCCTAGCAATGCTATCTACCGAAAAAAATTTATAGAAAATATTCCCGACTTTAATGAGGCTGTTATTGATAAATTTTCTGTAAATAAAAACAGGAGAATGAACTTTACTTTTAAGCATTGTACCCATTAGAATTTTTTGTAATAAATTTGTTTTCTTGAAAAAATCACTTGTTGCTCGTTCTCCTTTTTCCTTTCCTTTTAGGTTTAGAACGCAAAAAAAATTTTTGGTAGTTGCAAAAAAATAATTATATTATAATACTTGTGAGCCCCCTTTATCATAGACCACGAACCGCCACTGGTTCTTATCCAACTGTCTTGGAATTCCCTCATGATCTATGATTTTTTAATGGTAGAAAATCGTTAGATTTGCTAAAAATATTCCTTTGCCAAAAATCTTTTAGATATTTACCTAAAATTTTAACACCCTTAAGACTATTTGGAAAGTACCATATTTTTATACTCTTCCCATTTTCCATATAAAAAATAACTTTTATAAATTTTGCTTTAATTTTTGGCGCCATATGTAAAACTTTTTTATTATTAATTTTACACAAAAAGTTATTTTTATAAACAGTTCTGCATGGTTCAAAACCTACAAATACAATCATCAGGTATTAAATTGTGTCAGTCATCTACGAGGTTCGGTCAAAAATGTAAAGTATCTGTAATTTTGCTAATATCGCATTTTCTTTTGTAAATAAACAAAATTGCGTATTTAAAAGCAATTTTTTAATTAGTATTCCTAATTAAATTCTAAACATCTTTCTTTATACCAATTCTTGATATTAGCAACTCCGATTTTGAGGAAATTTGGTATACGGGGGTTTTTGGGGCGCTGATCATGAATCTGGAAGAATGGCGGAAACATTTCGTTCTTAAGATATTCATCATCAAACTTGAAATTTAAACTAATCCTATTTTTACAATTTTTCCCCTTCTTTTTGCACACAATTATTTATTTAAAGCTAAAGCGGCAAACAATATTTGATTTTCACCTTTTAAAACCCTGTTTTTTACGTATTTCAGTGTGCCATGAAGCCGTACATGTATGTACGGTTGCCGCATTATCAAAGAAAAGGTATGCAATCTAATGCAAAAATAATGTAAAAACGTAGAAAAACGGGGTTTTAAAAGGTGAAAATCAAATATTGTGTGACACTTTAGCTTTAAATCAAGAATTGTATGCAAAAAGAAGGGAGAACATAGTAAAATAAGCTTAGTTCAAATTTGAACTTTGATGATGAATATCTCAAAAACGAAACGTTTCCGTGATCAGCGCCCCAAAAACCCCCGTATACCAAATTTCGTTAAAATCGGAGTTGCCACAGGTTTCTAGAAAATTACCAAATATAGTTACTCTTGAGCAAAAATTACATTTTTGTCCAAACCACGTAGATGACTAATACCATTTAATATATGATGCTTGGTTTTAGGTATTGGACCATGCAAAACTTTTTATAAAGAATAACTTTTTTCGTCAAATCAATAATTAAAAAGTTTCTTATATGACGCCAACTTACGTAGACACACTGTATATCTTGTTATTTACTACGTTTATATCGAATAGTTGAAGCTAGCTTGAGTTAAAGCGGTTTTTAAAAGTGGCTTGAAAAAAGCGATATAAACGCGCTTAAAAATGACTTGAATCGTTCAAGTCAAGCCTGAAAATAAGTAGGGTTGATTTCACTGAAGCCGATTTGAAACACGATATAAACGATTCAAGCGGGCTTAATAACTGCCTAACTTCAGATAAGTGCTTCCTCGAACGTGATCACTGTCAATTTCATATATGATTTTGACATCTTTATGGAAAATATGAGTTGAAAAACAGGTGTAAAAACTTTAAAAACGCTCACACCAACAACAGCACACAAAACGGGACGAAATATAGAGTAAGGTTGGTTTTTATTTGATGTCCACTTTAAAGTTGGATGCAAAACTGCCGCGTGCGTACGACGATGACCTGAGTTGTGCTTGACCTCGATTTTCAATCGACTTTCAAGCCACTGAAATAAACACGTAGACTTGGAAATCGCTTCAAAGCCCCTTTGTTTTCAAGCCAGCTTCAACTATTCGATATAAACGTAGTGATTTATACATTTATTTACATACATTTACTTTGATTTCTAACCTAAATATGTTAAGAAAATATTTGTTTATAGTAAGAGATATTTGTGCCAAAATATAAGAATATATTTTTTGAAACTGAATATGCTAACTTTTAGCGAGCACGAGAGAATTGTTTTTGGAGAAAATAAAAAAATTATGTGTAATTTTTAAAACATAACTAAATAAAACTTTACTGTATTTACTTCAATTAGCTTTAAATATGTTTAATACCATTAGAAATACCGGGGACAATCAAGTTATTTAATCATTGTTTACGACTTTACGAGTGAGCAATTCTAATAGGTTCACTCCTCATTGCCATTTTACCTCATTAAAATATAATCGGTCCCTCGCACAGTATTGATTATGTTTAATTTACCACAATACAAGGGTCAGATGGGAGCTTTTAAAAGCTATAATGGGTCCTTTTAAATAATGAAGTTCCTGTTTTTCAGTATTAAATTTATTAAAATACCTTAAACTTTGGCAGCTTTATTCTAAATACATTTATTAAGTAAGTTATTAAAAATGTTGCCGATATTCGTAATATATTAGGACATGGTCGGCCAAAAACTTCTATTGTTATTCCGTTCGCGGTGGTTAACGGGGCATTTATGAAAATACACCAATATCGCTCAGTAAAAAAAGACAAAGAAAAACTAATTGGCTTATTGGCAAATACAGTGTGTCTTCGTAAGTTGGGCAATGAAATGGGCAACTTTTGTAGCATTCACTTTTACTGAATTTGTTAGCTATCGAATGCTACGTATATTTTCAAATACTACTTATGGGTTTGGATAGTTTGAATGAATATTTTGTTTTTCCTTGAGATATTTAATGTATAATAGATGTAATAATAAGTTAATACCTACTTGCCTCAGTATAAATAAGTAAAAACAAAAAGCAGACGGTCTAAGGGTTTTGTTATTTTTCATTTCATATTGTTTTGGTTATTGGTTAAGTAATTTCTATGTTTCGATACCCTTGTTAACAATACATCTGGATTGTATGTTTAGTCATAATTTTTTATTAAATAGGGCTCCAAGAAGTTCTTTTCTGGGGTTTCATGTCAAAAATGTAAACAAACTTATGATTATCTTAGCTGTCAGATTTGAGGTTATATTGTTCCGTCTTTCTAATTCAATTGTCTCTCTATTGTCTGGCAATTGCCGTGTAGCAACGCCATTAAGAAAGAAGTATCGAATATTTTACTTAAAAATCTAACCCATTTGCCCTAATGTCAAAATTTCGAACTTTCAAGGTCCTCTCGAAGGCCGTTAAGACACTTGTTGAATGACATGGTCTTTTCCTGCCCGGCTCTAAAGCGGCGAGGAAGTCGCTGGCAGTCCTTTTCTTTTTTTTTGCTTTTTTGCCCAAAACCCCTAAATGATTTGAAGAAGGGTTGGACGTTTTAGAAGGGTGATTTTAATTCCTTATGGTAAGTTGATTCGTTTTCTTTCGAAAATCACCAGGGTTTAAAAACCATGTGTCTAAATTTTTTTAGGATCTGTAAAAAAGGATTGGGATTCACCTTTTTACGCCGTAGAATTTGGTTATTTTTATCATCAATGAGACAGTTTCACCAATGAGGTATGTAAACTTTATTAAAAATTTAATTATCTAACAAAATAAGTAATGCGGGCATTTCTTCTTTTAGGGTTTTATTCAAGTTTCCAGTTTATTTAAGTTTCCAGTTTAAATCTCAAGTTTAAGTATGAGGCTTTTTCTTCAATTGATAAATTTTTTTACCAACCAATGGGTGTTGGTTTTGGACGTTTTCTTCAGTTGGTTTTGATGTATGCTGACTGTTTTTATTTAAACTAATCCTTGCTGGTTTAGTTCAGAGCTGTATATAGTTGTACATAAGCAGAGATGAGATATCCAGGAAGTCAACTTTAGTTTTGAGAGAACAAGACAACGAGGGATAACCGATCAGGCCAGATTTTTAAATTACTATAATATTGTTTATAATTAACATACCTACTTTCTAAAATAACTATTTCAAATTCTTTTATTAATAAAAAAAAAAAAAAAAAAAATAGAGAGACTCTCAATTTACATTATAAACATAAATTTTAACAACTTTTGTGATGCCTTCTCGGTAATTTTTTTATTTCACTCTATAAAAGTCTCCCATGCGCCAAGGTTCTAGAACACTTCGCTAGTAGGGACCCCTTTTTAATTAAAGCTAATTTTAAACTTGAAATTGCCAAGAGTGGCTAGGTACTATTATTTTTTTATTCCTTTTTATAACCTCGTGTAAAACGTTCTCATATTTTTATTGTACAAAATTAAGTGTAAATAACTATTTTTAATTTATTTAAAAACCTATACAGGGTTCAATTGAAATAAAAGATTTAGTGGTTTTGGATAACCCCTTTTGTTTTATTCCTAACCAGGTGCTTCCAATTTCTTTTAAAATACCAACTGTGTTTACTACTTAAGTGTTTCCTAGATGTACACTGAGTATTCCCTCTAAATAATAAATCTAGGTGGCGCCCAATATTTTTTAAAAAACAAGAAGAAAGGATATACAATCGATCCGGAGTGGTCGACTTACCCTGCCTCCGACACAAGAGCTGCCGTTCGCACAGTGAAAAAGCTACCATAAAAGGTACGCCACACAAAAATGGCGCCCAACGTGGGGCTTTGTATATCCTTTTTTTATATAAATTTTCTACTTTTTTCATAAAATTGAAAGCACTGGTTTGGTAATAAGTACTACAGGGTGTTGATTTAAATTTAAAGTTTTTCTTTACTTTTGTTTGCATTAAGTAATATTTAGCTAAATTTTTTAATTAAATTCAAATCTCTGCTTATACTTTCATAACCTAATTTTTATTTATTGATATTTTTTATTGAATAATTAAGAGTTGGCAAATTTTTATACGAAACCCTCATTGGTTAAAATTTTATTGGTCAATATCCATTTGTAGTATTTTTTTGAATCCTTAGTGCAAGGATTTGGTATTTTTTATGGTATCGTAAAAAAGCTAGTCGAGATAGATTATTTTATAGTTTCGCTTAAACATTTTTAGGTACGGTCTAATTATTATTACTTATATGGTTACATTGTTTTTCTGCATCTACATTTAATTAGCTTTGGCCAGTCATTTAAAGAATTTTATTGATAAATAAGTTTGACAATTTCCACAAGATTTTGTTTTTTTTGGTGAATTTCTAATAAATTTTCTTTCTCTTAAACTTAGACAAAGTTGTGAATGATATAGGCCTTTATAATTTTTTTATGAGACAGTCACTACTCTTTTCAAATTTTTTTACGTTGGGTACTTATAAAAAAAAAAAAATCAAGTTTTATACATGGTGTTTTACACACTACTTTTTTGATATTGTTCATGCAGTGACTTGAATTCTTTTATGGTAAATTTTTTATCAGCATATAGTATGGTGTTGAATATATACAGGTTGGATTTTTTTTAATTTCTGAATTAAATTAAATTCATTATACCAGGTGAAACAAATATTTTGATTCCATACTTGCATTTTTAAGATTTTTTAATTTTATTTGAAACTTGTTAGTGTCATATATATATATACAGGGTGGCACAAATATTTTGTTTCCATAATTTAATATATATTTTTTTTTAATTTTTAATTTAATTGATTTTTGGCTGTTGTTTCCCACAATTTAAAATATTTTAATTTTTCATTTTAATTCTTTGAAAATTTAATTTTTTCTGAAATTTAGTTATAAAGTTATTATCATTTGTCATCATGGACGTGTATGGTTTTCAACCAAATCATTTATTAGAGGCCGAACTTGACTACGAACTTAAAATTCGTCTAGTTACTTCAAACCGGTTAGTTGCAGACAAGCGTAAAATATTGTCACGTCTTTTAAAAGGAGAACGGTCGGAACCGGGAAAAATATAAATTTAACTCTTTGCACTCTAGTTTTTGCAGAAGAAAAGGTTGCCATCGAGCGTAGTATTGCTTCTATTGAAAGAGTGATAGATGATTTTGACGGAAATGCAAATGATTCAGCTTTTGCTAGAATCAAATCGCGTTTAGCTCATGTAATCGGTCGTGTAAAAAGAATTCCTCTACCTGCAGATGAAACCGAAGCTGCTAATATTTTTCTTATGCGCAAGAAACAACCGCGACTTGTTTGCTGTTAGAGTCAAATCTTTTGACAAGGTCACACCTGGCCAAGAGCCTGAACCTTTGACAACCGCCGTCCCTGTCATTAATGTAGCTGCACCGATTGTACACTGTGCAACGCGTAACTTACCAATTAGCGAATGGCAAGTCAGCTTTAATGGCGAGTCTAAAAACTTTATCCTTTTTTAGAAAGATTAACAGAATTGGCGCAGGCGCGTAATGTTTCAAATCAAGATTTATTTAATTCTGCTGCGGAATTCTTTGTCGGTGACGTCAGTCGTGTGGTACCGAAGTGTTAAAACTTCAGTACAAGATTGGGATTCTTTAGTAGCTCGATTAAAGAAAGATTTTTACATGATGACATTGATGATGAACTGTGGGAACAGATTAAAAAAGGGAAACAAAAGAAAAATGAATCAACAGTAGTTTTTATAGCTCATTTACAGGCTCTTTTTGCCAGATTATCCCGACCTCCTGTAGAAATTTCTAAAATTAAACATATTAAAGGAAATCTTTTGCCAGAATTTATTAGTCGTTTAGCCTTATGTAATATTAATACAGTTGCTGAACTTTCTGATTTGTGTCGAAAGCTGGAAGAAGCTGATTATCTTAAGGATAAGAGTAGACCAAAAGAGGAAGTTTCCAGTTTTGAGCAAAATAACCATTTTTTTAATAAATTTCGCAACTCAGGAAATCGGAATAATAATAGCAATAAATCCCGTAATGTTAATAATCAGTCATCTCAAAGTAATTTACCACATTCTTCTCCGTCTGGTTCCCAAAATAGAAATAGTAATCAAAATGTTTCTTTAACTAAAAATAAAGATAATAAACCTAAATCTTCATTAGTCTGTTGGAATTGTAAATTAGCTAATCATACTTATTTAAACTGTAAAGCTCCAAGGAGTATGTTTTGTTTTAAGTGCGGGGAGGCAAATGTCAAAACTTCAACATGCCCTAAGTGTTCAAAAAACTAATAAGGGAGGTGTCTCCTAGAGGCAGACTCACTTTTCCCTTAAGGACCGCCTCTTCTAATTTTAATAAACCTTCTAAAAATTCTTTTAATTCTAAAACTTTTTATAAAAATCCTTCACATTTAAATTCTTTAAGTTCAATTCAAGATTCAGTTAAGAAAAATTATTTTAACCAGACAGATTGGAAAATTTGGCTAAAAGAGTTTCTGAGTTTATGAGTTCAAATAAAACTTCTTTATTTTCTGATAGAAATCAAGTTTCACCTTTATTTGTAAATAAACACTTAGATAATAGACCGTATATAAATGTTAAGTTAATGGATATTGATATTACTGTCTTATTGGATTCTGGTGCTACTTCTTCTGTAGTAGGTTCAAGAGGAGTAGAAATTTTAGGTCAATTAGGTCTTAAGATTTTTCCGGCTAAGATTAGAAATATTTGTACTGCTGATGGTAAGCAACAGTATGTCAAGGGTATGGTTGACTTGCCACTTGTTGTTGACAATTGTTGTCAAGTTATTAATGCGTTAGTGGTACCGTCTTTACCACAGCCGTTTATATTTGGGTGTGATTTTGCGAAAAAATTTGGGATTTTAATCAATTTTCGAAATAATTCATGGCACGTGCAGACTAGGTGTAATAAGTCTGAATTAAATGTTTTAGATAATACTTCAGGCAATTTGTTTATTGAATCTTTTCCTTGTTTAAATTCTCTGGATGACCTCTCTCGAAAAGATCATTTACAGGCAGAAAAGGTGATAGCTTCTTTTGAAGAAATTAATAGTGAAGACAGGTTGGGTCGCACAAATAAAATCACATTGACCATCGATACAGGTGATGCTCCTCCATTTAAGAAAAGACCTTTTCCAATGTCTCCGTACATGTCAAAAATTCTTAATGAAGAGCTAGATGAGATGCTAAAGTTAGGCGTTGTTGAACCAAGTCAAAGCGCGTGGTGCTCACCGGTCTTGTTGGTTAAAAAACCAAGTGGAGAATACAGATTGTGCTTCGATGGACGCCCGCTTAATAATTTAAGTAAACAGGATAGTTATCCCATGCCAAATATAGATCGAATTCTTACTTCACTTCGTCATGCTAAGTATATTTCTTCAATTGACCTTCGTAAAGCTTTTGGCAAATTCCGTTAGATGAATCGTCTAAGGAAAAACAGCTTTCGCAGTTGTTGGTAGAGGCCTTTTTTCAGTTTGTTACGATGCCTTTTGGTCTTAAGAATGCTGCGCAGACTCAGCAACGTTTAGTTGATGCAATTTTTGGTCCTCGTTATGAGCCAAATATATTTACATATTTGGATGACATTTTAGTAGTTTCAGAAGATTTTGATTCTCATCTTCGGTTGTTGTCGGAAGTTAAAGAGAAACTCAAAGAAGCTGGTTTGACAATTAATTTAAAAAAGTGCGATTTTTTCAAAACTTCTTTAAAATTTTTAGGCTATGTTGTGGGTTCGAATTCTTTACGTACTGACCCTGAAAAGGTATCCGCAATGGTTAATTACCCGAGGCCCAGAACTACTACCGAGATTAAACGTTTCGTTGGTCTTTGTTCTTGGTATAGGAGGTTTATAAAGGATTTTTCAACATTGATGTCTCCGATCAACGATCTTTTAAAAGGTAGAAAAAAGGGGCAACCAATTCAGTGGAATAGTGCTGCAGAGGATTCGTTCATCAAAATCAAACAACTTTTAGTTTCAGCTCCTATTTTGTCTCAACCAGATTTCTCTCAGCGTTTCTATATTCAAAGTGATGCTAGCCAAACTGGTCTTGGCGGAATCTTAACTCAGGTAATTGATGGTGAAGAGAGAGTCATTGCTTATGCAAGTAGATCATTATCCAGGGCAGAGCGTAATTACTCTGTGACTGAGCGCGAATGTCTTGGGGTTCTGTTTAATATTGAAAAGTTTCGTGGTTTTATTGAAGGGGCTCATTTCACTGTCATTACTGATCACTATAGTTTATTGTGGCTCAATTCACTTCAAAATCCAAGTGGAAAGTTAGCACGTTGGGCTGTTCGACTTAGACAGCATAATTTTGACATACAACATAGGAAGGGAGATCAACTGAAAGTCGCAGATGCTCTATCACGAATTCCAAATCCAGAGGATCCTGAAGATTCTAGAGGTAGTGCTGATGAAGAGGTAGTTGTTGGTACGTTGGACGTAGACCGTATTGATCCGTGGTATGATAACTTACGTCAGAAAATTTTAGACTCACCTGATAATTATCCACAATGGAAAGTTGAAAATGACTTTGTTTTTAAGTTTGTTCCGAATTGTTTGCCTATAAAAGTTAATATTCCGGAGTGGAAGTATTTGGTTCCTAAACCTCAACGAGTTGAAATCATCGATTCTTGTCACAGCCCTCCAAGTTGTGGTCACTTTGGTTTTTATAAAACTTTTCATCGGTTGCAAGAACGATATTATTGGCCTAAGATGCGTCAAGATGTCTTGAGGTTCGTGAAGAGTTGTGAAACTTGTGGAGCTCAAAAGGCACCAAATAGCTCTCCTATGGGACATATGGGTAAGGAAAAATCTGTTAGTTATCCTTTCCAGGTCATAGCTGTAGATCTGATTGGTCCTCTTCCTCGTTCAAAGAAAGGGAACAAATGGCTTTTGGTTGTGGCATGTTGGTTCACAAAATATACCTTGTTATTTCCTTTAAGAAGTTCTAAGACACGTTACATTGAGGATATTTTAGAAGATAAAGTTTTTCATGTTCATGGTCCACCATCTATTTTAATATGTGATAATGGTACACAGTTCACTTCTAAAACTTTCAAAAATTTAAGTACCACTTATGATTTCAATATTCGATTTAATCCGGTATACTCACCCCAATGTAATTTTGTTGAGAGGAATAATAGGACTATTGGTACGGCAATTCGTAGTTACATTGACAGTCATGACAATTGGGATAAACACATAGCTAAAATTCAACAAGCCATTAATACGTCAAAGCATGAGGTCACAGGTTTTACTCCTGCATTTTTAGTGTATGGTAGACATATTCCGTTGTCTGGAAATTATTATAAAGATTTGAATTTAGACGTCAGAGTAGACGATGAAATAATTCCAGGTGATAGAGATGGCTATGCTGCTAATTTGCAGGGCTTAAAAGATATTTTTGTTGATGTCAGGAATAGGATCCATAAGGCCTATGAGCGTAATTCTCGCCAATACAATCTTAGAAAACGAGATATTTCTTTTAATGTGGGCGATCATGTATGGCGCCGAAATAAAATCCTCTCTAGTGCTGTAGATAAATTTACCTCTAAATTAGTTCCCAAATATGTTCATTGTGTAGTTCGTAAGAAACTTTCTAATCTTGTTTATGATTTAGATAATGTGGACGGTTCCAAAGCTGGAAAGTGGCACATTAAAGACCTAAAACCTTTCAATTCTCCTACATTAGACTCTTCTGATTCTGATCTTTCAGAAGAAGAGTAATTTTATCGTATTTTCAGTATTTAGTTGCAAAACTAGGAGTATAGCTCCATATCTATCAATTTTTATGATAATTATTTCGTTTCCATTTTGGAGAGTGGCCATATCCAAAGTGTATTTCTTTATAAAGTTTCCATTTTTATAGTTGTTGACTCAACATACCAAAGTCGGTTGTTTGAGTAGTTTAGAGTTTTCCTTATGGAAGAATCGTATTGGTATTTTGCAACTTATTTATTAACTATATAGTTCTTTTCCAAAACAGTTTTTTTAGGAAGAATATTTAGAGATAACTTTTACAGTTTTTGCTTGTTGAAGCATGTTTTGGTTAATACTTTAAAGTTAAGATATACAGTTTTTTTCTTGCTTTTTGAAGCATATTTAGGATATTCCGTTATTGCAGTTATTTTATTTTTCTGGCAAGTTTAATTATTTTTTGCATTTTGTTTGTGGTTAACAGACGCTGGGGACTGATGCAAATCGTTGCATTGCACGTTCACTCCCGTGTGGGTGACAGCAGTTTGCATGGCTGGCGAAGGCGATAAGTGTTCTGCTGAGGCGAAAGCCAAGTCGGTGTCTAAGCCCAGGCGGTTGCCTGATTTTTTGTTTTTGATTTTTGGCGAGGCTTAGACTTAATGTTGGTCGCCGGCGCGAGTATAGGAGCGAGTTTTGCCCAGGATAGATTTGAATGTCCGAGTCGCCGTGTAAACAGATTCTGGTCTGTCCGCCAAAATTTGTTAAGCCCAAACCAAGTTCGGTAAAACTTTGCAGTTATATTTTTTGCTCTTGTGAGGCGATTGAACTTTAGGTTCAATCATTTTGATTTTTTTGTTCACCAACAATCCTTGTAAATATTTAGGAGTCTTTGGGAACACTGTCTGGTGTGGTAGGTGGTAGGTTCTTTGGGATTCGCAAATGCAGGTGACAACTTCAAGTCGTTGCATTGCACGTTCACTCCCGTGTGGGTGACAGCAGTTTGCATGGCTGGCGATGGCAATAAGTGTTCTGCTGAGGTGAAAGCCAAGTCGGTGTCTAAGCCCAGGCGGTTGCCTGATTTTTTGTTTTTGATTTTGGCGAGGTTTAGACTTAATGTTGGTCGCCGGCGCGAGTATAGAGCGAGTTTTGCCCAGGATTGATTTGAATGTCCGAGTCGCTGTGCAAACAGATTTTGATCTGTCCGCCAAAATTTGCCAAGCCCAAAAACCAGGTTCGATTAGAGCCTTGCAGTTGTTTTTTTTTTTTTTGCCTTGTGAGGCGACTGAACTTTATGTTCAAATTTTTTGATTTTTTGTGTTCACCAAACACTCGTAAATAGATATTTGTAGGTGAAAGTTCTATTTGGAATTCTATTTAGAAAGAGAATTTATTGTAAATTTTGAAATTGACCATGTTGTCTATAGTAAATATATTTAATACAGTTATAGGAATTTTCATTTTCAATGTTTCATTTTGAGACTTATATATATTTCTTTTTTATTTCAATTTAAAGTCTAAATTGTAACCTGATCTTGTAATTTTGGAGTTGATTGGACGAGCTTTTAACCGATTGTGACTTTTACCGAATCTGACTTTCCCCGAAGTTGACTTTTCTTTTTCCCTACTTTAAGTGTTTTACCGATGGTGCCTTCCGCAAAGGACGAGTGATACGCGTAGATATCAACCCAGTCATGCTTCCAAAATTATTGTTGAGGATGCTTCCAAAATTATTGTTGAGGATTCTTCCAAAAATATGATCAAAATTATTCCAAAGTTTTTTTTACTAGTCTCCAGGATTATTTTAAAGATGCTTTTAAGATTGTTTTCAAAATTGATTCCAGTATAATTCTGAAATTATAATTAAAATTAAGTTAGAAATTTATTTAAATATCCTATCAGGATAGTCTATTTTTTTCGGAGAGGGGTAAATGTAGCATTCACTTTTACTGAATTTGTTAGCTATCGAATGCTACGTATATTTTCAAATACTACTTATGGGTTTGGATAGTTTGAATGAATATTTTGTTTTTCCTTGAGATATTTAATGTATAATAGATGTAATAATAAGTTAATACCTACTTGCCTCAGTATAAATAAGTAAAAACAAAAAGCAGACGGTCTAAGGGTTTTGTTATTTTTCATTTCATATTGTTTTGGTTATTGGTTAAGTAATTTCTATGTTTCGATACCCTTGTTAACAATACATCTGGATTGTATGTTTAGTCATAATTTTTTATTAAATAGGGCTCCAAGAAGTTCTTTTCTGGGGTTTCATGTCAAAAATGTAAACAAACTTATGATTATCTTAGCTGTCAGATTTGAGGTTATATTGTTCCGTCTTTCTAATTCAATTGTCTCTCTATTGTCTGGCAATTGCCGTGTAGCAACGCCATTAAGAAAGAAGTATCGAATATTTTACTTAAAAATCTAACCCATTTGCCCTAATGTCAAAATTTCGAACTTTCAAGGTCCTCTCGAAGGCCGTTAAGACACTTGTTGAATGACATGGTCTTTTCCTGCCCGGCTCTAAAGCGGCGAGGAAGTCGCTGGCAGTCCTTTTCTTTTTTTTTTTGCTTTTTTGCCCAAAACCCCTAAATGATTTGAAGAAGGGTTGGACGTTTTAGAAGGGTGATTTTAATTCCTTATGGTAAGTTGATTCGTTTTCTTTCGAAAATCACCAGGGTTTAAAAACCATGTGTCTAAATTTTTTTAGGATCTGTAAAAAGGATTGGGATTCACCTTTTTACGCCGTAGAATTTGGTTATTTTTTATCATCAATGAGACAGTTTCACCAATGAGGTATGTAAACTTTATTAAAAATTTAATTATCTAACAAAATAAGTAATGCGGGCATTTCTTCTTTTTAGGGTTTTATTCAAGTTTCCAGTTTATTTAAGTTTCCAGTTTAAATCTCAAGTTTAAGTATGAGGCTTTTTCTTCAATTGATAAATTTTTTACCAACCAATGGGTGTTGGTTTTGGACGTTTTCTTCAGTTGGTTTTTGATGTATGCTGACCGTTTTTATTTAAACTAATCCTTGCTGGTTTAGTTCAGAGCTGTATATAGTTGTACATAAGCAGAGATGAGATATCCAGGAAGTCAACTTTAGTTTTGAGAGAACAAGACAACGAGGGATAACCGATCAGGCCAGATTTTTAAATTACTATAATATTGTTTATAATTAACATACCTACTTTCTAAAATAACTATTTCAAATTCTTTTATTAATAAAAAAAAAAAAAAAAAAAATAGAGAGACTCTCAATTTACATTATAAACATAAATTTTAACAACTTTTGTGATGCCTTCTCGGTAATTTTTTTATTTCACTCTATAAAAGTCTCCCATGCGCCAAGGTTCTAGAACACTTCGCTAGTAGGGACCCCTTTTAATTAAAGCTAATTTTAAACTTGAAATTGCCAAGAGTGGCTAGGTACTATTATTTTTTTATTCCTTTTTATAACCTCGTGTAAAACGTTCTCATATTTTTTATTGTACAAAATTAAGTGTAAATAACTATTTTTAATTTATTTAAAAACCTATACAGGGTTCAATTGAAATAAAAGATTTAGTGGTTTTGGATAACCCCTTTTGTTTTATTCCTAACCAGGTGCTTCCAATTTCTTTTAAAATACCAACTGTGTTTACTACTTAAGTGTTTCCTAGATGTACACTGAGTATTCCCTCTAAATAATAAATCTAGGTGGCGCCCAATATTTTTTTAAAAAACAAGAAGAAAGGATATACAATCGATCCGGAGTGGTCGACTTACCCTGCCTCCGACACAAGAGCTGCCGTTCGCACAGTGAAAAAGCTACCATAAAAAGGTACGCCACACTTTTTTATTATTAATTTAAAAAATATATATATTTTTTATTTAAAGTTATGCATGACCCGCAACCCAAACCAAAAATATTAGATATCAAATATTATTAGTTATCTACGAGGTTTGGCCAAAAATGTAATTTTTGTCTAAAATTAAAATACCTGTATTTTTGCTAATATCAAAAATTGTGATTAAAAAAAATGTTTAGAATTAAAAATAAGCGCTTATGATGAAAATTAAGAGTTTTGGTGCAATACAATAAAATTATATAAAAAGATAATAGCTTTGTTCGCGGGTCTAGTAATGAACCGATTCTGAACCAGAACCGAACTGGTTTAGAATTGTTTTAAAGCGCATGTCTAGTTATTTATTAGTTCGGAATTTTTATGTACCGCGAACGATTTTTTATACAGCTGAGGATGTATTCTAATCTAGCCTTTTAGTTAGGATTTTTCATGGTTAAATTGGATACTATACAAAAAAAAATTAAATTCAAACAAAAAGGTAAATTGTTATACTGTCGAAAGCCACTCGAGGTCTCTCGGCGGAAGACGAGGGATTCATTGCCTCCTCTCGTTTTTAACATAAGTATGTATATTTAACTAAAGATAAAATTCAAACAACAAGAAATTGTAAAATCTTCTAATATTGTCTATATTTTTTAATTAAATCCTTATTTATTTTATTGCATACATACATTCATACGGAATACAATTAAAAATCCTTTGTTTATATACGCTCAGAATCACAAAAATATATAAAAAAATTCAACAGGTATATTAACCCGCATAAAAAGTGGCAGAAACAAATAAACTGTAATACAACGGTTTATTTCTATACCACAAAAATAGAAAACAGCTGACCAAGTCGACAATGCGCATGAAATTCCGAACTGAACTTTTAGTTCCAACAAAAATCCCAGGACTGCTTATCAGGTTACGAACCGGTAACGAACTGATTCCATTGTAACCCGCGAACACAGAACTGTTACTAAAAATTCGGGATTTTACTTACCGCGAACGCTGCTTTTTCACTGCGCATGCGAATAGTCCCAGAACCGGTTCAGAATCAAAACCGCGAACAAAGCTAATTCTTTATATATTTTAATATTAATAGATATACCTAATTAAAATTTACACTTATTTGTAAAATTTGGATGACCATATTTCCAAAACTAATAAAAATGAATATATTAAAAAATGTAGTTTTTTTTTAATCTTTTAAAAAATGTCTTTTATTGGTGATATAATTTACAGGGTATGCCATTTTTACTTTTTGTACCCTGTATATCTAAAGGTATAATAAAAATCTGATTACTGATTTAGACAGTACAAAATCAACCAAACAAACTGATATTTGTATTTATTTAGTAAGATAAGAAATTAAGGAAAGTGTAAATCCCTGGTACATGCCAAGTTTTGCAAATCGTTGAGCTAGGTTTCAACCCATTGGCAGACAAACTTATTCTGGTGGGCTAATGCACAAGCAAGTCCAATATTTCTATTATTTAACAAGATATCACAAACAGTCTTAAATAAGAGGCTAATGTTTTTAAATAGGATGTCTTAAGAATATTTTTTATGTATATAGAGTGTTCCAAATAACAATTTTTAACAAAAACCAACCTCACGTCAATCCTTTATTTTGGAACACCAATACATAAAAATATTTTTAGGTCAAGCCTATTTTGAACTCCTACAACTCTTATTTAAGACTATTTGTCACATCTGTTTGTTAAATAACAGAAATATTTGAATTCCTCAAGCCATAAAAAAGGTAAAAATGTAAACATCTAAAATGCTCTTCCTCATAACATAAGATCACTTAGAAGCATACAATTTCAGGAAAAAGTTTAAAAAACATCTGATCGAGAGCGCTTTTTACTCAGTTAATGAGTATATTGTGACGTGTAATTTTGGAATTACATATAGGGCCACTTTACGTCACTGGGGCAAATGTACCATATGGAACTATCTTCTTGAGACCATGAGACCGGTGGACAAAAAACTAACTTAATTTAGTACGGGCATACCTCCCACTAGGGGTGGCCCGTACGGGAGCATAACTAAACTTTAACTTTATACTTGACTTGTGATTGTGTGAATATCATTATTATATATATATTTATTTGATTATTATATAGACTCTTTCTGCACTATTAACGACCCTTTGTACAACTTGTAATGTATAGTAATAAACGATATCTTTTCATCCATCTATCTATTGGGCCACCCCAAAATGTTTTTTTCTGCCAAGAAGTTGGATCTGTCAAAACTGTCTGGCGACTAAGAAAATATCTTTTGATAGGATATGAGAAGGTGATCTGCAAACCGCAGGTTTTGACAAAATCAACAAAACCGAGTTATGTATGGAATATTAGATTTTTAAAAGTGTTCCATGGACAAATTAAGAATTGTCTTAAGAAACTGCATTCTATCCCAACTACTTAAAAATGTTTGACATTTTATTTAAGTGCGCAAGAAAAAGCTGTTTTTTTAATAATCCATTATGCAAAAACCGCGGTTTGCAGATCACCTCCTCATATATAAAATTTTAAACTTCGTTGTCTACCATTGCTTCTACCTATGTTGGGAGCATGACTTGACCAAGGTTACTTTATATTTATAAGGTTGCGACATATCCTCAACTTTTAGGCGGTTCGAGGTCGGGGACGCAAGGAAGGGCACTCTACGGAGAAAAGTTGGCAAGACTGGGTAAAATCAAAGCTGATGATCAATCCAGTAGCGTCTAGAATTTGCGCATTTCATTTTGCATTGTTTTGGAAGTGATATTTGTTGAAAGATGTAACTCCAAATGTTTCTTATTTAAAGTAAAAGAATTTACAACCTAATAATAATTAAAAACTGTTATGTAAACGGTTGTTCTACTAATACAATAAACTGTATATCTCCGGCACTGAACAATATGGCCGAAAAATGGGAGATGTGACGTCATAACACGTCAAAGCAATATGGCCGAATTTGGACTTGACAAATTTTCAGCTATTACAAAATAACGAACTTATGTGCTCCTGGACTATAATGATCCTTTTAGTTTAGTTAATCATAAATAGCAACTGAAAACCCAAACACAAGGACGACTATTATTGACAGGCACTTATAATACTATTTGGATTTACTTACAAATTACCCATGAGTATTTGTTTGCCAGTTGATATCCCTGTTTGCAATTTACTCATACAGGATATTCATCGAATTCCAGTGTATCCTGTTTACAAAAGCTCCGTTCCATGATTTTGTCTTTTAAATGTGCCTTGTTGTTTCAGTCTGTTTAGTTAAGGATATCGATTCGCAAACCTTGATTTGATTCAGTGAATGAGAATGAAAATTTAATTTGCGACTAAAGCCATAAAACTGCTAATTTGATTTTGTTTCTTCGTAAGTAATTGGCAATTTATATATACAGGGTGATTCCAAAATCGATCACGAAACTTAAGGGGTGATTCTACTTGACAAAATAAGGGAGAGCTTCATTAAATTTTTTTCAAATTGTCATTCGTTTTCGAGTTTTCGAGAAAATGGCGTTTGAAAATGTCTAAAGGACAGCACAATATGCAAAATTTAAAATGCTAAAAACAGTTTTTTTTTTTACTTTGCCTTTAGAGACCACTATAAAATTACTTCCTGTTTAACCAGAAGTGCTGAAAAATTTGAACTTCTAAGTATAGTAACCCTGGTAATTTTGAACAGTCAAAAGAAAACATCCTGCTTTTCTATGCTATCCACCACGACTCTCTCCCCAGACCTTTAAAGGGAGTAGAATATTTTATATAATACACCAAGACAATAGGGAATTTTTTCTTTGTGTTTCATAACATATATAGCCACCCCGCTACAATTGATGCTCTTATTTACTGAATGCGATTTCAGTAGGGCATCAACGGTAGGATTTAATATCCTACCGCTAGACAATGAAACTTGTCTAATAAGTAGACGCTTGTTTTCTATGCTATTCACCACGACTCGATACAGCCTCACTGATAAGTTCCTGTAAGGCAGGCGAAACCGGTCTGGGGAGATAGTCGTTGTGGATAGCATAGAAAAGCAGGATGTTTTCTTTGACTGTCTTTAAAGGGAGTAGAATATTTTATATAATACACCAAGACAGTAGGAAATTTTTTCCTTGTGCTTCATAACATATATAGCCACCCCGCTACAATTGATGCTCGTATTTACTGAATGCAATTTCAGTAGGGCACCAACGGTAGGATTTAATATCCTATCGCTAGACAATGAAACTTGTCTAATAAGTAGACGCTTGTTTTCTATGCTATTCACCACGACTCGATACAGCCTCACTGATGAGTTCCTGTAAGGCAGGCGAAACCGGTCGGCCCCCATAAGAAGTTTTAGTTAGTTTTGTTGCACAAGATCTCAACAACAAGGACCAATTACCATAATACTTTTTCTCTCGACAAAAATTTAAAAAAAACTAACCAGCACTTCTTATGGGGGAAGGTTAGCACAACAGGGAGTATTATTTTAATTTATTAATAATTTTCAATAAATTTAATTTTAATTTATTTGGAAATTTTCTGGTACTCTATGAAAAATAAAGTATGATTTTTTTCAATTTTAGGTAGTATGTGATTTTACCCTCCCCCCTTTCTTATGAACAACGAAAAGCATTTTTTATAAGTTTTCAACCGAGGTGTCGCATAGGGGGTGTGCAGCTTAAGAGGTTCATGAGGTGTTTCGAAAAATACTTTATATATTCCCCCAGTATTATAGAACTGTTTTTTTTTATTTTTTGATATTTGCTCTGGTTTAGAAAACATAGCCGTTGTAAGTTTAACAAAACGCAACCTGTATAGAATTTTTTCATATTATTTTTATGTGTTCTTATGAATCTGGAAGATCTCCTAAATAATCTGGAACACCCTGTTTAATAGGGACTTTAGTAGGAAGAATATAAGAGTTCACCATCCACCGTCCACCGGTGGAGCTTATTATCTCAAAATCTCTGACGTCATTTAAAATTTAGGAATCTTGCGCAACCCGTTATTGAGGGCGTGGTCATTACTATCTGTTAAATGTCATCTGTCATCTGTCAAATGTCATCTGTAACCTGTCATATGTCAAAAATCACGTGATTTAGAAAATGGCCGCCATGCGTAGGATACTTGTGCTAAGACCTTAAATTGATTTGAGCAAACGCAAAAGTTTTAAGTCATACCGTTCGGGCACTATCGACTAAAATCGTTATTTAACCCTGATCATGAGTCATTGGCGCGCGCTTTAAATTTTTTTAAATTAGTGTGACGTCCTACCTATCAAATAGCAAAAACCCTGCATGGCGCCATCTTTAACCATAAAGACGTTACAGCTGTTTAAAAATAGTTAAGAGATATCAATTAGCGATTAGAACGGTAACCCGATAGAAAATTAATCATCGCGGCGCTTAAAGTAATAAAACTTAACTAAAGAATAGTCGTTAACGACAATAATTTCAAGGTCAAGCTTATCAATCCTAACATGTTAGGTACTGCGCCCTCCGCGCTTAAACCCGAGGCGTAAGCGGGGGCTTAAGCGCCGAGCGCAGACGCAGAGCCTTATAATTATTTATGGCGGTATTAACGTACTCCATGCATTTTTACCCAAATAATATTTTCTGAACATACCCCTTGTAATTTCAAGGTTAAAGCATATAAAACGTCAATAATAACAAAGATAGCTGCGGTTAGATAATAGAGACATTTTGCACCCCTTATTTTGCAATTCGGTTGTGGTTAACGTTATTCTGAGACTGCGCAGTAACGCAAACATTATCCGTTATCGTTATTAACCATACCGGTCCTTTAATTACGGATGAACACCGAAGAGCTTATCGTTATCGTTATTGTTAAACTGCGTGGTTGCCGGATTGTAGAAATTTTAATATCAATTATTCAAAAGGTTAAAATTTTCATGCCGTATTAATTAAAATATCATTTATACATAGACTCTAATTAGCGAAAAATTATAGCAGTAGTAAAAAACAAATAGTGTTAAGAAATTAAAACGGACTTGCACTTTTACGGATATTCTAAATCAGTAATTAATTTAGATGTTACAATCTGGCACTCTTGCTTTTTATTCTACTACCACACCTAACCTTACTTTTTGGGTTTTGCTTATACTGTATTGTTTGCATCTACTTTAAAAAACGAAATCAACAGAAGTGTTTGCAGATATTTAAATATCAATTTATATCTTATGAGGAATAAAAGTAAATACTGATTTTTCGTTAACTTTAAACTCGGTGAACCACAGGTAAAAATAAGGTTATGTGCCGAAAGCGCAGACGCAAGATAAATTTTTAAAAGAGGCTGCAAAATCTCTGTCTAAAACTGCTGCCGTAATCGTTATGTTTAATAACGATAACCATAAGGAGGCCAAAAACGTCTGTTATTTTAAGAGGTGCAAAATGTCTCTAATAAACGGTGAAAAACAGTGGTAACTAAATAAGCAGCAGTATTTGTAGTAATTTGTAGTAAAGCATTTATTTTTAAATAAAAAATTACATACATTGTTGCCATATTTCTAGATAATTCTTAGAATAATGCCTTATAAAATAAAAAGCAGTGTTTGCAGTAAAGCATTTATTTTTAAATTAAAAAATACATTGTTGCCATATTGCTAAATAATTTTTAGAATATTGCCTTATAAAATAGAATATTTAATTATTAATTTGTTTTTTAATTTAACTCAGATAAATACAAAAGCTTTATAAAGAAATTGCTAGAAAGAACGTCTGTAAAATGATCAAGCAAATCGTTTAAAAAAATTGCGTCTCGGCTTCCCATCCGAAGAAATAATCCAATCAAAATCAGAGCCCTATTTGAAGGAGCTGCAAAAGGCAGTAAATTTTCTTTAAAATGACTATCAATCACGAGGAATAAAAGCCCGAAATCGAGTTGCTTGTTTTCAGTTTAAACTTAATTTCGGAATTACCGTTTTCCTGAAAATTTTCTGCAAATAAATATCGATGGGTAATTTGGCTGCGTCAACATCAATTACTGATAGCGAGGTTGCAGGATAAGTCAGGACGCGGCAGGATTTGACACCAGTGGTGGGTCGGAATATTTGTTTTAGATATTCGAAATCAAAATACATTTCTTAACAAAATTAAAACACATATTTTAGTATCATACGTGGTAGCAACGTTTTTGAAGAAAAAATAAAAACTGGGTTTCTTTAAACACCAATTCAACTTTCTCAGGGGTGGCAATTTCTTTAAACTAACTTCTAATTTCGATGTGGCTTGTCTACAGGGTGGTTCTATATTTTAGTATGATTTGTTATTTAGAGTAGGAATTTTCTAAGCTAAATTTGTTACAGAAAAACCACTATTTAAACAATTAAATTTCATTTAAAGCAAAAAAAATTTTTAAATAATGGTGAGTTTAACTAAATAAAGGCTTGAAAAAAACGAATTGTATTTAATATCTTATTTCTAAATTACCTTACAGTTTATTGTCAGTAAATTTGTCCAGTCTGCACAGCACATTCACTTTAAATCACTATTACAATTATTGTACAGTATATCTGTTGAAAGTCTCAAGACATTTTATCTGCGGTGTTATTTTATGTTGTAATGCTCGGGAACGAGTTAAAAAATGAAAAGTTGAGAAAACCTTAGGGTTTTCACGGAATGTCTTTTCTAAGACAATTTGTACAAACAGTTTGCACAAAACAGCTGGGAATAGCAAAAAAATAAAAACTTTTTTTTTTGATAAGTACTTAGTTAAAAGAACCTTGACGTTCTTTTTGTAATAGTTGTCCTTTTGACAAGTTTATTACGTAATCTTTGTAACCTTATGTTACTTGAGGGAGCCCCAATTCACTTTTTGGGGGTGGAAATTTAAAAGAAAACCTTACGTTCTTGTAAATTTAACCGGGAAAAAGTAACCTTTTGTTACACCAGTAAATCTTAATCCACTCTTTGGGGGTGAAAAAACCCTGGCGTTCTTTTCACCCCCATAATTTAGAAATCCTATTGGTCAACTAAAAGAACCAATATCTAGGGTGAAATTATTAAACGTTATTCTTGGAACTAGTCAAAGTCCCGACAAAGCATGCCGATATCGCTGTGGCGCAAGCCGCCAAAAGCGCGGTCGCGTTTGTGATAAAGCGGGAGAAGCCCGGCGGAGATCTTCAAATGCTTATTTCTGATAGCGGTATTTCGCCGAAAGGAGACATGAACCGGGGTTAAATAAACAAAGAATTTAAAAATAGATGAATATTCTTAGAAGTCAGTAAAAAGATTATTTGAGGTTTTTAAGGAAGTAAATTTGAATAATTTGCAACTTTGTAAGAAAATAGAGAGTTTTCGCAACAGTTTTTAAAAAAGAATTTTAGGTTAGCTGATTTTTGATATGTTTTCTTCCTTCCTCTGACTGGCGGTAGTAGTTGCGTTTATTAGTTCGCATCCTACCTGTACAGGTAATAATCCAAGGTTTTGAAAACTTCAATTTCATGTCTTTAAAAAGGTTTACCAAAAATTTTTTATTATTGCAAAACACTTTTTCATTACTAATTATACAGTCGTCCCCCTTCTAACTTCTAAACCATTTAGTATATTTGACCAAGGTCTGCATTTTTGGATATATCAGTGACAGCTCCAAATGCCAAGGTTACAGCTGGGCGACAACGCAACAAAAAGAAGGAAAAACAACATATCGAAAAATCAGCCAACCTAAAATTCTTGTTTTCCTGACGTTGCTACCTCCCGGACTATTTGTAAAGGAGTTAAAATATTGTAAGGTATAGTATTACGCCATTGATAATTTATTCCTAAACAAATCTTTTCAGGCGGAAAAAACAGAAGTGGAATTAAAATAGTCTTTATTTTAATTTAAATATATAAATATAGTCCAGTCAAAAGTGAGTTTTCTGCGAAAAATCGTAGTGTAATCGTAAAAATATTGGCATTTTCAATTTAAAAAAATCGAAAAAATTGTATATTCCTGCACTTAAAAATTGCAAATGTTATAAATAAAAAACAAGGAAAAAACTGGCGTCTCCTTTTTAAAGCGTTAACTGAAAAAGGTAACATTTGAAAAAAGATCCTAAAAAAGTTAAAAAACATTCAGTATGACACATCCCCACTCCCGGAGTGGCTTCATTATTTATAATTTTTATTTAACATTTAAAATTGGGTTGCAAACCAAAATATTTTTTATATTATAAATATCTGATCTGGCGAAGGCATTTGACACGGTTGATCACCAACAACTTTTAAATTCATTGAGGGATATTGGTGTTAGGGGCAAACAGTATGACCTATTTCAAAGCCACTTAGCAGATCGTGAACAGTGTGTTAAAATTGGTAGTGCTTATAGTACCACAAAAACATCTAAATTTGGCGTCCCGCAAGGTACTGTATTGGACCCCCTACTTTTTAATATTTATATAAATGATATGTATGATTTGGAAACAAGTGGAAGCATAGTTAGCTTTGCGGATGACACTGCGATTTTTTTTTATCTTTGGACAATCCACGAAGGCTGAAAGCCTACATACTAACGTACCGTGGGTATCTTAAGCAGGGTAAGAGGAAGTTTGTTAACACGGGACTTAAAAACTTGAAGATTTGGTGGGGAAGGAAAGACCTCAGCTGGCAGTAGGTTCCACAGTCTAGAAACTCTAGGGATAAAAGAACGAACGAAATTTTATCAAAATACCTCGTAGAATGCCTAAGATTTGCCGGCTTATTCACAAATTTATTTTAAAACCAATTGTTTAAATTTTAAAATAGATATGACAACGAGCATAAAATACTTGGGTGTTTATATAGACAGCCATCTGAGATGGGATGTACATATTAATAAAATAGTTAAGAAGATCCGCGGAATGTTACATAAATTTAAATGTTTATCAATATACTTACGGTTTCGCAATTAAGAATTCTATATTTCGCATATGGCATTATCGCGTGGGGGCAGCCACAAATAATTATTTACGAAATTTGGAGGTTATTCAAAAATGAATTTTAAAAATTATTTATAAGAAGCCCAAACTCTTTCCCAGTGAACTATATAATCTTACTAAAATTTTGGACATACACCAGCTCTTTTGTCTCTTTTTGTTAATTAGACAGCATAAAGAAAAGGAAACCTTGTTATCTATCACTCACGAGTATAACACCAGATACAGACAAAGTGCGACTAGGCTTCCGAAAGTAGAAAAGGCAATAGGTAAAAGATGCCACATTTATATAGGACCAAAACTGTACAATTTATTGCCCAAAGAAATTAAAACTATGGATTATAAAAGGCTACATCTGTTCAAGAAAAAAATTAAACAATGGCTTATGGATAAGCCAAAACATGCTATTCATAGTTTTTTGAATATGAAAAATGAATACATGATAGAACTCTGACTTGGTGGTGCGTTGATGTCCCCAGTGTCATGATTGCTTACTTTATAGATTTCTCCCATTTTGTTTTGATTTGGTTTCTTTTTTTTAAGCTTGTGAATGCTTTTAATGTATGTGTAATAACTTTTCTAGATATAATTTAAGTTATTAGTCTTATTTATATAGCATACATGTATTGGATATATTTAAGTTATTTTAGGTATATGTCTAGTTTATTTTTCTTTATATACTGTCTGTTTTATTATCATATTTTTTTTTTGGAATTGTTGGGTAATATGCCTGTAAATTTATGAGACTCCCACGCGCGAAAATATTCTTTGTGGGATTTTTATTTATTTGCCTTTATTACTCATTATTGGGATCATGTAATTATTGTTTACACGGGTAAATAAATATTTTATTATTATTATTATTATTATTATTTATTTTTAAATCTAAATAAATTAAAGTGCCATATAAACTATTAAAACAAAAGTTTCGTTGACCAAAACTTTTTAAAACATTATTTTTGTTAAAGTAATTCAATTGTTAATTCACTCATTTTTATAGGCTTTAATTGTCTTATCAAAATCTGCTGTAAAACTTTAAGTAATGCAACTATATTTTTTTCTTTTAGTGGTCTTCTGATTTACATATTGTATAATTTTTTTATTTATAATAATTTTTTAAGTTAACATAAAATAGAAAAATTTAAAAAGGTATTTTTGTTTACCAAAAGGTTCGATTTTGGTAGTTTTTATGTTAATATATTGCATGTAGTAGCTTAGCTAAACATTTTTTTACGTTATTTGTTCATAACTTTTTTATAGGCAAATAGACCATTGAATATTTTAAAAAATTAACTTAGAAAATTTATTTATTTTTGTTAACTTAGAAAACCTATAAAAATCAAATAAAACACTTTTATTAACTTTTAAACAGAATCTTATTCATTAGGTATGTAAAAAAAAAGAAAAAAATTAGGCACATTAATTAAACTTTCACAAAAGATTTAATGACGACTAAAACCTATAAAAAATTAGTTAATTAAAAATTGAATATCTTTAACTCCAGGAGTCGGGATATGTCCTACTGAAATTGTCTCCTCTTTTAGGATTTTTTTTATTTTACCTAGTTCAAATATTTTTTTAATTAAAGCTACGAACCAAAGACGCCATTTTTTTATTCGTTTTTTGTTTATACCAATTGCAATTTTTAACTGCGAAATTATTTAAAAATTCCCATTTTATAGATTTTTTTCGAATCCAAAATGCAAACAACCACATTTTTACGATTACAAGAACTATTTTTTGCAGAAAACCAACTAATATACCAGCCAGCCTGTCTATTTAAGTTCGCACCATATGAAATTTTTTTATTAATTTTACGAAAAAATGCAATTATAAGATATTTATTTTTTGCAGTGGTATACGAGGTATGTAAAAAATATTAATTTTGCTTAAAGGAAATGTACTTCTTTTTTCATAACAGAAAATTTTATTATGAAAAGATGTTTAGGATTAAAAATAAAATTTAAACATGCAGAATAAAATAAAAGCTTCTGCCTTCTCAAAAGATTTTGGTAAAAACCCTTTAATAAATGTTCTTCAAAGTCAAATTTCAGTGGTAATATTAAGGGCTTTACTAAATCATACCCTGTCAAGGAGGGTGAGGATTAAACGTAATACAAAACAGAACTGAAATAAGATCCTGGGTGTCTTATTCAATTTGACATCTTAATAAAATTTAAATATAAGCGATAAATTAAGCAAAACTTAGTTTCGCAAAATAAAGTCATCCCCAATTAGGACTTCCGGATCCTTTGTATAAACACGAAATAATCTCGTCTAAAATTTCGTTTAAAACATAAACTTAAAAGTAAAGGGTTCAAGGTCCACAAAAAGAGTTTAACTTTTCCTAAAATCGTCATAAATTAGAGAAAACAAAAACTTTGAAATTGGGTTTCGGTTTCTTTTTATGCCTTGAGGTCTAATTAAGGTCACGTGTAAATTGGTTCCCGAATCAAAAATTTAGGAAATATTGGTTCCCGAACTTTTTTGTTGCACTGACGACTTGTATGGAAATTGGTTCTCAATATGTTTATCATAACTGACCGCCCCTAAATAACGTATGTCCTAAAAGTTTTGGCACAAAACTCATTGTCTTTAATTTTAACAAAAACAAAATAATATCAAGTTGCCTTTGAAAACAAAAGTTTATTTACTTTATTTACTGTCAGTTGAGATTTATTTATTTTGAAGTTTTCGCTTTAAGATGTCGTATAAATTAGAAATAAGAAAAAGTATCTACAAGTTAGTTGGGCGGATACCCAAAGCTGAAATCTGTCGAATATTCCAGAATGAAAACATTTCACGCAGAACCATTTATAGAACAATACCGGAGTGCGAGCAGGGAATACCATGTCTGAATCTCCCAAAAAGTGGAAGACCACGTGCATATACCGCACAGAGGTCAGAGAGATTGGTGAGAAGAGCAAAAACCAGATTGGAATGTCAACGAGGAGACTGGTTAGGCAATACAGATCTTCTAAGAGTACGATATCGTTGGAATTGAGGAGGAATGGTCTTAAATATCGAAAGAGACGTAAGTGCCCCAAATACTCTCAAGCGCAGCTTCTTCGTATACCAAGATGTTGTCGTCAACTGAGGCGGGTGCCAAAACTTTTAGGACATACGTTAGGTACAAATATTAAATAAGTTTACTCTTTCCGCGATCTTCAAGTAGAGTGCGGACGTTTTGTAGAGAGCTACAAAGCTTTCCCGGGTTCGGAGACTGGAGGAGTTTTACGGGCGTTTCATACCCAGGATCCTGCCTACCGGGTAGTGCAAGTGGTGCGCAAGGCACCAGGGCGCAACGCTGCAGAAGTGGAAAATTGTAAAATAAAGGGCAGAAAGTTAAGAAATAAAGGGCTCTATTTAGGTGTTAGGTTTTAAAATTTAAAAAGCAGTATTATTTTAAAGCAAGGACCTATTTTCTTTAGTCTTAGTTGTTGTTAGTGCAATGGACTAATTAAAGGATGGGTATTGTTGTTTTGAAAGTGAGGAACTTTTTTGCTTTTGAAAATTTTTATACTTCGAAACACATTTTCTTCTAGGGGCGACATAATATTTTTTGCACTATGGCGCGAGACCCCCTAGGAACGGCCCTGTTTATATCTCCCAGGGATTGGAAAAGATTCCCGCCAAATGGATAGCATCTTCTTTTTGGAGCTAAGCACTGTGAGTAAAGATTCCTATAACGTAATGTTTTTACGTTGAAGGATGCGCGCGCCGTGGGAAGCGTCAGAGGTGGAAGTGATTCCTACCAAGGTTGGTTTATATTTATAAGGTTGCGACACATCCTCAACTTTTAGGCGATTCGAGGTCGGGGACGCAAGGAAAGGCACTCCACAGAGAAAAGTTGGCATGACTGGGTAAAATCAAAGCTGATGATCAATCCAGTGGCGTCTAGAATTTGCGCATTTCATTTTGCATTGTTTTGGAAGTGATATTTGTTGAAAGATGTAATTCCAAATGTTTTTTATTTAAAGTAAAAGAATTTACAACCCATTAATAATTAAAAACTGTTGTGTAAACGGTTGTTCTAATAATACAATAAACTGTATATCTCCGGAACTGAATAATATGGCCGAAAAATGGGAGATGGGACGTCTAAACACGTCAAAGCAATATAGCCGAATGTCGTGACCTTATATAGACCGACTTTGATTCCTACAATGTATATGCATTTCTATTGCCTCAAAATTTACTTTTGCTAGGAATTTTTGGGAGTCTTGAGCTTGATTATCCAGATTTTTCACGGACAATGCCTGGAAAGCTTTGAACGACGTCGCTCATATGACCGGAAGGAGAGAGCTGGGGAGGATTAGAGCCATAAGCAAAGAAGAAAAATCGATTAAGTAAAACAGGATTGTGTAAGTGTTTAACCAGAACTGTTTCCTTATTTACTCACAATAAAAGACCTCACTGAATGAAGGTATTAATTATGTCACTTTTACTTGTTAAAAGTAATTTAGATTTCAACATGGACGTAGATTATTTTTACGGATTTGACATCACAAGCAGACAAAATACTTATATTTTTATTATCAAAAAAGATTAAGAATAAAAATAAAATAAACTGGGCAAATATCAACTGATTGCAGTACAATCAGAATCAGAAATTAACAAAATGTTACATAAAACCTTCATCCACTGATGTATTCAATTTATTTGGGCTATTGCGGTATTTATGGAGAAAATGTAAGACCACTGTTTATTTTAATACGCAACACACACACAAAGCAAAAATGCAAAAATTTTTAATAATCAAAGCCACCCTAAGAAAAACCACAAAAAAATCGGTGTCTGCCCAAGGTGTCTATTTATTTATTTATGTTTTACCCATCTATTATTGATCTGTAATACCTTAGAAACGGAATATGTTATGGTAGCAATAATACATGCTATCACACCTAGGGCATTATAAGCGGGCATTATGATAATGCCCGCTTATAATGCGCTAATATGGAAATTTTATTGCTTATCCAAAACTTTAGACTTCTTCGGGACGTATCCTTTCGACCTAACTTTTAAAAAAGATATGAGACGATGGTATTGCGAAATGTCTATATTTTCATAGACCATCAACGTAGACTTTAGGGTGGAATACTTGGTCCAGAGAGAGTTCGGACTGTATTTTTTCGACTAAAAATAATAAAGTTTGTTAAACATATGTATTAAAATAAAATCAATAACTTACCAGTTCCTGAAAATATGCCATTAAAATCGGTTTCGGGTATTTGAAAAATTGCTTTCGCATCTTTCCAAATACCAAATATGCCATACTCCCGATCATACTGTTGCCTTGATTTAACTGGCAAAAGATTTTCTGTCGCTTTTATGGCCTTTTTAGTTTTTATATTTTGAGCAAATCGTTAAATAAAAAATGCCACTGACTAACTGATAGAAACATCAAAGTCAAACTTAACACCAGTCATTATCTACTTACGTATACAGGTACAGGTGCAACTTATTTTTTATATTGCGAATAAATAACGTAATTAGTCATTAAAAAACTCTTTTTTGGGTAAAACATAAAGCATTGTATACACCACGAGCTTTACTGGACTATAATGCCCATTAGGTCGAAATCGACCTTCAGGGCATTATAGTTCTAGTAACGCCCTTGATAAATAAATAGCTATATCAGGAACTAATATACCCACTTGTCTGTACGCGGCTTTAAAGTTAATGACTTAATTACTCCTATCCTAATCGGGAACCAGTTTACCTACGCCTTTAAGTTAAAGAGTTGCTCGTCTTTTAAAAACATCCTGCGGATAAATACGAAGGGTATTTTGCTGACTTATCAGTAATTATCGATCGGTGGAAGCTGAAAAATCGAGACGCGGCAGGAATTTGCCAAGTGAAACAGATTGTTTTTATAATAAAATCTTTTTAGGTAACTGAATGAATTTGCTTGGTTAAAATTTTATTAAAATGACCTATTTAACGATCTAAATAATTAAGGGTTATACTATACTCTTAAAACAAAGAAAAGTTATTATTTTCTAATGCAAAACGTACATTATTTAAATTAAACATAGGACGTTGGGATAAAAAGGTCTTGGCGCAACCCATAGGGAAGCGAACTTAGATGACATAGTCTAGTGAACAAGTTTTAAAACGTAAAAAATTAAAATTAAACTCTTAAAATGTGTGCGATAGCTCGTTCGATTCGGGACCTAGAAAAACGTCTAGAAATAGTTATTTACATTACAAGATGCGAAAGTGCACTTTTTGGTGTGAGGTGGTTTTTAAATGACCGAGGCGAAGCCGAGGCTATTTAAAACCTCCGAACACTTGAAAGGCCTTTCGCACCGTGTAATGTATTATATTTTTCCTGCTACTGTTCTATGTATCGCTTAATTTAATAATCATTAACATCATATTTTAATAGAAATATCAGAGATTTTGAAATTTTACCTGTTAAAAATTAATCCATATAGCAACACATTTATTGTTGACATTGTCTGTCATCAGCACTTGTCAGATATTGAATTATTGTTAATTTAATATAAATCCATTCCCATTTTAAAATGTTAAATAAATATGAAAATGGCATCCAAAAGGCAGCTGACCTTGCGTGTGCCTCACTTCTGCCAGACAAATCTAAAGAGAGGTACCATCAAACATATAAATCGTTTTCGGAATGGCTTGCTACAAAAAATGTGAGGCGGATTGACGAGAATGTGATCTTTAGTCTTTATCACCACCAATCCTCTGGTCTGTATATTCCATGCTCAAGTTAACAATTTCCGTAAACAAAAATCAAGATATTTCGGAGTTCAAGAAACTAGTTGCTTTTATTAAAAGGAAAAACGATGGTTATGAGGCAAAAAAGTCAAAAATTTTTAAAAAAGAAGAAATCATAAAGTTTTTACTTAACGCGCCTGATCAAAGTTACTTAGCAATGAAAGAAATAGCCATTATGGGAGTGGCTGGGGCATGCCGGACAGACGAAATATACAGAATTAGAAATACTAAGTAATGTAGAAATAAGAAATGACGTGGCTATAGTAAAAATAGTGGAGTCTTAAAATAAAGTTGAAAGAAACTTTGTAGTAACCAACGATGAAAGCTCAGTTCCTTATGTTAGA
Organism: Listronotus bonariensis; assembly: GCA_014170235.1. NCBI lineage: Eukaryota > Metazoa > Arthropoda > Insecta > Coleoptera > Curculionidae > Listronotus > Listronotus bonariensis. The sequence goes on along the minus strand of JACEGR010001094.1, from coordinate 73,553 downwards.
TTTTTACAGGAATATATTAAGCTGAGACCAAGGAATGCTCTAGATGAGCGCTTATTGTATCATTATGAAAGAGGTAAATGTATTAATCAAGTAATTGGAAATCACACTATTTCAAATGTACCTAAAGAAATTGCGAAGTTTTTGAAGCTTGAAGACATCAGTAGATACACTGGCCATTCTTTTAGAAGAACGTCAACTACGTTCCTTGCCAATGCTTCGGATGTCGATATTTTGGACTTAAAAAGGCATAGAGGTTGGAAGTCTTCTTCTGTTGCGGAGGGATATATTGCTAAATCCTATAGTAATAAGGTGGAAATTTCAAAGAAGATTTTACACAAAATTCCTACCAATATTTCCTCTAATGAAGTAACAGTAAAAAATATGAATAATAACGTAGTTAGAGGTGATAACGATACCCCAACAACAAATTTAAAAACTGTTAATTCAAGTATTATTCCTCCAATTTCTTTTGCTAATTGCTCAAATTGCACAATTACTTTTAATGTCAATACCTAACCTAGTTTTTTAAAATATTTTGTCATAAATTAGTTACTTTTTATAAATAGATCCTAATATTTCCCACAAGCATATTTTCTTTTTTTTTTACTCTTACTTTTTGTCCAGGCGCTGAAAATATTACTTTCGTAGCTAGCAACGCTTAGCAACCAGGTAACACGAAGGTTCTCTTTCGTTATCATTCGCGTTGCTAGGACCACAAAGTTTTCTTATTTATACAGTAGTAGAAAAAATAACTTTTACTAACTATTTTAAAGAAATTTTTTAAACAGCAACTCCTAAATTAGGCTGAAGTTAATAATAACTTGATTTAAAAGTTTATGAAAAGCCCGAGTAGGTACAATTTTCTTTCGGAAGTCTCGAACTTTATTTATGTCTTTAACAAAATCATATCAAAATTTATTTTGCTTTCATAAAATGGGGCTCTCTTATTAAAAGGGACGTTATTATATTAAAATTAATTTTGTTTATTTTATCCCCAAATTGAACCATTAGGACTGTAAATTAGATTTTACAGGAGACTTTTAAAGTAAACTGTTTTAATTTATGTTTAATATTTTGCTGGTTTAGGTAAGATTTAATAAACTCTCCAAGTACTGTATCATAAATTTAAGAAGTGTTTATTTAAAAAGGAGCATGCCCACATTTTGTCAACAGTCGTGTTATGTTAATTCCAAAATTTCCTTTATTATTTCTGTATGAAAACTAAACCGTGCCAAAAAAAAATCGATTTAAAAAAATATATTAAAAATCTTCTTCAAGAAGATAAGAAAGACGTATCGTAAAGATTTAGGCATTTTACATAAATATTATTAGGTATATCTTGGCGACTAACAAGTTTTTGACAATAATCTTTTTCCTACGAGCGTGCGGAAAAGTCTACTTTTCCGTACGCTCTCAAGCTGGGTAAGAGGAATTTTGTTAACACGGGACTTTAAAACTTGAATATTTGGGGGAAGGAAAGACCTCCGCTGGCAGTAGGTTCCACAGTCTAGAAACTCTAGGGATAAAAGAACGAACGAAATAGGAAGTTCGAGGCCTGTCCAATTGAACCGTATAGGGATGCATACGCGCGGCACCACGAGTTTCTTTGTTGGAAGCTGCAAGAGAAGGGACTATACTGGATAATTCGTCCGAGCAGAAACCGTAAAAGTATCCATAGAAGAGCGATAGATCTCCCACAGCTCGACGATGGGCAAGAGAAGGAAGTCTTTGAGTAAGTAAAGGATCATTAATAAGACTCACAGCCCTTCTTTGAATGGCATCAAGAATGCTGAGGGTTGTAGGGGATGCCATTCCCCAGACGTGAGAACAATATTCCAGAATGGGTCGAATTTGGGACACATACAGAGTGTATAAATTGAAAGAAGAAAAATACTTTCTGGCTCGGAAAAGAAATTCAAGCTTTTTTGAAGCGCGCTATAGATACAATGTGTTTATGCCAGTTAAGGTTATTCTTAAATGTGACGCCCACAAAGTTAAATGTGTCCCCGCTCTGCAAAACCTGACCACTCATAAGCAAAGGATGAGTGTTTGATAATTTTTTCGCGACAAGGAACATGACTGTGTTTTGGATGCATTAAAATGAACGAGATTTTTGCGCCCCAATCCAATATCAAATTGAGATCCTGTGAAAGAGATATCTGCATCGCACGGGGCGTTTTCTTTCCAAGTCGGGTTGAGAGATTGGTTTGGGAACCTGAAAAGTGGAGTGAAGGGTACTATCGTCAGCATAACTATGAATGGGATTGGTTGTGGAAGAAAGAAGATCGTTGATGTGAAGAAAAACAAAGTTGGTGCTAGTACTGAACCCTGAGTCACTCCAGCATTAATTTCGTGAAAGCTTGAAGAGTGGCTATCAACAATGACTGATATACGTCGATTAGAAAGATAACTGGAGAGCCAAGAGCAGAGTTTGGTTGGAAGACCGTAGGAGGGAAGTTTATTAAGAAGTGCGTCATGCCAGACTTGGATATATTAAAAGCAACGATCTGGGACTCACCTAGAAACTCAAGAGACTTGTTCCAGTTATGTAAAACGAAGGAAAGAAGATCTGCTGTAGATCTCTTGTGACGAAATTCGTATTGCCTGTCAGTGTAAAATCACAATGTGCTAATCTACTCATATCACAATGTGCTAAACTACTAATATCACAGTGTGCTAAACTACTTATATCACAATGTGCTAAACTACTCAGTGTTAAGACCTAAATGAACAAAAGCTTTTTATACTTTTTATAACATGTTAAATTCGATATTTTTTTATTATGTTTAACTTTTTAAGGAGTTTTATTTTATATTTTTTTAATTACTTTTTTAAATAAATATGCCAAGTTTTTCTTACAAAATTAAAAGTCACCGTTATTGTCAGAAATATGAATCTACAAATGTAAATTGACACAGACAGGCCTTCCTTAATTTACTAATAATTTCTACAGACGCAGCATCATTTCCTTCGATAATTATTTTCAGAAAATTTACAGCCAACTGGCTTAATTAATTTTAATTTAAAAACAAGCAACCCGATTTACGTCTTTTCTAGAGGTTGTGATTGGCAGATTTTACGATAATTAATTTACTGTTTCTGATGGCATTACACATTTTATTTAACAATTTTAAAAAATACTAGATTAAATTTTACTCCTGCCTTATACACACAACTCCAAAATTCTTGCCCCCCCGGGTATATTCTTAAACCAGTAATTATTTCTATTTCTATTTTTTTTTCTTGGTTTTGGTCCTTTCAGGTCCAATCCACCACTCTCCCCCTTCCGGACTATGCTTTCCAGGGCTTCGTCGGCGGAAAATCTGGATAATCGAGCTCGTAGCTCCCAGAAATTCCAAAAGAAAACAAATAATTCAACAATCGATGAAATGCATAAATTGTCGGCTGTCAAACCAGGAGCTGCTACTGGTGTTACGTATAACCTTCACTTTCACTACTGACAGTTCCCATGGTACGCCCATCTATTTCCCGCCATTTGAGAAATACCTCGTGTTCACCACCAAACAGGATACCATCAGCTTATAGGAATCTTCGCTCCCAGCGCTTAGATCCAGAAGAAAGATGCCGTCAATTTAGCGTGAATCTTTCCTTGATCCCCGAAGGTAAAAAACGTTCGTACGAAACCTCTAGCCGCCACTCTGGAAGAACTTTGTAGTCCTCTACGCACGTCCGCACTGTCCGAAGGTCAAACAAAGAGTTCTAACCAGTAACTATAGAACGACAAAAATTTGTACATAAATTGTCAATTAAATGTCAAATATTCTTATCGAGAAATAAACAAAAATTGATAGCAAAAGTCCGAAAATAAGGGGATATCTTTAAAAGATAGCAGTTTTAAATTTTAATCGAAAGAATACACACAAACAATTTTGTATAGAATGCCGGGAAATCCAATTTCTTCGTTTAACAGAGGAAGAATAGTGGCTTTACACCAAGAAAGTGTGTCAAAGCACCAAATTTCGGACCGTCTTAACATCCCCAGGACCTCAGTCAGACGCATAATAACTTTGTTTGAAGAAACTGGTGGCGTTGACTGGCGAGGACCTGGTAGTCCTAGAGTAACCATACATAGAGAAGACCGTTATGTAACTAGTTATGTTCGTAGGAATAGAAGAATTACAGTACCAGCCCTTGGAAGTCATTTTTACGTACGTACCGGAGAAGAATTTCAATAGGTACAATTCGAAGGCGATTACATTTTAACAATTTAAGAGCCAGAAGACCCTTAAGAGTGCTCTACGCTTTTACCTCGACATATTGCTGCACGATTGCAATGGGGTCAGGAGCGTAGAAATTGGCTTTTACAACAATAGCGAAATGTCCTTTTCTCCGATGAGACAAGATTTGGCCTGGTAAGTAATAGACGCAGAGAAAGGGTATGGAGGGGTCCAGGCACTGGCAGGAACGACTAATTTTTGCCAGAGAAGTTGTTCCGTACCAAGGGGCCTACTAGTCTAAAATAATTTTGCTATTCCAACATGCATTAAATCGGTTTTCATTTTTTTAATCGGAGACGGTGCATCGGACAAAAAAGGCCAAGAACTTAAATTTGTTGCAAAATATATTTGAATTTTAAAAATAATTTTTTATTTTTGAAAAAAGCAATGGCGTACCATTTCTTTTAAATCTTCAGTATACATCCCGTACGGATGCCACTGGTAAAAATAATTAAAAATCTTCCACGTTAAAAATGCCTATTGATGATGAGTAGGTGCGTACCAAATTTCATGAAAATAAAAAGTTTTAAAGTTAGGACAAGAATAGAATTTCTTTTCTTAAAATTCTACACTTTGTATCTTAAAAGTTAGGAGCTTTAGGACATACACTATCGGACAAAAGTAGAGCAACAAAGTGTTTTTTTTTCGTTTCGACAAAAAAAAGTTCTCAGGTGATTTCTGGATACGTTTAATAAATAAGTATTATCTCTAAGATTAAAGGAATACTTCACAACATTATGATACATTTTAGATAAAATTTGAGATCAAAAATATTTATAATTATAAATATTGACGAAAATCAGTGCGACAAAAGTAAAGCAACAAATTGTATTCAACAATTTTTTATTTTATATATTACAACAAAGAACATTTAACACATTTAATTATAATAATTACTAAAAGTATTATGTTAATAGTTAATAGAATATCCATTATTATTTATTACTTGCTGGCAACGTCGCGGCATTGAGGCAATCAAATTTTGAATAATGTTTTCCGGAAGATTTGTCCAAACTTGGCGGATTTTATCTATCAACGATTGTTAATTCGGAAACATTTGTGTTCGAATACGACGTTCTACTTCTTCTCACAAGTTCTCAATTGGGTTGAGGTCGGGGGATTGTGCCGGCCACTCCAAAACTCGAACGTTGTTTTGTCGAAACCACTCTTGAACAATTCGCGAAGAGTGTTTTGGATCGTTATCCTGCTGGAACGTAAAACGCAGTGGCATTTCCCACTCTGCATAAGGGAGCATGACATTTTCCATTATATCCCTATAAATAAATCGATCCATATTTTCATTAATAAAGTGTATAGGGCCTACCTCTTTCCACGAGAAACAACCCCATAAAAAAACACTGCCTTTACCATGTTTAAATGTTAGTGTTACGTACATAGGATTAAACCTGCTATTTATTGGTTGCCGCACACGTTTCATTCCATCGGAATTAAAAATTTTACATCGCGTTTCGTCACTAAAAAGAACTTTTTTCCAATCGTCTACTGTCCAGTTTAAATGCCGATGTGCAAATGCAAGTCTTGCTGCTCTATTTCTTCCCGAAACTAGCGGCTTTTTAGCGGGGCGTCTACTAAACAACTTTGCCTCTACCAACCTTCTCTGAACAGTCCGTGGACCAACCATAATTCCTGGAATTTCAGCAATAATTCTAGGTGCAGACTTCCAAGGATCGTTTTGAGAAATTCTTTTAATGCGTCTGTCGGTCCATATTGTTGTTTTTCTTGGTCTACCCGATTTTGGTAGATTCTCTAAATGTCCCCTTTCATTATAGGATGAAATTATTTTAGATACACCGTAACTGGGTAAATCAAATTGTCTTGATATATGGGCTTGCTTTTTACCTTCCCTGAAAGCTTTCACAACTCTCTGCTTTAAGTCTTTTGAAATTGGAATACCTCTCGGCATAATTAATTCAGCACAAAAATGTTCAAAATATAAAAAAACTAATTTTACAAAACTATTTTTGTCTCTACTTTCACCGACAACTTATCATTTGATGAATTAATTAAAATGTTGCTTTACTTTTGACGCATTACTTATTTACAGTTAAAACTTTATGACAAAATGACATGATCTGGCTTGATCATCCAAAGCGCCGTTGTCGCCGATGACAGCAGCCTACTTTGATGTTTTAAAACACAATGTATTTAAAAGCGATATCTTACATTTAGTATTATAAAATTGGGATATGTAAATTTTATCAAAGTGTTGCTCTACTTTTGTCCGATAGTGTATGCTATTATAAACTTTTCTTGCTAAAATGGACTATGAATCATATCCTGTATTTTTAGCCATCAATTAAATTACAGCCTGTATAATTATTTGTAGTAAAATAGAGGCCCGCTGCACATTGTAGCAAATGAAAATACAGAGTGATTCAAAAATTGATCACGAAACGTTTCCACTTAATTTTCTTCCATCCAGCTTCATGTCCTCTTCAATAAAAAACAAACACCGCGTTGCAATGAGTGAATTAGAAAATTAAACGACAAGTCATTACCAAAATTGCTCCCTATTTTTACTAGTCTAGTGTATAAGGGCTGTTTGGAAAATGAACTGGGTTTAGGTGTGTTTGTTGTTTATGGGAAAGAGCGGTTAATGGAAGATTGTGAAGAATAATTTAAGCGATAGAATAATCCAATGAATTAATATTACAAAATGGTACAAACAAACAAGGACTGAAAATATATTGGCATCATTGTCCATCTTTTAAAACAAAGAATGGTTAACGGGCAACATTCAAAGTAATTTAATAATATTAAATAATGAAACGTAAGTTCTTAATTATTTACACTTGAACTTTAGATACAGAGTGATTCAAAAATCGATCACAAAAGTTAAGGGGGTATTTCTACTTGACAAAATAAGGGTAGAGCTTCATATAAGTTTTTTTCTCAAAATGTCATTCGATTTCAAGTTACAAGCCGTCAAAGTTAAATTTTTATTTTGGTTTTTTCGCCATATTGCATTTATTTTTTAAGCAATTTAGTTAATATTTGGCACACAAATCGACCTTTGCAGATTCTAAAATTTTAAGACAAAAGTACTTTTTTAAATACCGCCAGAGGGCACTTTACCTAAAACTTAATTTTTTTTACATCATAACTATTTTATTTTGACAGATATCGCAAAAGCTGGAGGCGCCATTTTATAGACAATCAAAAACCTAAAAAATAAGGTACTCTTTATTAAAGTTGATAAACCCCACCATTTAGGCACCAATAGACATCAAAGTTTTCATCAATTTCAATCAAATTACCTACATACATACAGGGTGTCCAGTAACTCAACCGACAAACGATTCTCCAACAAAAAATAAGAAAAAAACTTTATATAAACATATGTCCTAAAGGTCTTAGTTTTTGAACTACGGGGTGTTAAAAATTTAAAAAAAAAAGTTTTTTTTTTAATTTTTAAAAGAGTTGGTATAAGTTAACGGTAACGAAAACAGATAATTTTTGCATAGTTTTTACTTTCTAGTCACTTCCGGTGTAACCGGAAACGGCTTTAATTTTAAATTAATGATTTTAAAATGACAAACAACATGACAATTTTAAAATAACTTAATATTTTTTGCTTGTCGGAATATTTTATTGAGTTAGGAGAGTATTATACGGCAGAAATTTTTTAATGTACCAAGATTGCAGCATCTTGAATTTATGTTATAAAATCCACACTCGTGTTACACATTCATTATGCAACTTATGTTTTTAAATTTAAAATCTCATCATGACCACCAAGTTGTTGGGAATATCCATTTTAGAAACTTTAAAAGCTTGATGGATACTCTTGCGTATTTCTCTGGAGGCGTGATGCAGATTTGTTTTAGTTATTTTGGGTTTTTAAACTAGTGGCCCAGTTTCATTACGGAAGAATTGTTACATTCTTTATTTTTGTTAAATATTTAAGTCCTTTTAAAATACAAACGCTTTAATATACAGAGAGATTTATTAAGGGTGCGACAAAGAGAAAACTTTTTCAATTTGCCCTAAGAACAAAAAATTCCCCATATTAAAAAAAATACAAAGTACGTAAAAAAATCCTGTTAACCAATACTTCTTATATATTTATATATATATATATATATATATATATATATATATATATATATATATATATATATATATATATATATATATATATATATATACATACATATATATATATAGTTTTATTATTTAATATTCTTGGGATTAAAGGCCAGATAAAACAAAATTTTCTTTATAAAATACTATTTTAATTTTAACGTTTCGGCTCTCGGTATGAGGCCTTCATCAGAACTTATTAGATAGAAATTTCCATGTCCAGTCAGTGTTAAAATTCAACATAAACACAACATTTTGGACGATCACATAACGTCTTGATAGAAATGCATATTTTCAATCATGGTAATGAGTAACATAATTTTGTGTATATGTTTCAGTATTTACTTTTTAAATACTCCATGGTTATCCAGCTACAGACCGTGTCGAATATGGTGGGCCACCTATATAATATATATATATATATATATATATATATATATATATATATATATATATATATATATATATATATATATATATATATATATATATATATATATATATATATATACATAAATATATATGTATCTATATATATATATATATATATATATATATATATATATATATATATATATATATGTATATATATATATATAAATATACATAAATATATATGTATCTATATATATATATATATATATATATATATATATATATATATATATATATATATATATGTATATATATATATATATATATATTATATAAGGTGGCCCACCATATTCGACACGGTCTGTAGCTGGACTAACCATGGAGTATTTAAAAAGTAAATACTGAAACATATACACAGAATTATGTTCACTCTATACAGAGATGTCTCAAAAAAGTGTGACGTATGAAAGTTATATTTTTTTAAATATATTTTATGACGGTTTTATATTCTACATAAAAAAATAATTTAAGTTTGTTTATAGTACCAAGTGTCTAATTTTATTCGTTTTTGTGATATTTGAAATTTTTTTTTTTTTGGTCAACGTATAAAATAAATAAAAAACCATGTTCTGTTGGGTAGATTCTGTAGAATCAACCACTTTCATCAGAATGCTTTTATCTTTTAGGATATACAGTGTAGGACAAAACATATATTAAATTTTAAAATGGAAAACCTTGTAAATTATAAAAAATCTTGTATCTGTCCTTACACTTATAAGTAGCAAAAAGTAGGAAGGCAATTGTAAGTACAAAAACTGATAAAGAAAAAGGTAAAAAATCTTTGACAAAAGTAGCGAGACTTCATCGGAAACACAACAATAGCTCTTATTATTTAAACTCTTTTACTTTTTTAGTAAACAAGGCTAATAATAAACTAAGTAGATTAAATGTTGTATATTTATGTTTACTTAAAATAAATTTCCAAGTTTCTTATTACCCCAATAGAAGTCGTCATATCTTTTTATAATTTTGCGTACATGTAGTTTGGAGTATCTACTTTGAAATACACAGCATGAGCTATTAAAATTTCAAAGTTGCTTTTTGGCCAAAATAATGGATTTCTATCCCATAGTGTATCGGCGCGTCGCTGTAAAGGATAGCGGCGTCTTTGTATAAAATAGTCCGATTGCAGGCGGCTTTTTTATGTTTTTTTTATATTATTTTCAAAGGGTACCGAATTTGCGCTTTTAAAATGTTCTTACTATACGTTCAACATTGAATTTGTTTGTCATTCAATTTAGAGGATTTTATGCAAAACATATTTTTAATTTATTTTAGATACAATTGCATCACTTTTTAATTTCGAAACTTCGCTATAAATAGAAAACCGCACAAAAGAACCTCCATAAAAGAAACCTTTAAAGAGCAGACATTTCCTGCATATTTCTTCTAAGACGAATTCATATGACTCGCAGCAATTTTATTCCTTTCGGTGCCATTTTTCGAGCCGGCAAGTAACACACATTCATTACCACGCCAGTTGTTGTATATTTCTTTCTTTTCTTTATATTTTCCTATTTTTCTAAGAATATTCCAAGTAAAACAGGTTTTAAGAGCAAAAATATATGAACTTTCTAGTAAAATTGTTATGGAAAAGAATTATTTTTCCGGTGTATTTTATTCGAAGTAAGTCTATTGTTACACCTTTTTTTAATATTACAAGGAAAACATTTTTTTCTACGACCACTTGTGAAAATAGCAAATAGCACACTGGTTTCATGCATAGAAAATGCGTTATATCACACTAGTGTTGCAAAGTACTTTACAACACTCGAGTGATATATTATGATGTCATTTTAAAAACTGCTATTGGTTTTGCAAGTGACATATTTATTGAAGGTACAGTAAAAAAACTTTTTACTTACTTAGCTTAAACAGTAGAACCCAAATTAGCGAAAAACATCTTATTAACGTTAAGTTACAACACAGTATAAGCTTTCTTCTAATCTTAAAAAGAGTAATAATAAAATTTCCGAAAAAATAAAAACATAAACAAAAATAGACATAACCACAAAAACAACTTTCACTGACTGCTCGCTCAGTGGCACAGTGTTGTCAGGTAAGTAGATCAAATTAAAAATCTCCCTACCACCTTTGAGCATGAACTTTATAGAGGCAGCCTTGCCGCTTGACCGTTCGACCTAAAGCGTCAAAGAAAAAACACCATAGATCATAGATACACAGTTTATGAATCCACTTTCTTTTATCCATTCATAAATAGAATCACACCCTTTCAACGTTGCTAAATGCTTTCCATATTTTGCATGGTATAACTGACGTTTAGTAGCTGTTTTTTTCTTACTTCTAGGACTTTAGGTTATGCATTTACAATTTTCATATTTTTTATATTTTTTCTCAAAAATATGAGGAAAAAAGGTAATTTTTACTTAATTTTACATGTGATGTTCAGTTGTATTAACTCGTTTTACCAATTTTACCCCACCCAGCACCCCTTTTCACTCCCCGGTCCCGTAAGTTTGTTTACTGATATTTTTTAAAAAACGGAATATTTTGGATATGCGCCACTTACGTTTTATTTAGAAGAGTGTCTAAAATATGTAACTATCAATAATTTTTAAAAACCCCTAAAATAGCAGAAAACCATATTAAACTATTACCGTTATTACCTAACCAAACCATACAATTTTTATTAAGTGAGGGCCTTTTTAAATTCCAAAATGATAAAAGTTATATAATGATTCTAGGTAGGTGATTTTCGATGTAAAAATATTGTCAAAACAGTATAATGTAGCAGTGATGAAAAGTCCATATCACACTAGTGTTACAAAATAAAAATCACCCTAGTATTGCAAAGTTCTCAATTGTTTTTTATTTTTTCTGTAAAGACAAACTTTAATTTTTTTTTGAATAATTTGTGGTCGTAGGAAAAATAGTATACAGTACTCGTGTGAAAATGACTTTCTTGCACTCGTGGGTTTGTCGCACTCGGCTAACGCCTCGTGCTACAATATTCCCACTCGTGTGAAATTAGTAATTTTCCACACTTGTAATGTAATATACTATTATTTCATACTGTTCAGTAAATCCACTTACCCTGTATTAATTTGGGGCCGGTAAATTGCACATTACGGTACCTGGTACCGTAATGTGTTGCCTAGCACGCTGTCATGTATCATTATAAATGTCCACGTGATCACTGTTGTTATGACTTAAATAATGTCATTTTTGGATGCCAAAATGAAATTAAATCTTTAAATACTCATATATTAAGCGATTTTCATCTGATATTAGGATATAATATAGGAATTTCTACTTGTACTTAAAATATTTTTTTACCAACTTTAGTAAATCAAAATTATTAGATTACTGCAAAACAGACTTCTTATTACATATTTTAAAGTATTTTGTTTAACTAAAGTTGGTAATTTCTATGTTATTTAAACCTATATCTAGCGTTATCTATTTAATAGCATTTAGAAACTTCTACTTGTAAAATGTATTTTTCTACCAACTTAAGTAAATAAAAATGACTAGATTACTACAAAACAGACTTCTTATTACATTTTTTTAAGTATTTTGTTTAACTAAAGTTGGCAATTTCTATGTTATTTAAACCTATATCTAGCGTTATCTATTTAATACCATTTAGGAACTTCTACTTGTAAAATGTATTTTTCTACCAACTTAAGTAAATAAAAATGACTAGATTACTACAAAACAGACTTCTTATTACATTTTTTTAAGTATTTTGTTTAACTAAAGTTGGCAATTTCTATGTTATTTAAACCTATATCTAGCGTTATCTATTTAATACCATTTAGAAACTTCTACTTGTAAAATGTATTTTTCTACCAACTTAAGTAAATAAAAATGACTAGATTACTACAAAACAGACTTCTTATTACATTTTTTTAAGTATTTTGTTTAACTAAAGTTGGCAATTTCTATGTTATTTAAACCTATATCTAGCGTTATCTATTTAATACCATTTAGGAACTTCTACTTGTAAAATGTATTTTTCTACCAACTTTAGTAAATAAAAATGACTAGATTACTACAAAACAGACTTCTTATTACATTTTCCTAAGTATTTTGTTTAAATAAAGTTGGTAATTTCTATGTTATTTAAACCTATATCTAGCGTTATCTATTTAATAGCATTTAGGAACTTCTACTTGTAAAATGTATTTTTCTACCAACTTTAGTAAATAAAAGTGACTAGATTACTACAAAACAGACTTCTTATTACATTTTTAAAGTATTTTGTTTAATTAAAGTTGGTAATTTCTATTTTATTTAAACCGATATCTAGCGTTACCCATTTAATACCATTTAGGAACTTCTACTTGTAAAATATATTTTTCTACCAACTTTAGTAAATAAAAATTATCATATTGCTTTAAAACAGACTTATTGTTACATTTTTAAAAATATCTATTTTACCTATCTAGCGTAACCTATTTAATACCGTTTAGGAGCTACAACTGATATAATGTTTTTTTATCAATTTGACAGTAGCAAGCGAAGAATAATCATAGTTACCTATGATATGGAGAACAAGGCTGTTACCTACGTAGTTTAAGTGAAATAATTTGAAACTAACACCATGTTCTCTTAAAATTTTATAAATAATATTTATTCATTAATTTTCATAAAGACAGTATGAAATAAAATCATACGATACACGTCCGTTAGGTGTTATTACAGTACTCGTTTATATTCCCGACTCGGCTCCTGCGTCGCCTCGTCCGTAAACATATCGTACTGTAATAAGTCACCTACCGGACTTATAACGTAAAATACTATTGTGGCATTTTTAGGTGATATTATAATATTTTATGTTTAATTTATTAAAAGTGAAGTCATAAATCTACAACATTCTTAACGTTTTTATCTTTCACTGTACCAAAGAAATAAAAAATATCAGTTTTTTTATCTTGGGACAATTCCCGAAGGCTAAAAGCCTTAATACTAACGTACCGTGGGTGTCTTCAGCAAGGTAAGAAGAAGTTTGTAAACACGTGAATTAAAAACTTGGGGATTTGAAGAGGAAGGGAAGATCTCCGCGGGCAGCAGGCTCCACAATCTAGAAACTCTAGGAATAAAAGAACGAACAAAGTAAGAAGTTAGGCTCTTGTCCAGTTGAACCGTATAGGGATGCATACGCGCGGCACTACGAGTTTCTTTGTTGGGAGTTGCAAGTAAGGGAATTATACTAGATAATTGCTCGGAGCAGAATCGGTGGTAGTACCTATAAAGAGCGATCCCAAACAGCAAAAACTTTCCATTGGGCAATCCCCATATAAGTAAAGCACGGGTCTCGCGATGCTTTACGTCTGCTCCACAGCTTAAACATCGTTTGGTAGTGTAGCCCAGCTGAGCCAAGCAAGGTCAAGAAATAGTGTGGACGCATTATTTACTTATATGGGAGATTGCTCAATGGAAAGTTTGTGCCGTTTGGGATAGGTTCCTACAGCCCGACGATGGACAAGAGAAGAAAGTCTCTCTGTAAGCGAAGGATCGATAATAGGGCGAACAGCTTTTCTTTAAATGGAATCAAGAATGCTCAGTGTTGTGAGGGATACCATTCCCCAATTATGAGAACAACATTCCAGAGGGGGTCTGATTTGGAATACATGCATAAATTCAAGCTGTTTTGAAGCTGCGGTGGCTATAGATATAATGAGTTTATGCCAGTTAAGGTCATTCTCAAATATAACATTCACAAGATTGAAGGTGTCTTTGCTCTGCAGAACTTGGCCGCTTATAAGTAAAGGATAAGTATTTGATGACTTGTTCCGCAACATAATTGTGTTTTAAATGCATTAAATGGGACAAGATTTTTGGCGTCCCAATCCAATAATAAATTAAGATCCTGCGAAAGAGATATCTGCATCGCCCTGCGTTTGCTATACAAGTCAGGCTTAGAGATTGGTTTAGGAACCTAAAAACTGAAGTGGAAAGTACTATCGTCAGCAAAACTATGAATAAAATTTGTTGTGGAAGAGGAAAGGTCGTTGATGTAAAGAAGAAACAAAGATGGTCCCAGAGGTGAGCCCTGTGGCACCCCAGTTGTTGGATTAATTCTGTAGTTTCTGATTTAGCAGTTTATGGTGTCTTATGATACCACATGGATTTGCATTTTTTTTAAATACTAAATATTACATTTCCATTAAGATGGCCTAAGGAGCTATCACATTTGATGTGCCTAAATAGTTTAATTTGCTTTCTGAACAGAGAAAAAATATTTACTCTAAAACGGTTTAAAAGATAATAATATGCAGGGTGTCCGCTAATTAACGGTACACAAATTTCTTATGCCAAAATATTAAGATTTAACCATACATACGCATATCTATATCAAAAGTTGATAATAACAAAGTTACAGAATGTCAATTAAAAACATATATTTGATTTTTTTTTTGATAGTTTTTAATATGTTTCTAATATTGTAATAAAACTTGGTATATAAGGGTGCTACTCTGTATATACCATCTAAGTAAATCACTAAACTTTCGTATGCTTTCTACACAAAAAGTATATTTTGTAAGGATCGCTCTGAGCAACCTATTTCCAGATATTTGCATTTAAGTGATTTAGTGCAACCAAAATATATATGGAAGAAAACATTAAATCAGAGACAACAATGAGACGAGTAACTGGTCCTAACAATTTGTCCATTGTATTTATTTCTTTCTGGTTTAACGCAAGTTCCAATAAATATGTCATCATGGCAGGCTATCGTAGATGGAGCAATCATCGCTTTGCCCTGGTTGCCAAGTTGTTTACAATTTCTGCATGTAAACTTTAATGTCCTTTTTGGCTCACATCTAATTAAGAGAAAGAAAATATAACATGAATCGAATATTTTTAACTTGACAACGTTGCCGCAGGCAGTCACGCCGAAATGTTAATCGATATTTGTGTTTGATATTTTTAATGGCCGATTTGTTTGGATAGTTTGTTTACATTTTCTATGATTTATTGTGTGGTTTTTACACTTAATTGGACTTTGAATATTGACTTTTATTAGTGATCACAGTGTATATATTAAATTTGTGCTTTTCAACAGATAATTTAAGGTAATATTGACATGGTTATCTGTAAGAAAAAAATCTTTATAAAAACCAAATAAATGACATTTTTAATAGGGTGTGTGTAATTATTGAACTAAACCCCAATATTTTATATTAATAGGAAACAAAAACAAGTACCGAACATTAAGGGCAAAAATAGCACAGCTATATAATTTGAATTTGGCGGGCAAACGATAAAGTCGATTCACGCGCCATCTGCGTTTACCTGCCTTGAAGACAGACAAGGAAGGCCCAGCAGCTATCTTTCTCTCGGATAATTTATTTACATTTAGTTGCTCGTCTCATTCTTGTCTCTGCATTAAATTATTCGTTTATAATGAGGCAGTTGTAGTTATAGTATAAGAGCCAATGGATGGTAGGCCGTCATTATTTTACCAAAGATCAAATTTTGCTCAACGTCTCTCCTATACCCTAACATGAAATAAGGCTTCACTAAGCCGAGCGAAGGTAGCTATGACGTCACTCAGGTACCTAGATTTGACAAATTTTGCCAGTATTTTACCAAAGCTACCGTTTGGAAACATTAAAGAGTATATTTAATGCCACTAAAAAATATAAGCAGACGATTTATCTAGTTAAAAGTTCGTAGCGGATATTTAATTTTTTTTTAACGTTGGGTTAGTAAATTACCTGTTGGTCATGTGTCCAGTAGATGGACGGTGGTGGTTCTGGACTGTGTTTCACTATACACGTCAAATTCATTGTGCTGCCCTTGTTGATGTACATTTCTGGTCCACCCAGTAATGTAGTAATGGGTTCTGAAACAAAAACAATTATTATTTAACCATGATTTCTAGAAAACACTCGTTTTTAAATATTTTTCCCGGTCGCGTCACTGTTATCGAAGTACCACATCACACTAAGAAGAGAAAAATTTAGTTTTCCTACGACCACTTGTGAAAATAGCAAATAGCACACTGATTTCATGCATAGAAAATGCGTTATATCACACTAGTGTTGCAAAGTACTTTACAGCACTAGTGTTGCAAAGTACTTTACAACACTGGTGTGATACATATTATGATGTCATTCTAAAAACTGCTATTGGTTTTGCAAGTGACATATTTATTGTAGTGACAGTAAAAAAACTTTTTATTTACCTTAAACGGTAGAACCCAAATTAGCGAAAATCATCTTATTTTATATTTATTAAAATTTACGAAAAAATAAAAACATAAACAAAAATAGACATAACCACAAAAACAACTTTCACTGACTGGCACAGTGTTGTCAGGTAAGTAGATCAAATTAAAAATCTCCCTTCTACCTTTGAGCACGTACTTCATAGAGGCAGCCTTGCCGCTTGACCGTTCGACCTAAAGCGCCAGAGAAAAAAGCCTATAGATCAAATTCCTTCCTCTCTTTCTTCGTGTACTCAAACAACTAGTTAAATTTTTTTTTAATCCCTAATTAAACCTAAGGCTAATACACACTTTATGAATCCACTTTCTTTTATCCATTCATAAATAGAATCAGATCCTTCCGACGTTGCCAAATGCTTTCCATATATGGTAACTGACGTTTGGTAGTCGTTTTTCCTTACTTTTAGGACTTTAGGTTATGCATTTACAATTTTCATATTTTTTATATTTTTTCTTAAAAATATGAAGAAAAACTGTTATTTTTACTTAATTTTATATGTGATGTTCAGTTTCATTAACTCGTTTTACCAATTTTATCCCACCCAGCACCCCTTTTCACTCCCCGGTCCCGTAAGTTTATTTACTGATATTTTTTAAAAAACGGAATATTTTGGATATGCACCACTTACGTTTTATTTAGAAGAGTGTCTAAAATATGTAAGAATCGATAATTATTAAAAAACAATTATAATAGCAGAAAACCGTATTAAACTATTAGCGTTATTACCTAACAAAGCCATACAATTTTTATTAAGTGAGGGCCTTTTTAAATTCCAAAATGATAAAAGTTATATAATGCTTCTAGGTAGGCGATTTTCGATGTAAAAATATTGTCAAAACAGCATAATATAGCATTGAGGAAAAGTATATATCACACTAGTGTTGCAAAGTAAATATCACCCTAGTGTTGCAAAGTTCTCAATTGTTTTTTATTTTTTCTGAACAGACAAACTTTAATTTATTTATTTTTTGGTGAATAATTTGTGGTCGTAGGAAAAATAGTGTACAGTACTCGTGTGAAAATGACTTTCTTACACTCGTGGGTTTGTCGCACTCTGCTAACGCCTCGTGCTACAATACAAGTAAGAAAACTTTGTGGTCCTAGCAACGCGAATAATAACGAAAGAGAACCTTCGTGTTACCTGGTTGCTAAGCGTTGCTAGCTACGAAAGTAATATTTTCAGCGCCTGGACAAAAAGTAAGTGTAAAAAAAAAAATATGCTTGTGGGAAATATTAGGATTTATTTATAAAAAGTAACTAATTTATGACAAAATATTTTAAAAAACTAGGTTAGGTATTGACATTAAAAGTAATTGTGCAATTTGAGCCATTAGCAAAAGAAATTGGAGAAATAATACTTGAATTAACACTGTTTAAATTTGTTGCTGGGGTATCGTTATCACCTTTAACTACGTTAATATTCATATTTTTCACTGTTACTTCATTAGAGGAAATATTGGTAGAAATTTCGTGTAAAATCTTCTTTGAAATTTCCACCTTATTACTATAGGATTCAGCAATATATCCCTCCGCAACAGAAGAAGACTTCCAACCTCCATGCCTTTTTAAGTCTAAAATATCGACATCCGAAGTATTGGCAAGGAACGTAGTTGACGTTCTTCTAAAAGAATGGCCAGTGTATCTACTGATGTCTTCAAGCTTCAAAAACTTCGCAATTTCTTTAGGTACATTTGAAATAGTGTGCTTTCCAATTACTTGATTAACACATTTACCTCCTTCATAACGATACAATAAGTGCTCATCTAGAGCATTCCTTGGTCTCAGCTTAATATATTCCTGTAGAAATCTGACATAAGAAACTGAGCCTTCATCGTTGGTTACTACAAAGTTTCTTTTAACTTTATTTTTAGACTCCACTATTTTTACTATAGCCACGTCATTTCTTATTTCTATATCACTTAGCTTCATTCTGTATATTTCGTCTGTCCGGCATGCCCCAGCCACTCCCATAATGGCTATTACTTTCATTGCTAAGTAACTTTGATCAGGCGCGTTAAGTAAAAACTTTATGATTTCTTCTTTTTAAAAATTTTTGACTTTTCTGCCTCATAACCATCGTTTTTCCTTTTAATAAAAGCAACTAGTTTCTTGAACTCCGAAATATCTTGATTTTTGTTTACGGAAATTGGTAACTTGAGCATGGAATATACAGACCAGAGGGTTGGTGGTGATAAAGACTCGGATTTTTCTTGAAAATACGCCAACATCACATTCTCGTCAATCCGCCCCATATTTTTTGTAGCAAGCCATTCAGAAAACGACTTATATGTTTGATGGTACCTCTCTTTAGATTTGTCTGACAGAGGTGAGGCACACGCAAGTTCAGCTGCCCTTGGGATGCCATTTTTATGTTCATTTAACATTTTAAAATGGGAATGGATATAAACTAAATTAACAATAATTCAATATCTGACAAGTGCTGATGACAGACAATGTCAACAATAAATGTGTTGCTATGGATTAATTTTTAACAGGTAAAATTTCAAAATCTCTGATATTTCTATTAAAACATGATGTTAATGATTATTAAATTATGCGATACATAGAACAGTAGCAGAAAAAATATAATACATTACACGATGCGAAAGGCCTTTTAAGTGTTCGGAGGTTTTAAATAACATATTTAAAAACCACCTCACACCAAAAAGTAAACTTTCGCATCGTAATGTAAATAACTATTTTGATGCATAGTAGACCTATTTTAAATAACCTTAGAATGTCCAAATTGGTGTAAAAGTTATTATGACTAATTTTTTTATTAAATAAAGTTTTTGTCCATTTTCCTTTAAGAATTTACTTCTTTAAGCTTGTAGATAGAGTTTCTGAATATTCTGTATAAAATAATTCCAGCATAAAATTATTTTATTTTAAATCTCAAAAAACAAAAACCTATTGACCGAATCGATAAAAAATAAAAGTTTAGACTTGTAGTTACTTTTCTTTCGCGGAAAATAAACTTTTAATAAAAATTAGTCACGAGTAAAAAATGAAGGGTTATTTCACTTAAGATGCTCAAGTTTCAAGAGGCTTAAAATTAAATACTTCTAAAAAGCAAAAGACCAGCAAAGAGTTAAAAGCACTTAAAATATTTTTAACCGAGAGAAGTTCTCTCGGCATTTGAAATGAACATTGAATATGCGAGAAATTAGTTCCCGGTAAGAATTTCATTTTAGAATAACTTTGCTGGTTTTTAATTTCTAAATATAGCTAGTTATGCCGTTATTTTGAAAAGAAAACGTTATGCGGATCTTGTATCTGTATCTTTTAATGTTATATTTTATTGTATTTCATTCACGAGTAAATGTAAAAATTAAAGTTTAGGCAAATAAATAATTAAAACGTTCGTACGGTACCTCTAACCGCCACTTCGGGAAGAACTTGGTTGTCCTCTACGCACGTCCGCACTATCCGGAGGTCAAACAAAGAGTCCCCCATTCATATTACCAGCAACGCTACTCCCCAAGGCGAAAGCAAAATACGAATGGCTCTGGCGCCTGCGTCGGCGGTTCATTGCCTGCCGCCGGGCTCGGCATCATACCCTTATGCTTTCTACTAACTAACGACTATAACCCTTACGATTTTAGGCACAATGTTTAAAAATTACATGTAAAACATTATGCTAAACATGACTGACAAAAAAATGACGCGTTTGCCCTGTCCTTATGGATGAGGCCTGATTACTTAAGTGTACTTAGTTGTATCTTCGTTAATTTTGCTTAAATACTAAACAAAGAAGTTTAAATTCCCTAGTCACTCTTTTTTAAAATAGATGGGACAACGGACCACATTATGCCATCAAGCTGCAGCACAAATACTGGCACGTGACCAAAACCGTTTAAACCTTGCCAAACTAAAAAACTAGTACGGTTGGTTAGTAAGGTATTTTAAAATTCCGCTCACCTCTCAAATTAGTTAATACAGCCTATTTTCGTCCAAAGCAATTTAATTTCTATCCGGTAAAATGTTTTCTATATGTTACGTGACTCACCTATTCCCTCTTTTCTATTTTGTACATCGCCCGTAATACAATAAAAAAGTCGACTTTTTGAAAGCCAATTGGCTGTATATATGTACTAAATAAAGTTTATTTCTTATGTATGTGAGGTTAATACAAATATTTTTCGTATTTGTTTGAAAAATACGTTTGCAAACTGGCGTGAAAATAAATTTAAGCAAAACTGGTGGAGAATGTATGACAAAGAATAGTATTTTATTTCTAGGAGTATTTGTATTTTATATACAGGGTCTTCGGAAATTGCGTTAGAAAATTTTAAGGGGTGATTCTGCAATAAAACAATTATGTTAGTAAGTCCTTTGACAAAATGTCGGAATCTCCTTGGTTACCAAGTTACAGGGGTTAAAAGTTCAGTTTTTATTTTTGTTTTTTCGCCATATTGTATTTATTTTTTTAACCAATCTAGTTGACATTTGGCACACAAATCGAGCTTTGCAGATTCTAAAATTTGAAGATAAAAGTACGTTGTTTTTTTAATACCACCAGAGGGCAATTTACCTGAAACTTAAAATTTATTTACATCATAACTTTTTTATTTTGACAGATATCGCAAAGCTGTGGGCGCCATTTTATAGACAATCAAGAACTTAAAAAATAAGGTACTTCTTATTAAAGTCGATAAACCCAACCGTTTAGACACCAATAGACATCACAGTTTTCATCAATTTCAATCAAATTACCTACATACATACAGGGTGTCCAGTTACTCAACCGACAAACTTTACGGGGCGATTCTACAATGGAAAATAAGGAAAAAACTTCATATAAACATATGTCCTAAACGTCTTAGTTTTTGAACTACGGGGTGTCAAGGAGTTAAAAAAGATATTATATTTTCACAAGAATAAATATATTAACCAGAAGGATATCTCGAAGGCGGCTTCTTTGATGTCTCCTAGCGCGTCTCATGACCTCGAACTGCATATTTTGCAGGCGTTTCATGAGCGTACCTAAGAAATTAACATGTTTAGGCGCCTATCTCTTAAAAATATATTTTAATATTATTATAATGCATTTTATAACATCTATGCAATCAAATAAAACAGATGCTTTAATAATATGTCGTATTGAGATATATTAATAATTATTATGAAATGTGTCTATTTATTTTCACATATGACAATTTTTATTTTTCATATTTTTGAAGTTTCTATTTATCCATTTGAGGGTATGGAATAGTCTAACTGTAACAAACCATTTAATTAAATAACTAATTGGAAATTGTTCACAAGGATGTAAAAAAACTATTTTTAAACGGTTTTACTTGACCTGTTTGTTATTTATTTGGAATTATTTTTTGGGTCAAATCTAGTAATTGAAATTTGACCCCCTTCCTGACGACCGATCGATCTGAAATTTGGTACACTTCCTTAGTCTTGATGACAATACAATATAACATATTCTTTATGATTGTAAATCCAACATGGCCGCCGATACAAAATGGCAGATTACATATTACTTTACTACAACCTCAATATGGGTATCAAATTAAAGGGCTTTATTGGTAGAATAGAACCACAGAATACTATAGTCCAGAAAAATAAAACGTATCGCAATAAACTACATAAAATACATTGACCGTTACCGAGTCGTTGCTTCGCCTTTCACTACTGCACTGGCAATTTCGGTTTAGAATTTCGGTTTAGTAGCCCTCGAAGGTTACAGCCTGCGCCGCTCAAGGTAAAAGAGATATCCTTCTGGTTAATATATTTATTCTTGTGATATTTTATTAATAACTTTGTTAACAATTTAGATATTTGTAAAAAATATTGAAGATATCTTCTATGCATTAGGGAATGGCCAAACAAACGATTGTGCGAGTGATTTTTTAAATGCTAATGCGCAAATGCAATGGCCACACCGGCACTCAGCGGGCGGGCAAAAGCTAACATGCAGCCTTCGCACTAAGGAAACGCTCACTCGCTTGTCGCTCGCGCGATCTTCAGTTTTACCTCCCCCTTGTCATAAAAAAAAAAATTAGGAGTATCGTCTATGGGAAGTCTATTAGGGTAAAAATAATTTATATTTATTTACATGAAAACTGGACATCAAATAAAAAAAGTAATAAATTAAATTTGTTCCAACCTAAACCTTCCCCTCTCTTGCCCATCGTCGGGCTGTGGGGGATTTATCACTTTTTTATAGATACTTCCATGGCTTCTGCTCTGAAGAACTGTCCAGTATAGTTCCTCCACTCACGGTTCTCAACAGAGAAACTCGTGGTTCCGCGCGTATGCATCCTTATACGGTCCAACTGGACAGGCCCCGAACTTCTCACTTTGTTCGTTCTTTTATCCCTAGAGTTTCTAGATTGTGGAACCTGCTACCCGCGGAGGTCTTTCCTTCCCCTCCAAATCTTCAAGTATTTAAGTCCCGTGTCAACAAACTCCCTCTTACCTCGCTTAAGACACCCACGGTACGTTAGTATTTAGGCTTTTAGCCTTCGTGGTTTGTCCAAAGATTTAAAAAAAACAAGAGTTTTAAAAAATATTTTTATTTTAGGAAAATGTAGTGGCATACCATTTTTTCCTTAAAAACACCCTGTTAAAATTTATTGTTTTTTCTTAGATACCAAAAAAATGTCTTTTAATACATAAGCGAAATCTCTCAATTGTTTTAAAAATATCTAAATTGTTTTTTTTTATCTTTGTGACATCTCACGAAGGTTTATGCCTTAATACCAGTGTACCGTGAGGGCCGAGCTACTTGGATGTTTAACCCATTTTTCACCGTGTTCCGTCAACGTTATCCAAGCACTGAAACATGCAGTTTTTGCATTTCACAGCACTGCATTTTTTTAAAAATTATTGTTTTTCTATCACAACTTTAATACCAATT
Source organism: Listronotus bonariensis (assembly GCA_014170235.1). Lineage (NCBI taxonomy): Eukaryota > Metazoa > Arthropoda > Insecta > Coleoptera > Curculionidae > Listronotus > Listronotus bonariensis. Next base: position 49,701 of record JACEGR010001094.1, on the reverse strand, counting down.
CAGAACGCCTCCTATGCATCAGAAGATATTTTTTGGCATACAAGAAAAAATGTGTTAACCAGTGTCGTTCATAAGAGGTTTAAAGTATATATTTTTTAATAAAAAAATTGTACGCCACTGCATTTTTAAAATTTCCATTTAGTTTAGAACAAATTTATTCTTTAGATTTTTTTATTTTATGCACGATGATCGTGTAAATAAATAAACATCATTTGTCAGCATGGTCATTTCGTATCGATATGATCAAATTCTACATTAAAAAATCACCTTTGTTAATTATTTTGGACAATGTGAAATGGTTTCCATTTATTTACGTGAAAACCGTGCATCAAATAAAAAATAGTCAAAGTAAATGAGAATTTGGTAATTATGCCGAATAGGGTTTTCTGCCAATTTTAAGATTTTTTAAAAATTTTGGCTTACATGTTATCTTCTATTTGTTCTTCGTCATAATATAATGGCGCTGTTATTAAATGTTTTGTATTTTTTGTAAAAAACAAAAATTTAGATTTTTCGAAAGTTTGTCACTTTTAATTTGAACATTTGGCAACATCGGCAACTTTACGCATCCGAGTTCTATATGTAGAGGATTTTTAAAATAAAATTCAACGTGACCGAAGTCACGGTCAGGTTAGTTCTTGTTAGTCAAGTCTCTTTTTTTTTAAATTGGCTTTTTAAGGAATTAAAAAAATTTATATCCCTTTGACATATTTTTGATGTTGCCAAATGTTCTTCATATTTGACTTTCAATAAATGACGTTTCTTTAACCTTGTTTGCTAGTTTGAGGTTATAAATTAAGTTTTTTCATTTTCTTTTAAATTTCTTATTTTTTCATCAAAAATATTCGGAAAAAATATAATTTTTACTTAATTCTGTATGTGATCTTGGCAAACATTCACTCATTTTACTCATTTTACCCCGCCCAGCACCCCTATTCACTCCCCGGTCCCGAAAGTTTCTTTAGTTATAATTAATTAAAAACGGGATATTTTGGATCAGCGCCACTTGTATTGTACTTAGAAGAGGGTCTAAAATCAGTAAGTATCACTTCTTTTTTAATCTTAAAAACGGCAGAAAACCCTATTCGGCACTGTTACCGAGAATTTTTAAAAATGCAGTAGCGTACTCTTTTTTATAAACAATATTTACCATAAACCTCTTATAAACTACACTGGTAAAAATTATTGTTTTCTGTTCTATGCCTAACAATGTCTTCTGGTACATAGAAGGCCTTTCTCACAATTTCTTAAAATATCTAAATCGGTATAAACGGTATAATAAAAACACAATAATTTTTTAAAGTTTACAATACCCCGTAGTCCAACAACTAAGACGTTTGGAACAAATGTTTATGTGAGGTTTTTTCCTATTTTTTGGTAGAAATAAGGCCTAAAGTTTGTCAGATAAGTGGTGAAACACCCTGTGGTTGGACCATTAGAAATCCAACATTTTAAGGTCAAAAGACTTTTGCTCACTTACTCAACAAATATTACATCATTAAATACAATAAAATCCTTTTTACCTTAAATTTTGTACGTCCTTTATTAACACAATAAAGTATCACACATCAAAATTCTTGGCCCCCTGGGGGCGGAATAATGTACGGGCGGCGAACTCTACTTATTCTTTTCGAGCGGACTATGACAGGTGCTATATACGCCGAAAACATTATCGAACCTATCGTTCAACCCTTGCGCAACGAATTTGGTGAAAATTTTATTTTTCAAGATGACAATGCCACGCCATATCGTTCTCAAAGGCTACAAAACATGCTTCGAGAAGGAAATATCGAACGAATGGACTGGCCTGCGAACTCACCAGACATGTATCCGACATGTGAGGGACCATATTGCTAGAGCAATAAAAGAAAGAGAAAATTCCCCTGTATTCCTTTAGGAATTGCTTATAGCCGCCCAAGAGGAATGGGACAACATGGATTAAGGTTATATTGACAACTTTATTCGGAATACGCCAAGACGTGTTGGTCAACTCATTGAGCAAAGGGGTGGCAATACTGATTATTAATGTTTTGATATGTTGTATGCTTACATTTTTTTATTAAAAAAATTAAATAATGTTTTAATTTTTTTTACATATTTATACTTTTATTATTATTATTTTAAAATAAGCAGCAAAAAGAATATTTGAAGCTACAAAATGTAAACAATAAAGCAATTTATTAAATGTACTACACTGAAAAAAAGGATATCTTAAAACAAAAGCCTTAGATTTAATTTGAGAGAATTGTGACTTTCATATGTGTTAAAGAAATAGGATCTCAAACAGAAAAAAATATGTTTTCAGCTTTGCGTACTAAATTCAAAAGAAGGCGCTTTAGTAATAAAAATAACCTTATTTTATTTAGTGATCCCAATGGGTCTACATTAAAGAACGATGTATTCCGTTAAAAACATCGAGCGCTTTCCCACAGAGAGATTCTTTCTTTAAGACAAGATACTAAATACCACAGACTGAAATAAAATTTAATTCAATTAAGATAATTATATTAAATAAACAACTAGTTCTCTTTTTGATAGTTACTGGCTGTCCCGGGTCCAAGTTGAATAATACGAATAACAAGTGTATCTTATAAAAAAACTTTCGTTGTTCGACGGTAGGATATAATCGTACCGTTGATACCGTACTAAAAAGCATAATTCAGTGAATACTTATATGAAAGAAATAGGTTCTTTGACATAAAGGTTAAAGATTTTGGTTTAGGTTCTTAAAATAAGAACCTATTATTTTAAAGAAAATTTATTAATATTTTGATAGAAACATTTAATATTTCTTTTGTTCAAAATCTTAAAACTTATATTTAAGATATTAAAGAGCTTAAATCATAAATCTTTAGGTTCTTATTTCTTGATTCTGATATTCTTAAAATAATACTAAGGATATTTTAATTTAAAAAATTTCTTTTACATTAAAGACATAAATTAAAGTATTTTTTCTCCCAGTTTAAGAACCGCTATTATTTTAAAGTAAGAAATAAATCTTGGATTTAAAATCACAACTATTCAAAAAGAATGCATATTTTTAAAACCTTGTATTTGCTTAAAACAAGACATTTTTTTCTGGGTGTATACTTACACTGCATTGCATTACATTTTTAAATACCAGGGGCCAAGAATTTTGGAGGTGTGTGTATTAACTATACACAACTTCAAAAAAACCTTTTAAAATAACAAGAGATTATGAATATTTTCAAGCCAAAAAATTGCTTAAAATCCCTCTTGTCCCACTACTTCAAAAAAAACCTTTTAAAATAACAAGAGATTATGAATATTTTCAAGCCAAAAATTGCTTAATATCCCTCTTGTCCCACTAAAGCTTTAAAATAATTCCGCGTATATAAACTCCCCGTAAAACTGCCATGCAACTCTGTCTTGGCAAACACTAAAAACTTTGAAAGTTTTAAATGGTCTTTATAAAGACTGCAACTCAACATCCTTCGGGAATGCCGTATTTTGCTAAAACAAAACGGTATTTTACTAGAGATGGTTATTTTGCAGTCGAGATTTTTACTTGTAAAAATGTATCGAGAAATATATTTTTCCACGACCGTTAAAAAAATGCTGTTTTTTAACCGTTAATATAAAGCTAAAGTACTCCATTCTAGTACACTACATAAAGTGTTAAAAAAGTAACTTTTTAACACTTTAAAGCTTTTTTTACACTTTGAATTAGTGTTGTTTCAATACCTACTACAATAAACTTAAATATCAATTTATGCAATGAACAGCAAAACTTACCAAAAATAAGTTTATATAAATTAAACATGTATTAAATGGTATTTTGAGAAATAATGTATGTAAAACATGCATAAACTGTCTTCAAGTATAAAATAGCAGATAAAATTTCTATTAATCTTTTTGTTTATAGTAAGAACATTTTAAAAGCGCAAATTCGGTACCCTTTGAAAATAATACAAAAACATAAAAAAGGCCGCCTGCAATCGGACTATTTTATACAAAGGCGCCGCTACCCTTTCCAGCGACGCGCCGATACACTATGGGATAGAAATCCATTATTTTGGCCAAAAAGCAACTTTGACATTTTAATGGCTTATTCTGTGTATTTTAAAGTAGATACTTCAAACTACATGTACGCAAAATTATAAAAGGATATGACGACTGCTATTGGGGTAATAAAAAACTTTAAAATGTATTTTAAGTAAAAATAAATATACAACATTTAATCTACTAAGTTTACTATTAGCCTTATTTACTAAAAAGTAAAAGAGTTTAAATAATAAGAGCTATTGTTGTGTTTCCGATGCAGTCTCGCGAAGTCTCGCTACTTTTGTCAAAGATTTTTTTACCTTTTTCTTTATCAGTTTCTGTACTAACAATTGCCTTCCTACTTTTTGCTACTTCTGAGTGTAAGAACAGATACAAGATTTTTTATAATTTACAATGTTTTCCATTTTAAAAAGTAATATGTTTTGTTCTGTACTGTATATCCTATAAGATAAAAGCATTCTGATGAAAGATATGGATTCTACAGAATCTACCCAACGAAAAATGGTTTTTTATTTATTTTATACGTTAAAAAATAAAGAAAGTTGGGAAGATGTATCTCTATTACGCTTCTAAGAATAATTTAAAATTATTTTTCAGATGTGGATGGTCATATTTCCGAAACTAATTGAGATAGACACATCAAATGTAGTATTTTTTAGGCATTTTAAAATATTTTTTGGTGGTGATATAATATTCAGGGTATTCCATTTAAAAAAATCATACCTATTATCGTACCCTGTATATCATGTGAGGTAATAACCATCGGATTACTGATTAGAATACTACCGAATTAACCAAATAAGTTGATATTCAATAATGAAAAAGAATGAAAAATAATGAAAAATATAAGTAATATAAAAATGTTTATATCTATGATTCACATGTTTTTGCAAACTATTTGTTTAAAAATATTATGTTAGTACTGCTTAGTAGTTCACTTTGTATATATTGTACCAATAATCCTTATGCAATTTATTTAAAAACTGTAATCGCTATAAGTAACTTAATCAACATTCAATAGCTCTATACTCTAGAGTCAATCCTTGAGAAAATATATTTAAATTTACAAGTTACATCACATCGCAAAGCTAGTTCACCAATTTGGTTATAGTAAATTGTCTAGGCCTAGCACATTGTTTAAAAGTAATCAACCACTGTTAGTACTGTCAATCAATAATTAAAGTGACCTGTTTGTGCTGACAGAGTTTTAATTCATAGTTGACATTGGTAAACAGTACGCTCATTAGTTTATTTTGTACAATAAAAATAATATTGTTAATGGGGGTGTAAATTTATAATAACATATAATAAGTTTTAGGTTTCCAAAAAGCATTTGTAATAATTTATAATATTTTTTTAAATATTTTTCAGTAAAAAGCACCTCATTTTAAGTTAGATTGGTAAATTTCAGAATTTTGACCAAAAAAATTAATTTCTATCCCATAATGCGATGACCAGCTGCATTAACCGGCATATCATAAAAGAAATATAGCAAAGGCGCCCGCAAAGGCAAGCATGCCGATTTATTTGCTTTAAAGTTTTTGTGATTTTTTTCTAATCAAAGAGCACCGAATTTACATTTTTAAACTGTTCCTTCTATAATTGCAAAAATAAATAAATACGCACAAGGTAAAATACTAAGTAAGACAAAAAATAAGTGGCTATTTTTATATTAACAAAGGCAATAAAATGTTTAAAACATTTTAAAAATCATAGAAAACACAAGATTGAAAGTGTCTTTGCTCTGTAAAACTTGGCCGCTCATAAGTAGAGGATGAGTATTTCATGACTCTTTTCGCGACAAGGAACATGATTGTGTTTTGGATGCATTAAAATGGACGAGATTTTTGGCGCCCTAATCCAATATTAAATTAGGATCTTGCGAAAGAGATATCTGCATCGCTCTGTGTTTGTTTTCCAAATCAGGTTTAGTAATGGGTTTAGGAACCTGAAAACTGGAGTGAAGGGTACTATCGTCGGCGAAACTATGAATGGAATTAGTTGTGAACAAGAGAAGGTCGTTGACGTGATGAAGAACTAACTGATATACGTCGATCAGATAGATAACTAGAGAGCCAAGTACAGAGTTTAGTTGAAAGACCATAGGAGGGAAGTTTATTAAGAAGTGCGGCATACCAGATATGCCGTCCAGCCCAGACGATTTCTTGGTGTTTTTTAAAAGTTCTTACTGGTATTTTTATATTAAAAAAGTATTTCATTATACCAACTAATAAAATTTTTGATTAAAAAAAAACGATTTTCAGTAGCGTCCTTTAAGGGCACATATCTGTTTAGAAAAATATTGTGAACACCTAGTATAAAAAAATATACATTTTGGGAATTTTGAAAATATACATTTTTGGGAATTTTAAAATAAATATACATTTTAATTAGTTTACTTAACCGTGGGAAATTTGCTACATTAAAATATACGTGAGGTGTCAAGGTCTTAAAAGTATAAATTAAACAATTTTCTAGGTTACTTTTATAATAATAAAATAAAAACATTAAACAAACTGGGTAGCGTAGAAATGCAAAACAAATACTTTAAAATTTGATATTTAAAGAAGAGAGAAATAAAAAGGGGAATTATTACATAAGAAGTAGGTAAAGTGAAGTCAAGCAGTTAAAGTTTTAGTTAAGCCCCCTGTACGGGCTACCCCTAGTGGGGGTATGTGCGTACTAAATTTAGTTAGTTTTTGTTCATCGGTCTCATGGTCCCAAGAAGATAGTTCCATATGGTACATTGGTCCCAGTGACGTAAAGTGACCCTGTATGTATACAAAATCTTACGTCACAATATTTTATATAAAATTGTCACGAGACATTGTCCACATATTCTTGGACACCCTGTATATATACGGATTCTGTTCTGAGAAATTAACTATTATAATTACTTTTTTGTAGATACAAAAACCTTTTATTCTAACTAACCGCTAAGCAGTACGCGTATTAGGTAATGTTCCGTAGGTTAACCAAGATTACCGATCGGTAAAGAGCGGTTTGACAGTGGTAATACCGGTAACATCGAAATGTTAAGAAACCGCGTTTTATAATCTAACCAGATTTCATAAATGGTAAGGTTACGGAACGGACACCGAAAAACCAAGAACCGTGGTTAACTTACGGAACGTCGCCTTATATTCGAATTTCATTTATGATAAGGATGTTCCTATTTTTTTATCGATATGAGGATCTTTTACGATGTAACAACACATTCCTAAAAAGCTAATTTATAATTTTCTACCTGCAATATTAAAGTTGCTGACTTAAATTTACGCCACTTTTAAGTTTTCAGGAAATTGCTAGTTAGATCTTTGTTCTCATATTTATTATATGGAGCTTTTAAAATTAAATTGAAATTTCTTCCACCTCAAGATTCTAACCAGCAGCGACAAGGTAAAAGGTGAATGTTCTGTCTTTAGGTCACCAAGCACTTACGTTCATATGGATTGGAAAATTGCTATAAATAAGTTCTTTACACATATTTTTTGCTAAAAATAATATTTGTACCCAAATAACCCTGAAAAATGAAAAGAGAACCAAAATTTTCAACGTATTTCAATAATAACATCTTACTCTAAGTTACATCTATACAATTTGCTAATATGGCTGAACAAAGTCAGCTTGATATACATCGGGACCAGGACCGAAACGGTCCCATTATTTTAAGGTTGGCGTGTAAGAAATAAACAACCATTCAATAAATAGGTTCGCCAAATCAATATAGCTATTTATGTATCAAGGGCGTTACTAGGACTATAATGCCCTGAAGGTCGAAATAGCCCGAGGGCTAGATTTCGACCTGATGGGCATTATAGTCTAGTAAAGCCAGTGGTACATACATTGCTTTATGTTTTACCCAAAAAGAGTTTTTCAATGGCAAATTACATTATTTAATCGCAATATAAAAATAAGTTGCACCTGTACCTGTATACGTAAGTAGATAATGACTGGTGTGGTTTGACTTTGATGTTTCTATCAGTTAGTCAGTTGGCATTTTTTATTTAACGATTTGCTCAAAATGGAAGAAATTCCACAAAATATAAGAGAAAAGGACATAAAAGCGACCGAAATCTTTTGCCAGTTAAATCAAGGCAACAGTACAATTGGGAGTATGGCATATTTGGTATTTGAAAAGATGCGAACGCAATTCTTCAAATAACCGAAACCGTTTTAATGGCATATTTTCAGGAACTGGTAAGTTATTGATTTTATTTTAATACATAATATGTTTGTATAAACTTGATCTTTATTGTGAGAGAAATAAAATTGGATAAGCAATAAAATTTCCATATTAGCGCATTAGGGCATTATAAGCGGGCATTATGATACACTAGGTGTGATAGCAGGTATTATTGCTACCATAACATATTTCGTTTCCAAGGTATTACAGATCCATAATAGATGGGTAAAACATAAAAAAAACATATCTTTAATTTAAAAGTTAGTTTAGGTTTCAGTTGAAAACGACTATTTAAAAGGTTGTGTAAATATACAGGGCTTCCACTAACTTTACCGACAAACTTTAAGGAATGATTTTACATTAACAATTAGAAAAAAACTTATGAGCTTATTATGTCTTAAACGTTTTAGTTTTTGAACTACGGGGTATTGAAACACAAAAAAATATTTTGTTTTTTTTTATAATAACTTTTAAACCAGTTTAGATATTTTTTAAAAATTTAGGGAACACCCCCTATGCCACAGAAAACAGTTTTCTGGCATAAAAGAAAAAAAATTATATCAATGTTGTCCATGAGTGGCTTAAGGTTAATATTTTTAAGAAAAAATGTTACGCAATTTTTTACAATAAAAAGGTTAAAACATGTTTAATTTTTTTAACTTTTTTTCTTAGCATAGTCAAGTCCTCATCTAATTAAAAAATAAATTACAAAGGTGATTTTTTACTGTAGAATTTATTATTAACGATACGAAATGACCGTGCTGAGAAATGGTTTTTATTTATTTACGTAAAAACCGTATATCAAATAAAAAACAGACAAACTAAATGGAATATTTTTATTTTAAAAAGTGTAGTGGCGTACCGTTTATTTCTTTAAAAATATTTACCTTAAACCCCTCAAGAACGACACTGAACTTTTTTTTGCATGCCAAAAAATGTTTTCTGGTTAATATAAATTTTTATTTGAATTCGTATAAAAGCTATTATAAAAAAGTGATTTTACTTTTTACTAAAACAAATGAAGACAAAAAAGTCATAAATTATTTTACTATCACTAAAACCTAAATACTGTAAAATCCATATAAAGGGTGTTTTTTAGGTTGGATAGAACTTTACATGGCAACAACTGTCAGACTTAACTGTTACTCTGACACTGTTCATAAAATTTATTTTCAGTATACTTTAGCAAATCATCATGAATAAACTTACGCTTGACCAACGTTACCAAATTATCCAGATTTACTTTGAAAATCAGTCATCAGTTCGCCAGACTCATAGAAGACTTCGTGAATTTTATGGGCCACACGATCGTCCATCTGAGTTACTAATTCGTCGTACTGTGGATAGATTTCGTATCACGTACTCTTTACACGATGTGAAAACACCACTACGTCGAAGGAATGTGTGTAATGAAAGAAATATTTCCGCTGTGCGTGAAAGTGGTGGAAGAGAATCCAAAGTTATCCATTCGTCGTCGGTCGCAACAAGTTGGGCTGTGTCCGTCAACTACCTGGCAAATTTTGCGGAAAGATCTTGATCTATACCCCTATAAGATCCAACTGGTGCAAGAATTAAAGCCGCAAGATCATGGCTTGCGTCGTCGTTTCGCTAACTGGGCATTAGGACAGCTGGAAGGTGACCCGTTGTTTTATCGTAAGATTCTGTTTAGCGACGGGGCTCATTTTTGGCTTTCTGGATTTGTGAATAAACAAAATTGCCGGATATGGTGTGATGCTAATCCACAGGAAATCCAACAGACTCCATTACATTCAGAAAAAGTGACCGTATGGTGTGGTTTACATGCTAATGGGATCATCGGACCTTATTTTTTTAAAATGAGGCTGGACAGAACGTTACGGTCAATGGAGAACGTTACCGAACCATGATTCATGAATATTTGTTTCAAAAATATGGATGATATTGATCCAGACGAGATGCGGATGCAACAGGATGGCGCTACATGCCACACGGCGAACGAAACTATCGCCTTGTTGCAAACAAGGTTTGGCGACAAATTAATTTCGAGAAATGGACCTGTTACCTATCCACCCAGATCCTGTGATGTGACGCCCCTAGATTATTTTCTGTGGGGCTACGTCAAGTCATTAGTGTATGCTGATAAACCAGCAATGATAGAAGCCTTAGAAGCCAACATTACTCGTGTTATTTATGATATACGACCGGAAGTACTCGAAAAGTCACTCAAAATTGGACTAAAAGAATAGCCTATCTGGTAGACTGCCACGGTGGCCACATGCCGCAAATAATGTTTAAACGTTAATGTAATAAGTTGTTCTTTTACATAGCATTATGTTTTCGATCATAATATATTTACTTTCATATTTTTATAGATTAAAGTTATATCATCGTTAAAAAAACACCCTTTACTTCATCACATCACAATTAAGGTATACTACCGCGGAGTAAGAATTAATGTTCAGAAAATTATGAAACTTAATATACTAGTACTTTATTATCAGAATATCAACCAGTTAAATTTTCAAAGGTCTACAGAGAACAAAAAAAATATATATTATAAAATAATTGATTTAACATTGATCCTTATGGGAAATCGCACATATTATTGTACTTCACCAAAACAGATATTAACAAGGTTGTATCAACGGAAGAAAAAACAATTCTGAACATTTTGGCTAAATAAAATCCGACCTTTAGAGTTTGTAATAGAATGAATTAATAAATAATTGAGAAATGCCATGTGACTGACATGTGGCAACGCCGCCGAAAGGTTATGCTGCGCCCGAAAAAATTTATCGAATACGGTATATGTGGCATAACAAAAATTGATGCCAGTTCAATACGTTTCTGGGTTACAGGATCCAGTAAGTGATAATAAATATCCGCAATAATTAGAAAACATGTTTTTTCCGAGTGTTTTTAGGTAAACAATTCGACGACAATAATCCAATGTATCAATATTTACGTTAATTGACAGAAACTTTCCATGTTGATCCTTAAATTTATGTTTTACTTGACCTTGTTTTACAAATTTGTTATATTTTTTTTAGTGACTCTTTTGCCTTTTCAATTAAATATATTTTTTTGGTAATATGATAAGGGTGGGTTAGAGATTTTATTAGTAAATAAACATAACAATTTAAAACCTATAACTTGTTTAAAGATGCTTGTGCAGTAGATTTTTGCGTATAATTTCTATTGTTTTTACGCAGCGTTGCCAAATATAAATACCACGATAGTCAATTACCTTAAGCACTTATTTGACTCTTGTGGTATCGGTAGAACTACCTTAAAGAAAAATATTAGAGACATTTTGCACCCCTTATTTTGCAATTCCGTGGTGGTTAACGTTATTCTGAGACTGCGCAGTAACGCAAACATGATCCGTTATCGTTATTAACCATACCGGACTCCTTTAATTACGGATGAATACCGTAGAGCTTATCGTTATCGTTATAGTTATTGTTAAACTGCGTGGTTGCCGAATTGTAGAAATTTTAATATCAATTATTTAAAGAGTTAAAATTTTAATGCCGTATTAATTAAAATATCATTTATACATAGGCTCTAATTAGCGAAAAATCTATAGCAGTAATAAAAATCAAATAGTGTTAAGAAATTAAAACGAACTTGCCCTTTTACGGCTATTCTAAATCAGTAATTAATTTAGATGTTACAATCTGGCACACTTGCTTTTTATTCTACTACCAAACCTAACCTTACTTTTTGTGTTTTGCTTATACTGTATTGTTTGCATCTACTTTAAACAACGAAATCAACAGAAGTGTTTGCATATATTTAAATATGAATTTATATCTTATGAAGAATAAAAGTAAATACTGATTTTTCGTTAACTTTAAAATCGGTGAACCACAGGCAAAAATAAGGTTATGTGTCGAAAGCGCAGACGCAAGACAAATTTCTTTAAAGAGGCTGCAAAATCTCTGTCTAAAACTGCTGCCGTAATCGTTATGTTTAATAACGATAACCATAAGGAGGCCAAAAAACGTCTGTTATTTTAAGAGGTGCAAAATGTCTCTATTAGCAGCGTTCGCGGTAAGTAAAATCCTTAATTTTTAGTAACAGTTCTGTGTTCGCGGGTTACAATGGAATCAGTTCGTTACCGGTTCGTAACCTGATTAGCAGTCCTGGGATTTTGTTGGATCTAAAAGTTCAGTTCGGAATTTCATGCGCATTGTCAACATGGTTAGTTGTTTTCTGTTTTCTGTTTTTGTGGTACAGAAATAAACCGTTGTATTACAGTTTATTTATTTCTGCCACTTTTTATCGGGTATTAATATACCTGTTGAATATATTTTTATATTTTTGTGATTCTGAGCGTATATAAACAAAGGATTTTAATTGTATTCCGTATGAATGTGTGTATGCAATAAAATAAATAAAGATTTAATTAAAAAATGTAGAGAATATTACAAGATTTTGCAATTTGTTGTTTGAATTTTATCTTTAGTTAAATACACATACTTATGTTAAAAACGAGAGGAGGCAGAGAATCCCTCGTCTTCCACCGAGAGACCTTGAGTGGCATTCGACAGTATAACAATTTACCATTTTGTTTAAATTTTTTTGTATAGTATCCAATTTAACCATGAAAAATCCTAACCAAAAGGCTAGGTTAGAATACATCCTCAGCTGTATAGAAAATCGTTCGCGGTAAATAAAAATTCCGAACTAATAAATAACTAGACATGCGCTTTAAAACAATTCTAAACCAGTTCGGACCTGGTTCAGAATCGGTTCATTACTAGATCCGCGAACAAAGCTATTAATAGATATTTTTTTTTATTTTAGTTTTTTGACATGACTCTTTTTATTTTCTTTTTTAAATTAACCAAATCTTATTACATAATTTACCATTTATATAACTTTAAATATCAATTTGACTTGGGATTGAATACTTAATGTTTTTCTTGAACTGGAATAATGGGCCCATTATAACCCTGCATATCATCAACCAAAATTTCCAGCTCTTGCTACACGTCTTCTATGTATGCTAAAGTTTGGATAAGTTTTCTTAATATTTGACTTTTCTCGTAAATAGAAACTTTCTGGAATAAACAGGATGAGAAATCCGAGAGCGATGATAAACCAGACATAAAATAAATATTCCAGTGAAGTGGAAGTTGCGATTTTTAGTGTTAAAATAAGCGCAAACATGTTTAACTAATTTATGACTTGTATGCTTTAAACTGGTAAATAAATTGCTGTACACCAAAATTTTAGTACGCACGGTAACCAGAAAACCTTTGTCATCACATTTTCATATTATACAGCGCAATTCAAAAATCGATTGTGAAACTAAACGCGCTGATTCTTTATGATTAAATGGTAGATTTTTATACAGGATGTCGCTAAAAGGTGTGTACAAGATAATACTTAAACTTCTTGGACGGACATACCATTATGAAACGCAAATTACCACGGTCAAAAAGCTGATGCGCTAGACAAGGTTTTTTTTATCTTTGGACAATCCACGAAGGCTGAAAGCCTAAATACTAACGTACCGTGGGTGTCTTAAGCAGGGTAAGAGGAAGTTTGTTAACACGGGACTTAAAAACTTGAAGATTTGGGGGGAAGGAAAGACCTCCGCTGGCAGTAGGTTCCACAGTCTAGAAACTCTAGGGATAAAAGAACGAACGAAATGGGAAGTTCAGGGCCTGTCCAATTGGACCGTATAGGGATGCATACGCGCGGCACCACGAGTTTTTCTGTTGGGAGCTGCAAGAGGAGGGACTATACTGGACAATTCGTCGGAGCAGAAGCCGTAAAAGTATCTATAGAAGAGCGATAGATCTCCCACAGCTCGACGATGGGCAAGAGAAGGAAGTCTTTGAGTAAGTAAAGGATCATTAATAAGACGAACAGCCCTTCTTTGAATCGCATCAAGAATGCTAAGGGTTGTAGGGAATGCCATTCCCCGGACAATATTTCAGAGAGGGTCGAATTTGGGACCATACAAAGTGTATAAATTGGAAGGAGAAGTTGTCAAAGTATTTATTTAAATGCAAATAAATTATTATTGTTTTATATCTTTTCTGATAATTGTTTAAATAAAAAATTGCTTTTAATCAAACTTATGAATCAGTACATTTGTTACAATTTTTAATTTAAATTTTCTTCTAAAATTAATATTTTCTAAGTTATAATACTTGTGTTCAGGCCCAGCCGGCGCGTAAACCACCCAGGCACAGGATTTTTAAAATTAACGCGTTATAACTTCGAAAATATTAATTTTAGAGAAAAATAAAAGTTGTAAAAAATGTATCGGTTTAAAAGTTTAGTCATTAGCAATTTATTGTTTGAATAATTATTAGAAAAGATATCGGTAAAAAGTCAACAAACAAAGTAATAATCCTGTAAGTCGTAAACGGTAAGTGATACGAAAAAAATTATTCAACAAAAAGGATAGTAAATTTAATTGTCTATAATAAAGGTCCCTTCCCAAGCAGCAAGCTGACGTCATATTGACGTCTCTTTTAAGTCATTTTTAGTCACATTTGGTCAGCAAAAGACGTCATAATATGACGACAAAATGACGTTAAATTGACCTCCCTAAGTCACAGACAAAAGACGTCTCGTTAATGACATCATAATGACGTCTTTAAGATGACGAGAAATTGACGAATATACCTTTTTTGTTTTAAGCTTAAATGATACGAAATTTTATTTGAAAATTAAAATAGGTAAAAACTCCTTATTGCTTGCAATTTCCTTGCACTGCAAGATCGCATTTTTCGGGACAACATCCAACCTGCAGATGCAGATCTTTACAGTAGCCTAAGATATTTCTTTCAAAGCTAACCAACCGCAGACCGGTCTCGAACTATTTTGGTCTCATCGGCAGAGACAACAATGAGACGAGCAACTAAATGTAAATAAATTATCCGAGAGAGAGATAGCTGCTGGGCCTTCCTTATCTGTCTTCAAGGAAAGTAAAAGCAGATTGCGCGTGAGTCGACTTTATCGTTTGTCCGCCAAATTCAAATTATATAGCTGTACTATTTTTGCCCTTAATGTTAGGTACTTGTTTTTGTTTCCTATTAATATAAAATATTGGGGTTTAGTTCAATAATTACACAACCTAATTAAAAATGTCATTTATTTGGTTTTTATAAAGATTTTTTCTTACAGATAACCATGTCAATATTACCTTAAATTATCTGTTGAAAAGCACAAATTTAACCTACTAACCAAAAAAGGTAAAAACCACGAAACACACAATAAATCACAGAAAATGTAAACAAACTGTCCATACAAATCGGCCATTGAAAAATATCAAACACAAATATCGAATAAAATTTTGGCGTGACTGCCTGCGTCAACGTTGTCAAGTTAAAAATATTCGATTCATGGTATATTTTCTTCCTCTTAATTAGATGTAAGCCAAAAAGGGCATTAAAGTTTACATGAAGAAATTTTAAACAACTTGGCAACCAGGGTAAAGCGATGATTGCTCCATCTACGATAGCCTGCCATGATAAAAGACAAAGACACATTTATTGGAACTTGCGTTAAACCAGAAAGAGATAAATATAATGGACAAATTGTTAGGACCAGTTACTCGTTTCATTGTTGTCTCTGTCACAAGAATAAATATATTAACCAGAAGGATATCTCTTTTACCTTGAGCGGCGCAGGCTGTGACCTTCGAGGGCTACTAAACCGAAATTCTAAACCGAAATTGCCAGTGCAGTAGTGAAAGGGTCTTGACTCTTAATTGGACTTCTTAAATGAGGCTTTGTCAATGTTTGAAAATTTGAAAGTTTTTAATGATCTAAATGAAGATGTTACGAAAAAAATGAAATTTATTACTGGTTTTAAAATTAGTATTAATTCTATTATCAATATATGGAATTTTCTTCAAACAAAAAAAGCTCATTTTCTTTTACTAGACGACTAAATCAGGATCCATTGGAAAATTTTTTTGGCATTATAAGACGGCAAAATACAAATTGCGTCAATCCAACTGCAAGACAATTCCAAACAAGTTTTAGAAAAGTTTTTTGTGTCAGATTGCTTAACTCTGGCACAGAAAACTGTGAAAATGATATGAATAATTTGCTTCTAAGAGTATCCGATGTAATTAAACAGAATGATAATTTTCCTATTATTAAACCTCCAACAGTGTCAGAAAGAGCGGATATACCAATTATTATTGACACAAGTTACCAAAAAGATACACTGCTAGAAACTAATTTCGTAAGATATTTTGCTGGATATCTAATTAATGCATGTGTGAGGCATATTCAAAGGCATATCAAGATCTAGATGAAACGACTTTGTTTTCTTACCATAAAGCATATAAAAATGCTAATTTAGACGTATTTGGAAATTTGAATATGCCTCACAATGACTTCGTAAAGTTTATTTCATTATTAGAAACTTTATTTCAAATAAATTTTGAAAGTATTGTAATGCAAAAAAAAATTAATTCAAAAGTTTGAAAATATCTGCAAAAATACTAGTTTTTACATCCTTGTGAAAATTTTCCAATTAATTATTTAATTAAATTATTTGGTAGAGTTAGATTATTCCATACACTCAAATGTATAAACAAGAATTTCAAAAATGTTAAAAATAGAAAAATTGTCATATGGAAAAATAAACAGACACTTGTGTAAATTATACAATACATATTTTAAAAAACTGAAGCGTATCCAGAGTAAATATTATGATAGAAATGTCAATTGCCCAACGATTTTATTATTTGTCTGATCAATACCCCAGATTGATGAGAAGATTGGTGCGATCTGGTAGCTAGGACTTACTGAATTATTTTTAGCTTTTAGTACAATAAAACCGTTTAACATAAAAGTTTTTTACATAATTTATTTTCATTTTTTAGTTTAGTTGTTAGTTGATACTTCTTATTCTATTGAGTTCGCCTTACTATAACTAACCAGAACTAACCAACGATTCTATATTGAAGTAGTTGTGGAAAATATGTAATTCGCCATTTTGCAGCAGCGTCCATCTTGAATTTTATTTTTCTATAGTGAGCTCTATTCTACCAACCAAGCCCTTTCATTTGATACCCATATTGAGGTAGTTGTGAGAAAAAAATATGTAATCCGCCATTTTTGTGGCGGCGGCCATTTTGGATTTTAATTTTTTAAAGTGGGTTCTATTCTACCAATCAAACCCTTCCATTTGATACCCATATTGAGGTATTTGTGAAAAAAAATGTAATCCGCCATTTTGTGGCGGCGGCCATCTTGATTTTTTTTTATAGTGAGCTCTATTCTACCAACCAAACCCTTTCATTTGATACCCATATTGAGGTAGTTGTGAGAAAAAATATGTAATCCGCCGTTTTGTGGCGGCGGCCATTTTGGATTTTAATTTTTTATAGTGGGTTCTATTCTACCAATCAAGCCCTTCCATTTGATACCCATATTGAGGTATTTGTGAAAAAAAATATATAATCCGCCATTTTGTGGCGGCGGCCATCTTGGATTTTATTTTTTCATAGTGGGTTCTATTCTACCAATAAAGCCCTTTAATTTGATACCCATATTGAGGTTGTAGTAAAGTAATATGTAATCCGCCATTTTGTATCGGCGGCCATGTTGGATTTACAATCATAAAGAATATGTTATATTGTATTGTCATCAAGACTAAGGAAGTGTACCAAATTTCAGATCGATCGGTCGTCAGGAAGGGGGTCAAATTGCAATTACTAGATTTGACCCAAAAAATAATTCCAAATAAATAACAAACAGGTCAAGTAAAACCGTTTAAAAATAGTTTTTTACATCCTTGTGAAAAATTTCCAATTAGTTATTTAATTAAATGGTTTGTTACAGTTAGACTATTCCATACCCTCAAATGGATAAATATTCAAAAATATGAAAAATAAAAAATTGTCATATGCGAAAATAAATAGACACATTTCATAATAATTATTAATATATCTCAATACGACATATTATTAAAGCATCTGTTTTATTTGATTGCATAGATGTTATAAAATGCATTATAATAATATTAAAATATATTTTTAAGAGATATGCGCCTAAACATGTTAATTTCTTAGGTACGCTCATGAAACGCCTGCAAAATATGCAGTTCGAGGTCATGAGACGCGCTAGGAGACATCAAAGAAGCCGCCTTCGAGATATCCTTCTGGTTAATATATTTATTCTTGTGGTCTCTGTCATCGGTACGGTGTATACGATAAAAAGCGAAGATGTTGAATAAACGTAGTAGTTTATTGTCCATTACGCCATCTATCAGTAGAGTTTGTTTCTATTTCAATTTTGTAAAATTATTAGTCTTATTTTTCTGTCATATAATATTTTGGTTGGATTTTGACACGAATCATATAATGTCACACAATTTTTCTGGCGAGTTTTCTAAACATGACGTCCTTGGATTTTTATGAGCTAGTATGACGAAAAAATGACGTCGAAAAGATGTCACTGTAACGACGTCAAAAACACGTCATTAAAATGACGTTATAATTTTGGTCTGATGACGTCCTATGACCAAAAATGACTTAAAAATGACGCCATAATGATTTCAGCTTGCTGCTTGGATTGCTTGTAAGTATTTTGTGTTTATGGGTTTATTACGTCATACTACACCTATTTGTGAATTATGCAAGACAAGATCCCCTATTCCCTGTACTATTTATAATATTTTTAACACGCTTTTCTTAACTTGGGTTGTAACTATCTATCAATCTATCCATCTGGCTGCCTATGTAATTAAAGGAAAATTTTGTTTGTAGACCAATGTTATTAGTCTGACCTAAAAAACATATAAAAGATGGATCACAACATTTATAGATATACACTCCTTTGTATTGTGATAAATCGAGATCACACACGTGCGAGAAATTCGTTCATAAAAACCGAAAATACTTTTTCGTTTATAAGTGCCGGAAAATTATTTTCGTGTCGGGATCATATTTAAACCGATTTTTGTTCAACATGGTTTATTCCGTGAAGATAACTTGCACGCGATGGCTGAATAAAAGGTGTAAAGAAAATAATTGAGCTATTATTCCACATTAAGGCGTGAAAATGTAGGCTTGGTGTGTGTTAATGTGTGGACTACATCGGATGGAACAGTCAAAACTTGATATAAATCAGTGTATATATAGAAGGAACAGTTTAAAAATGTAAATTCGGTGCTCTTTGATGGGAAAAAAAATCACAAAAAGTTTAAAGCAAATAAATTGGCATGCTTGTCTTGGCGGCCGCCTTTGCTATATTTCTTTTATGATATGCCGGTTGATGCAGGTGGTCATCGCACTATAGAAATTAATTTTTTGGTCAAAATTCTGAAACTTACCAATCTAACTTAAAATGAGGTGCTTTTTACTGGAAAAATATAAATTATTACAAATGCTTTTGGGAACCTAAATCTTAATATATGTTATTATAAATTTACACCCCCTTAACATTATTATTTTTCATTGTACAAAATAAACTAAAATGTCAGCTTGTTTGGTTAATTCGGTAGTATTCTAATCAGTAATCCGATGATTATTATCTCATATGACATACAGAGGGTACGACAATAGGTCTGATTTTTTTAAATAGAATACCCTGAATATTATATCACCACCAAAAATTTTTTTAAATGCTTTAAAAAAATACTACATTTGATGTGTCTATCTCAATTAGTTTCGGAAATATGACCATTCAAATATGAAAAATAATTTTAAATTTTTCTTAGAAGCGTAATAGAGATACATCTTTCCAACTTTTTTTATTTTTTAACGTATAAAATAAATAAAAAACACTGTTTTGTTGGGTATATTCTGTAGAATCCATATCTTTTATCAGAATGCTTTTTATCTTTTAGGATATACAGTATAGGACAAAACATATTAAATTTTAAAATGGAAAACCTTGTAAATTATAATAAAAAGCTTGTATCTGTCCTTACACTCAGAAGTAGCAAAAAGTAGGAAGGCAATTATTGTAAGTACAAAGACTGATAAAGAAAAAGGTAAAAAAATCTTTGACAAAAGTAGCGAGAATTCGCGAGACTGCATCGGAAACACAGCAATAGCTCTTATTATTTATCTTTTACTTTTTTAGTAAATAAGGCTAATAATAAACTAAGTAGATTAAATGTTGTATATTTATGTTTACTTAAAATACATTTTCAAGTTTCTTATTACCCCAATAGAAGTCGTCATATCCTTTTATAATTTTGCGTCCATGTAGCTTGAAGTATCTACTTTGAAATACACACCATGAGCCATTAAAATTTTAAAGTTGCTTTTTGTCCAAAATAATGGATTTCTATCCCCTAGTGTATCGGCGTGTCGCTGTAAAGGATAGCGGCGCCTATGTATAAAATAGTCCGATTGCAGGCGGCCTTTTTTATGTTTTTTGTATTATTTTCAAAGGGTACCGAATTTGCGCTTTTAAAATGTTCTTACTATATGTTTTTTATTCGTGTACTCATCGTGTCAGTTTGACATTTCCATGGGCAATTTTTGTCAATGCATGGAAACGAGACGGTTTAAAGCGAGACTCCATTTTTTTATTCTTTTACTGCGACGTCATTAAGAGATAGTACGAGGGCCAACATAGCTTGTAGTTATGTGCTAGTAGTATATTGTTTCTAGTTTTCCTAAGACGTTTAAGACATATGGTCATACAAAGTTTTATTTATTATTTTTCATTGTAGAATCACTCCTTTAAGTTTATCGGACACCCAGAATACCGTGAGGTGATGTTTTTTTAGCGTATAGTTAATATCCACGATTTAAAACCCAAAAATTCGGAGCCGTACCTTTCGGGTGGTGCAAGTGGTGCAAGGTACCAGGGTGCAACGCTGCGCGGGTAAAAATTTTAAAATAGAAATGTTTAAAATGAAGGGCGGTAATTGACATCCCACGAAGGCATATACCTAAATACCAGAGTACCGTGGGTGTTGGGCTATTAGATGTTTAACCCATCGTTCCCCTGTTCCGTCAACGTTGGCCAAGCACTGAAACATGCAGTTATGTATTTCACAGTACCTTTTAGCCAACGCGGTAGTGCCACCACGGTCGTTATTTTTAAATAACTACTACCTAAATATGTCTCCTGCACTGGGAATCGAACCGGCGACCTCTGGCTTTAAAGATGAAAGCTTTGTTCACTGCGCCACGGTGGAGACGTAGTGGACAAGTAGTTTTCTTTGTCTTTAGATACATTTGTTAGGAAAGAAAAACGCAATGTTGAATTAAGAGGTGGGTAATGTATTTTAAAAGTGAGGATTTTCTTTTTATTGGTCCTCAAAATTTTAGGTACCTCAATTGAAAGATATTGAGGGGCGCCCAATATTTTGTTGTACCAGGGCGAAAGTCACCTTAGAAACAGCCCTGCAAAGATTATTCTGTCTTGTCTACGGTGAACTGTAGGTCTTTTTTACCTTACCTTAAAAAAATCGAGATTTTTGTTTTATCCCAAAACCTTTAGTCTACTCAGATAAATGCAAAATAAATCTTCTCAGTAAATTAAACTTTCACATGCAAAACAGTGGTTAAAATTTAACAGGAATGACTACACTACTGCATACGAGTCAAAGTAAAATTACTAAAAATTACATGTTGTTCAAAATGTACATGCAATGCGCATAGTGAAGGTTATTAGCGAAAATGTAGCATTTCCTAAATTGCTTAACGCGATAATCAAATTTTAAATTTAATTTTACGACCACGAAATTATACGTTAGGCTGGGTGGAGCTAGATAAATATGGTGCGCACTTAGTTATTCATTAGCTGGTATTTCAATGTAACGATGTATGATTTACATTTATTTGAAAAATAAAAAAAATAAATGTTGTTAAATGTCATTTTTAGCTCCTATAATTTTGTAGAAACTTAACGTGTTTAAAATTTTTACACTCCTATCCATTTTTTAATGTTTAGAGCAGCATCTCAATGTCGTTTACAGTGATTTTGTATTTTTTTATCTTTGGACAATCCACGAAGGCTGAAAGCCCAAATACTAACGTACCGTGGGTGTCTTGAGCAGGGTAAGAGAAAGTTTATTAACACGGGACTTAAAAACTTGAAGATTTGGGGGGAAGGAAAGACCTCCGCTGGCAGTAGGTTCCACATTCTAGACACTCTAGGGATAAAGGAACGAACGAAATGGGAAGTTCGGGGCCTGTTCAATTGAACCGTATAGGGATGCATACGCGCGGCACCACGAGTTTTTCTGTTGGGAGCTACAAGAGGAGGGACTATACTGGATAATTCGTCGGAGCAGAAGCCGTAAAAGTATCCATAGAAGAGCGATAGATCTCCCACAGCTCGACGATGGGCAAGAGAAGGAAGTCTTTGAGTAAGTAAAGGATCATTAATAAGACGAATAGCCCTTCTTTGAAGGTAAATATGGAGCACACTTAGTTATTCATTAGCTGGTATTTCAATGTAACGATGTATGATTTACATTTATTTTAAAAATTAAAAAAATAAAAATGTTGTTAAATGTCACCAGTTTTTAAAAAACGGTTTTAAAAACTGGTTTTAAAAACCGGTATTAAAAACCGGTAATAAAAATCGGTTTTAAAAACCGGTATTAAAAACCGGTTTTAAAACCGAAAAACCGAAAACGGTTTTCAAAACTGATACACCGAAATCGGTTTTTAAAACCGAAAACCGAAAACGGTCTTTAAAACCGAAAACCGAAAACGGTTCTCAAAACCGAAAAAGGCTTTTCTAAACCACAGTTAACAGAAAATCGGAAAGTAATTATTCGCTATTATTCGTTTTTGCGTTGATTACGGATTTGCGCATGAGATGTGGTGTTAAGTGATAATCCTTATTCATCCTAGAATATTCTTCAAAAGAAATTGGTTAAATATAAATAAGAATAAAAATATAACATCCCTGTTAATAAAATGCAAGATTCTAAAAGGTGATGTAAAAATTCCATACATAAATACATAATTTATTTTTTCCTCTTTATTTAAAATTGGTATTCTATTTTCGGTGTTTTTTCTTGGTTTATTGGTTAATAAAAAAACAGAAAAAAAAGTGGTGATTTTTAAATTTTAATTTAGTGTATTATTATAGTAAGTTGTAGTTTTTAATTCTTACTAGAAACATTTTCTTCTAAAATGCGCCGTTTTCTGCTTATTTGCCTGTCTAGGGTTAAATGAACCACCCTTTATAATCTGTCAACCAATATCCGATTTTACAAAATGAACAGTTTTTCTTTTTTAGATATAAACTGCAATCAACCAAAACCTATTAATTGATATTCGAAGAACCGCTTTCAATTTTGGTCCGATTATCCAAAAACCGGTATTCGAAAACCGATTATCCGGAAAACCGGTATTTAAAATCGCTTTTTTAAAACCGGTTAACCGATATTCGAAAACCGGTTTTTAAAACCGGTTAACCGGTATTCGAAAACCGGTTTTTAAATACCGGTTAACCGGTATTCGAAACCGATATTCGAAACCGGTTTTCGAATACCGGTTTTCGGTTTTGGCGAAAACCGCGGTTAACCGAAAACCGGTTTCGGTGGCCAGCCCTAAAAAGAGTTGTTACCCCCTTCCATTTTTTAGTGTTTAAAAAGGATTAAGTAGGCTGTAAAAATTAAAAAAATATTTTTTCCACGACAGTTAAAAAATGGTGTTTTTCTAATCGTTAACATGAAGTTAAAGTACTTCTTTCTAGTACACTACATAAAGTGTTAAAAAGAGTAACTTTATTAACACTTCGAAGTTTTTTTCCACACTTTAAATTAGTGTTTTGTTTCAAAGTCTACTACAATAAACTTAAATATCAATTTATACAATGTAACAGTAAAGGCAAGATTAGCTGAACCAAAGGGTCAAGTTACCTTTGATTTCGTTATTATTTATTTTAGTTTATGTGTCACTAGTTAAAAAATTTGACAGTTTGCAAATAAATTTAATAAAATTATTGAAAATTAATGGTAATAATGAATTTGGATGACTAAAAAATTAAATAGGAAATTATACTGTTTTAGTATTATTTCTACAAAAAGTACATACAATTAAATAATAAATGCGTAGTTATAAAGAGGATAATTGTCTCTTAAAAATAAGAAGGCTATGATTTTTTGTTGCAAAATAATGGCTGTGCTGCAAAAGTTAAAGTTAATAAGTTTAGATAAATAAAACATGTATAAAATGGTATTTTGGGAAATTTTTATACGGTCGTGGAAGAAATATAGTATGTAGTACATGCATAGTGTCTTTTTTACTCATAGAATTGCTACACTCGCCTAACGGCTGTCAAACTTCATATTTGTAAAAAAGTATTATTTTGTGCACATGTTACATAAATTACTATTTTACTTTTACATGCAGTGATACAGTTCATTTTCTTTAATAAATCACCTTTATTTTGTAATTTTAATTTTGAATGTAGTGACAAGAGAAAATTTAAAAATGTTTAATCATTTTAAATAAAAATACCAATTATACAGGGTGATTCGAAAATCGATCAGGAAACTTAAGGGCTTGATTCTACTTGACCAAATAAGGGTAGAGCTTCATATACATTTTTTTTCAAAATGTCATTCCTTTTCGAGTTACAAGCCGTCAAAGTTCAATTTTTATTTTGGTTTTTCGCCATATTGCATTTTTTTAACCAATCCAGTCGATATTTGGCACACAAATCAGCTTTGCAGATCCTAAAATTTTAGGATAAAAGTACTTTTTTAAATACCGCCAGAGGGCACTTTACCTAAAACTTAAAATTTATTTACATCATAACTTTTATTTAGACAGATATCGCAAACCCGGGGGCCCATTTTATAGACAATCAAAACCTAAGATAGATATCTTTATTAAAGTCGATAGACCTCACCGTTTAGGCACCAATAGACATCAAGTTTTCATCAATTTTAAGCAAATTACCTACATACATATAGGATGTCCAGTAACTCAACCGACAAACTTTACAGAGCGATTCTATAACAGAAAATAAGAAAAAAACTTCATGTAAACATCGGTCCCAAACGTCTTATTTTGAACTACGGTGTGTTAAATATTTAAAAAAAACTTTTTTTTATTTTTAACACCCCGTAGTTTAAAAACTAAGACGTTTAGGACATATGTTTATAAAAAGTTTTTTTCTTATTTTTTGTTGTAGAATCGTTTGGTTAAGTTTGTCGGTTGAGTTACTGGACACCTTGTATGTATGTAGGTAATTTGATTGAAATTGATGAAAACTTTGATGTCTATTGGTGCCTAAACGGTGAGGTTTGTCGACTTTAATAAAGAGTATCCTATTTTTTAGGTTTTTGATTGTCTATAGTTTGGCGCCCCCAGCTTTGCGATATCTGTCAAAATAAAAAGTTATGTTGTAAATAAATTTTAGGTAAAGTGCGTGGCGGTATTTAAAAAAGTACTTTTGTCTTAAAAATTTAGAATCTGCAAAGTTCGATTTGTGTGCCAAATATCAACTGGATTGGTTTAAAAATATATGCAATATGGCGAAAAAACAAAATAAAAATTGATCTTTGACGGCTTGTAAATCGAAAACGAATGACATTTTGAAAAAAGAAATTATATGAAGCTCTACCCTTATTGCGTCAAGTAGAATCACCTTCTTAAGTTTCGTGATCGATTTTTGAATCATCTTGTATACTACAATCTCCTTTGAACAACACAGCACAACCTATTGTTTATTTTTAAGGTGGCGACCATACATTATTTATTTTTAAAGTGAATAAATGATTCAATAATTAAATAGATGGTGTGTGGTCGCAATTTTAAAAATTACCAATATGTTGTTCTATATCATTGGAAAAGAATTTTACTGTAAAATTAAAATATAGTTCAATAAATTTGCATATTATTCTAATAAAAATCAATTTAGTAAGCTGTCACCATTTTTCCATAACTCGCACTTCCACTGTCTAGACTTTTGTCTTAATCAATCAAAATACATACCACTGCGCGTCAAAACTTGGCTTGTTGCCCAACGGGCAGTCTGTAGATAAATTATTCCGTATCAACTCACTTTTCGGGACATAAACTTGAGTAAAGCCTGGATTTGCCCCAAGGATATTTGCCTTTGAAATGGGAACATTTATATCATCGGTTATTGGTATTAAAGTTACTATTAAGTTGTCTCTGGACGTCTAGTACAGAAATAATTGACTTGAGAAACTTTGTAGAGTACAAACCAAAAAATATTATTTTGCTTTGTATTATGTTTTGATTTAAATTTTCGGATTCAAACATAATATGCGTTAAAAACGATGAAACAGGGTAGTCGTAAAGTAAGGAATAAATTCATTATCACGTATAGAAGGAACAGTTTAAAAATGTAAATTCGGTGCTCTTTGATAAGAAAAAAATCACAAAAAGTTTAAAGCAAATAAATCGGCATGCTTGTCTTCGCAGCCGCCTTAGCTATATTTCTTTTATGATGTGCCGGTTGATGCAGGTGGTCATCGCTCTATGGGATAGAAATTAATTTTTTGGTCAAAATTCTGAAACTTACCAATCTAACTTAAAATGAGGTGCTTTTTACTGGAAAAATATTATAAATTATTACAAATGCTTTTTGGAAACCTAAAATTTATTATATATGTAATTATAAATTTACCCCCCTTAACATTATTATTTTTTATTGTACAAAATAAACTAAAATGTCAGCTTGTTTGGTTAATTCGGTAGTATTCTAATCAGTAATCCGATGATTATTATCTCATATGATATACAGGGTACGACAATAGGTATGAATTTTTTAAATGAAATACCCTGAATATTATATCACCACCAAAAAATCATTTAAAATGCTTTAGAAAAATACTACATTTGATGTGTCTATCTCAATTAGTTTCGGAAATATGACCATCTAAATCTAAAAATAATTTTAAATTATGCTTAGAAGCGTAATAGAGATACATCTTCACAACTTTTTTATTTTTTATCGTATAAAATAAATAATAACACTGTTTTGTTGGGTAGATTCTGTAGAATCCATATCTTTCATCAGAATGCTTTTATCTTTTAGGATATACAGTATAGGACAAAACATATTAAATTTTAAAATGGAAAACCTTGTAAATTATGAAAAAAATCTTGTATCTGTCCTTACACTTAGAAGTAGCAAAAAGTAGAAAAGCAATTGTAAGTACAAAATCTGATAAAGAAAAAGGTTAAAAAATCTTTGACAACAGTAGCGAGACTTCGCGAGACTGCATCGGAAACACAACAATGGCTCTTATTATTTAAACTCTTTTACTTTTTTAGTAAACAAGGCTAATAATAAACTAAGTAGATTAAATGTTGTATATTTATGTTTACTTAAAATACATTTTCAAGTTTCTTATTACCCCAATAGAAGTCGTCATATCCTTTTATAATTTTGCGTACATGTAGTTTGAAGTATCTACTTTGAAATATACTGCATGAGCCATTGAAATTTCAAAGTTGCTTTTTGGCCAAAATAATGGATTTCTATCCCATAGTGTATCGGCGCGTTGCTGTAAATGATAGCGGTGCCTTTGTATAAAATAGTCCGATTGCAGGCGGCCTTTTTTATGTTTTTTTGTATTATCTTCAAAGGGTACCGAATTTGCGCTTTTAAAATGTTCTTACTATACATAACATTTTTTTTTTTTTTTGAAAATCGCTCAGACCCATTGATTTAGTTTTTCGATCGCGCATATGTCTGCATTAAAAGTAGATATACAGGGTGTTCTAAATAAGAGTGACAAAAAAATTATTAAATGGAACTCTACGTAATTAGGGTGTCTCACGGTCGATGGTACATTAGACGTTTGCGGAAAACGGAGCATTGGATTTTTTGAAAATTTGGCAACATAGGTAATGGCTTATGATCTAACGATATAAAATATTTTTAAAGCTGCAGCGTTGCCGCTTATACCAAAAAGTGACATCATCTTGTAAATTTTAAATGGAACACCCTGTATATTTTGGTATTTTTGAATTTGCCACCATTTTCTAAACATTTTTGTATAATATTATTTATCCTATACCTATCTTCAACGGTTTTCAAGTAAATAATTACTTTCCACATTTTTTGTTCAAAACATGCCTCTAAATAAAAAGCTTTTATTACTCTATCTGTATTCGTAGACACTTGAAATTTTGGGCGTAGCATCTCAATGTCGTTTACATTGATTTTGTATGGAGAAATTTGTTTTAAATTATAGAGGGTCGCTTAAAATTCGTGATTTTCCTTTAGATATAAAAATGTAGAAAAGTATTTTTTTTTAATGGAACACTTTGTATATTATAAAAAAATCTGAGGGACAGTCAAAAACCTTTTAAAATTATATATGGTTCC
This sequence comes from Listronotus bonariensis, assembly GCA_014170235.1. Classification (NCBI taxonomy): domain Eukaryota; kingdom Metazoa; phylum Arthropoda; class Insecta; order Coleoptera; family Curculionidae; genus Listronotus; species Listronotus bonariensis. Next base: position 21,228 of record JACEGR010001094.1, on the reverse strand, counting down.
GGAGATAAAAGCAAGTTTCTTTGAAAATCAAAATTTAGCATGATAAGATAGCCATGAAATGTCGTGATACACTAACTATATATATATATATATATATATATATATATATATATATATATATAGTTACTTTGTATGTGCTACAACTATCTTAACAACTTCGTCATTGTTTTCAAGATCCATTTTAGATATTAACAACAAGATAGTAATTCATTTCCCGGCATTCTTTTTGACATTCCAATAAATCTGATAAAAGATAAATACATTCAACACTCACTTAAACTTTCCTCAGCTACCACTAATCCCCCAAAACTAGTCAGGACTCTATTAAAGAACCTTTCCAACAATATTTCAAAAAGTTTCGGACGACACAGTTTTAAAAACTTTTAAAAATACGTCAAGTCGAATTTCCGATGGCAGTTCCTCCCCGAAAACTGGAACTCCATTACTAAAAAGTTTTCCTTGGAAATAAAGGACTTTTCTGAAGTTTTCAGACAGCCTTCAAAGGATATTTCATAGTGTGGTTGCGACTTCAGGATGCCGATAAATTGGTTTCCTTTAAGTATTTATGCAAATAGAACTAAAAAACTCATTTCCATTTTGATGTATAGTAAGAACATTTTAAAAGCGCAAATTCGGAACCCTTTGAAAATAATACAAAAAACTTAAAAAAGGCCACCTGCAATCGGACTATTTTATACAAAGGCGCCGCTATCCTTTACGGCGACGCGCCGATACACTATGGGATAGAAATCCATTATTTTGGCCAAAAAGCAACTTTGAAATTTTAATGGCTCATGCTGTGTATTTCAAAGTAGATACTCCAAACTACATGTACGCAAAATTATAAAAGGATATGACGACTTCTATTGGGGTAATAAGAAACTTGAAAATGTATTATAAGTAAACATAAATATTCAACATTTAATCTACTTAGTTTATAATTACTCTTGTTTACTAAAAAAAGCAAAAGAGTTTAAATAATAAGAGCAATTGTTGTGTTTCCGATGCAGTCTCGCGAAATCTTGCTACTTTTGTCAAAGATTTTTTACCTTTTTCTTTATCAGTTTTTGTACTAACAATTGTCTTCCTACTTTTTGCTACTTCTGAGCGTAAGGACAGATACAAGATTTTTTATAATTCACAAGGTTTTCCATTTTAAAATTTAATATGTCTTGTCCTACACTGTATATCCTAAAAGATAAAAGCATTCTGATGAAAGAAATTGATTCCACAGAATCTACACAACAAAACAGTGTTTTTATTTATTTTATACGTTAAAAAATAAAAAAAATTGGGAAGTTGTATCTTTATTACGCTTCTAAGAATAATTTAAAATTATTTTTCAGATTTGGATGGTCATATTTCCGAAACTAATTGAGATAGACACATCAAATGTAGTATTTTTTAAAGCATTTTAAAAGATTTTTTGGTGGTGATATAATATTTAGGGTATTCCATTTAAAAAATCATACCTATTGTCGTACCCTGTATATCATATGAGATAATAATCATCGGATTACTGATTAGAATACTACCGAATTAACCAAAAAATCTGACATTTTAGTTTATTTTGTACAATAAAAAATAATAATGATAAGGGGGTGTAAATTTATAATAACATATAATAAGTTTTAGGTTTCCAAAAGCATTTCCAATAATTTATAATATTTTTCCAGTAAAAAGAACCTCATTTTAAGTTAGATTGGTAAGTTTCAGAATTTTGACCAAAAAATTAATTTCTATCCCATAGTGCGATGACCACCTGCATCAACCGGCATATCATAAAAGAAATATAGCAAAGGCGGTCGCGATGACAAGCATGCCGATTTATTTGCTCTAAACTTTTTGTGACTTTTTTCTTATCAAAGAGCACCGAATTTACATTTTTAAACTGTTCCTTCTATACCAGAATTCACCAGGGCGATAGGCAGGGGGCTAAAAAGGTAAAACGAGCTTATCGAGCAAGTGAGGCAAGTCATATAAAATATTTTTTAACTCTGGTTTTTGCTTAGCACACGGTGGTTAGTGGCATTTATAAACATTTATTTTAACCGTTCTGTAAAAAATAGGATTGTAAAACAAGTAAACTAAACAAAGAAGAACTAATTGACTTATTTGCAATTAACAAAATGTTATTGTGGTATTTTAACCAAATTTCCAAAAGTGAAATAGTATATTACATTACAAGTGTGGAAAATGACTAATTTCACACGAGTGGGAATATTGTAGCACGAGGCGTTAGCCGAGTGCGACAAACTCACGAGTGTAAGAAAGTCATTTTCACAAGAGTACTGTACACTATTTTTCCTACGACCACAAATTATTCACCGAAAAAAAATATAGTTTGTCTTTACAGAAAAAATAAAAAACAATTGAGAACTTTGCAACACTAGGGTGATTTTTACTTTGTAACACTAGTGTGATATGTACTTTTCCTCACTGCTATATTATACTGTTTTGACAATATTTTTACATCGAAAATCATCTATCTAGAAGCATTATATAACTTTTATCATTTTGGAATTTAAAAAGGCCCTCACTTAATAAACATTGTATGGTTTGGTTAGGTAATAGTTTAATACGGTTTTCTGCTATTTTAAGGGTTTTTTAAAAATTATTGATACTTGCATATTTTAGACACTCTTCTAAATAAAACGTAAGTGGCGCATATCCAAAATATTCCGTTTTTTAAAAAATATCAGTAAACAAACTTACGGGACCGGGGAGTGAAAAGGGGTGCTGGGTGGGGTTAAATTGGTAAAACGAGTAAATGAAACTGAACATCACATGTAAAAATAAGTAAAAATTACATTTTTTCCGCATATTTTTAAGAAAAAATATAAATAATATGAAAATTATAAATGCGTAACCTAAAGTCTTAAAAGTAAGAAAAAAACGACAACTAAACGTCAGTTATACCATCCAAAATATGAAAAGCATTTGGCAACGTCGGAAGGGTCTGATTCTATTTATGAATGAATAAAAGAAAGTGGATTCATAAAGTGTGTATTAGCCTCAGGTTTAATTAAGGGATTAAAAATAAAGATTTAACTAGTTGTTGGAGTATACGAAGACAGAGAGAAAGGAATTTGATCTATAGGAGTTTATTTCTCTAGCGCTTTAGGTCGAACGGTCAAGCGGCAAGGCTACCTCTTGTGTATTGTGCGTGCTCAAAGGTAGGAGGGAAATTTTTAATTGATCTACCTACCTGACAACACTGTGCCACTGAGCGAGCCGTCAGTGAAAGTTGTTTTTGTGGTTATGTCTATTTTTGTTTATGTTTTTGTTTTTTCGGAAATTTTATTATTACTCTTTTTAATATTAGAAGAAAGCTCATACTCTGTAGTAACTTAACGTTAATAAGATGATTTTCGCTTATTTGGGTTCTACTGTTTAAGGTAAGTAAAAAGTATTATTTACTGTCACTAAAATAAATATGTCACTTGCAAAACCAATAGCAGTTTTTAGAATGACATCATAATATATATCACACGAGTGTTGTAAAGTACTTTGCAACACTAGTGTGATATAACGCATTTTCTATGCATGAAACCAATGTGCTATTTGCTATTTTCACAAGTGGTCGTAGGAAAAGTATTTAATCTCACACAAATGCACTTCTCTATTACTAGTCATCATAATCCATTAGATTATATTCCAAATAAAGTCCATCGGAATGCGTCCGATATTAAACATTCCTCGAGTCCTTGGCTAAAAGTGCCCCATAACACTCTCCAAGAGCCCTTACTCTATGTAAATGAAACGGTAATGATCTTTCGATTTTCGCTATTTCTCGAGATCATGCGATCTCAGCAGCGCATAATATCTTTTACTGCATCTCAACTGAAAATTATATTCGCGTTAAAACCTTTAACGGCAGAATGGTAATGATCGAATTTTAAAAAGTTTTAAAACAAAATTAGCTTTTACGTTATTTTAACATGTGGTAAGTTCCAAAATTACATGTTGGATTAAAGCGATGCGAGTAAATTTGCATGTCACGTGATCTCGGTATGGTGGTAAAAACTAACAAGCATTTTAGCACAAGGACCATTGCAATACCAATTGTCCTAGTTTTTAACACGCTTTTATTAACTTGGGTTGTCACTATCTATCTATCCATCTATCTATGTAACGGAATCTTTGAGCCTAATTTTTACCAACTTTCAGCGATTCAATTTCTTTGAAACTTTGCATAAGTATCAAGGACCGATAACAATGCAATAATTTAAAAACAGTATCCCGTTATCCTGATTAGCACCGCCAGGATAAATAAATTCTTTTTTTTTTAAATTATGGCGAATGCGCAAGGGCAATTGATGCATGCAACTTGCTGCGTTTTTAATTGACTATGTGTCTCTTGACAAAATGGCGAATGAATTGTTTAGTGAATAAACTGGAGCATTTATTTTTTTTTAAACTAATTGATATATCCAACTAAAAATGAAAAATAAATTATAGTTTAAAAACTAAAACACGCTTTTATATGCAACCGAACTAAAAATTTTTCATTACAAAGAATTTGTCACTTAGAATAAAAGCGTGGGGTGCTTAATATATTAAATGTTATAATTATTCTATTTGCAAATATCTATAAGGGAAAAGATATGAAAAAATAGTAAAATGCACCCCACGCTTTTTACTCTGAAGTGACAAACTCTTTGTAATGAAAAATTATTTTCTAATTTTTAGTTCGGTTGCATATAAAAGCGTGTTTTTTAGTTTTTTAAACTATTATTTATTTAATTATTTCTTTGCCTTGACAAATTTTTTGAAGGAAAAATGTTTAATTTTAGGATTTTAGAAAAATATACATGGTGTTCCATTTAAAATAACAAAGTTCCCTATATCGGAGAATTGATTTTGTGGTAACGGAATGTCATCAAATCGCTCAAACATGATTTAAAAAAACTTTAAAAAGATCTTAGACTTTTTGTAAAAAGGGCATCTTGATAAACTTCTAAAGGTATTAGCGATCAAATCGGGTCAAAATATAGTCGGGCCTTCTTTATTAATCATTTAATTTCATTCCCAGATGGTGGAAGTACATTTAAAATATTTAGTACGCCATCAATATTTAGTACGCCCTGTCTGATTAAGATTGTTATCACATAGCTAAGCATGCATTGCCATCCAAACCAAACGCAAATCAAATTTTCAGGTCCATATCTAAACATTCACATACCGGGTGATGCATCGCCGGGCAGGACATAGGAAATCCCATGTAGTTTTTAATGGGGTCAATTATTGGCTCCCTAATTATTTTAGAGAAAAATTCTATTAAAGTTCATTGAAGAGCATGCAAATCTACGTCCATGGTAAAAACTTGTTTTAGATGTTTCGGTTAACCCGTTTGCTAGTTAGATGCTAATAAATTTTTAAAAATTGTTTCATTATTATCGCCTCATATTTATGAACAACAATAAAAATACCAGTTAGCGTGACATAACGTTGTCATTTTGAAATTTAGTGCTTTAATATTATCAAAAAATCGTACAGTGAAAAGATTAAAGTTGTATTTATACAAACGAATTAAGTTAAGTTAAACTAAATTAGAGTAACAAATTTCAAGAACTTATGAAATTTATAATATTTACATGCTTCAATAAATTATTAATATTATTACAATAATTAATATGTTGGAAATAAACTTAGGATTTAGGAAAATTTTCAAATATTCCTCCATTGACTGCTAGACAATAACCCAGACGTTCATAAAATTGTCTTCCTACATTGGCTAACTGGTAAATTGAAATTTTATTGCATTCTGCAGAAATAGCATTTTTTAACTCATCTAGATTAGAGTAATTTTTATCCTTGTATATCATGCTTTTTAAATGGCCCCAAAGGAAGAAGTCATTTGATAATAATAAAGCACTAAATTTCAAAATGACAACGTTATGTCACGCTAACTGATATTTTTATTGTTGTTCATAAATATGAGGCCATAATAATGAAACAATTTTTAAAAATATATTAGCATCTAACTAGCAAACAGGTTAACCGAAAAATGTAAAGTTTTTACCATAGACGTAGATTTGCATGCTCTTCAATAAACTTCAATAGAATTTTTCTCTTAAATAATTAGGGGAGCCAATAATTGACCCCATGAAAAATTTCATGGGATTTCCTATATCCCGCCTGGCGATGCATCACCCGGTATACATATATATGCACCTTAGACGTTTACAGAAGACAGGCAATGAATTTTTTTGAAAATTTGGGAACATAGGTGGTTGCTTGTGATCTAAGGATTTAAAATATTTTTTATAATTCAGCGTTGCTGCTTATACCAAAAACAAGCATCATCTTCCGTTTTCCCTAAACGTCTAAGGTAGTATCGACAGTTGATACACCCTTTATACATATGTATGTATATGCAAGTTAAATGAAAACTTGTATAATAAAGTACATTGGATCTTAACCACAAATTATCAGAATACCCAGATGCGAAACTAAGCGTGTTCGTTGAAATCTCTCACCACTATCGTCCCTCCCACTGCGTGGTGGATATACACCTCACAATTTAGTACGTGACCTAATGCTCATCTAGGTGTCAGTTAGTCCCATACTTTTGTTGGTATAGAACGTGAGCATAAGTTAGTTAATTGTGTTTAGTTGTTTGTGAACTTTTATATTTTTTATTATTAAAGTGTTATTATATAGTCTTGTTAATTTTTTTACCGTTTAATATGGGATATAAATGTGTATATTTATTCTGTCCCTCCATCACCGGGAGCGGATCACTTTTAGATTCCCAAAGGACCACTATTGTTTTAAGACTATTTAACATAAATACAAAGCTTTTACAAATTACTTAGATATGTTACTTAAGTTATTGATATTAATCAGTATGTGCCTAAACACAAGAAAATATTTTTTTATTTATAAAAATAGGTGTTTTTTCAGTATTTAAAAATTACATACTTCCAAATAAAAAAACAAATCAATTAGGTTTGGTTATTACTAAGGCTACATCTGCATTGCTTTAAAAGATTGCGTCGGGGTTTCTTTAGAAACTTGTGTTACTCGTCTTTCAATTATTCTGTTTTAATCCTTAGTTACACAAAACTTTTTAATACACAATTAAGCTAAAAAACGGAATACCATTAATTAATTTATTAAGCAGTTTTTAGGCAAGGTTTTTTTTAATGGCTTTTTGTTAAACATTCTAAACCCCCATTAGTTTAATCGTTTTTAAAAATGTTTTGTGCAACCAGGTATAGACATTTTATTACAGGTTGATCCAAACGTGACATCTACTAACAATATTTTACCGTTCGAAGAATGGGAAAAATTTTTAGTTTGTAATATTTTTTAATAAGGAAATATTTAAATTCCCAATTAGTGTATTATTCTTTTGTTCCGTTTTCCACACATAAGAAAGCTGCATAATTAGTTACTATAAAAGTATATCTCTCCTTAGCGCCTTGGTGCGGTTTAACCTTTACAAATTCAAAATATTACGATCCATACATTGGTGCAGATGTTCCATTTATTTTTCTCGAGGTCATAGAAACAAGTAAGCGTAATTTGCCGCACTTTCGCATCTGTATATTCTGATAATTTGTATCTTAACTAAATCTTTTCTAAGCTTTCAGTCTACTAAACTCAACTTATCCAAATCTTATACCATCGACTTTAAATTTTTATTTTCTTCTTGCTTTTTATTGCGTACAATTTCGGTCTTATCAGCAGAACGACTATACATATACTTTTTTCAGCTTTATTTGCCTCCTTCGCCCCATTTTTAACTACAAAATGGCCGGGATTACCTGCCATATAAATGCAAATTGAAAAACGTCGCTGTTGAGCCTCGCTATGAATGGCGGCACTAAATCAGAGCAATTTTGGCATAATAGAGACCTTGACGAATTAAGTTCGGGCCTGGATGGAAAGTATTAATGTCGCTTTTATAAGACAAATGGGACAATCATAAACGTGAGCTGCGTCTTCTAATAAACGTTGCGAAGCTTGTACAGTGTGGGCCGAATTTAACTTGCACACTTTTGACGTAACAACATCTTATAATTCGATGGAGCCGACGGCACGCACCAACAAACATGACTCATGCAGATTTACCTCACTCTGAGGAGTTTTATTTAAGGCTTGGAGTGCTTTCGGCCTCCGCGTTCGGCAGCGTTCGACATCTGTTTCTCTCCTACTTGAGTGAGCGGTCCGCGTGGACAGTTGCTGTACAATAATACATTTACATGTTTTCGTCAAGTATGAAGTGCAGTGAAAAGTAAATGTGTCAGTTGTTAATAGCAACGATAATTGCGAACCATTCCATTATTATTTTATTTAGTAAACTGACTTTGCAGACAACCGATTTTTTAATTAATTGTAACTTTTTATCTGTTGCTCTTATCTTTTTTATTTTTACAGGGATAATAGGTAGATATTTTTTCTCTAGGTTTGTCAATTTTGGTAGAATAGATTTAGTTAGGAGCGGAATTACAGGACTTTTTCAAAATTGTGCATTTAACTTCGTTGCAAAAGAATTATTATTTCTTTTTTAGTTTAGCTCATTCAAGTTTCAGTCATGGCTCTGTTAAGTTCGTCTTACATCGTATTAGTAGCTTTAGTGCAGAATGTTTTTTACATTTATGTGCCTTTATGTGCCTTATAATGCTCCAACCGCTTCGATAATATTAGAAACCAAGGATTTTCCTTCAAATAATTCATGGCTTTCACTACAATACGAGATAATAGACAGGAACCACGTAGACGTTTTCAAGACACTTGTACCAGCATCAACCCAAAAATATCTCCGTTACAAGGTCAAATTCCACTATAACGATCAGACTTTTTGGTGAAACGGAATGGCAAACATTGATAAGTGAACCATGTGTCAACGTAACCACTACAGAGGTTCCAGCAGTCGGTATCCGCCTAGATGATAATTATTAGAGTTTAATTATTTTTATTGCCGTAGCTTGTAGTGTATTACTATCTAAACTTGTGTATAAAATTGCTAAGAGTCAATGTACAATGTGGTTTAAATAAATTTGATATATACAATGTGTTTTATTATTTACCCTTCCCCCGCGCCTCTGCACCCACGCCTCACCACGGGGGCGTCAGGTTTACCAATTGGTCTAGGGCCGTACGCGCCGCGAATTGGCATGTGGCTTTTGACATTTGACAGATGACAAGCCACGCCCACGGAGTTGTGCAAGATTCCTAAATAATTGCTTACATCATAGATCTTGAGATAATAAGCTCCTCCGGAGGACGGAGGCCCTCAATCGGTCCCTACTATCGAATTTATTTACAATTAGGCTAGTACGTTTAATTTTAATTAACCTTACATTTTTGATTTTCAAAGCGCACAATAAAAAGCTGGCGGGATTGTTGTACTATTATTTATTTTTAATTTTTTAAACAATTTTTTGGACATTTTTGTAAACAGAAAGTGCGGTGTGTACCGTGAAATACTGTTTTTGGGCGTTTAATGTAGGATATCTACTGTTTCGTCCCCACCCAGCACCCTGTTCACTTCACCGTCCCGTAAATATGTTTTTATTAATAATAAATTATAGAAATGGCTCCATACTTCCCACTGAAAATTAAATTAAATTTATATAACTGAAAACAAAAAAAAATACAGCAATGAACGGTGCCAAAATCGTCCAGCTCAACTAGTGATCATCTTCTGCCCTATCACGTGTGTTTAGTAACCAAATAAATGGGCGCGTTCAGGCGCTATTAGCCGCTTTGCCGATGGGTATCAAAAGTTTCAAATTAAACCAATAGGATTACTCATAAATTTGATAATAATACAAACAATAGTATTTTATCGAGACTTGATCAGTGAATAAACTGATAGAACTAAAACTGATTTGTGTCATAATCGACCTATAGAAACGCCCTGAAAAGAATTTTTCGAAAATCTCTTACAATAGCGAAAACCGCTATATCAGAACTATTACCATATATAAATTTAATCCATTTATTCGAACAAAACATCTGGACAAATATTTTTTTGCAAAGGAGCCTATTAAGCAAGTCCATGTTTATTGAAACTTTTTCGTCATAAAATCCCATAAAATAAAAAATCACCCTCTAACGTTTTGTACCGTGGACGGAATATCCTAGTCAAGGTCTTGTCAATAATAATATAGATTTTACGTTGCTACTTTCAAAATCTTTATAAAAGCACCACAAGGCCCGTTTATTTTTGTCCAATTTGTCTTGAAAAACTTACTAATATTAATGGATTCTGCCATGACGGCCTTTACTTGTCACGGTCTCCATTACGCCCAAAATAAGACTGATGCACGTGTCCCATTCGTCATGGGGCTTAGGTGTGACGTTTTTCAATTTGCATTTAAATGACAGATTATTTTTTGTGGATAAAGTTAAAAACCGCCTAAAACTAAAGAAAAACAATGTTTTAATGACTTTTTTTTATGAACTGATATGGCAAAAGAAGGTAATATATCACTTACTTAATTACATTTAATAAGATGGCTGGCTTCTTAAGCCGCCAGGAATATTTTATAATGTAACTTAATTGGGCTAAAAGTTACATTTTGAGATTGCCTAATTAAAGATGTTTAATTAGCCTTTGTTTTAAGGCAAAATACCTTCTAACTAGCTCAATGTCAGTCGGGGCACGTGGGTCGTGGATTGAATAACCTAAACATTCCTTTAACTCTAGTATCAGTACCAGAAATTATTAACTTGATGATTTGAAAGCCCTCCTATTATAGTTTACCACAAAAAAGGTGCTTATATATGGGCGCCACCTAAAGCTACAAATAGTGGTGGTAAACTACAGAAGGATAGTTCCTCTAGGTAAACTAAAACAAAACAAACAGAATCCAACACAAAATAAAAAGACAACGTATAAAATATGCGTGTTCTTTATTTAAGAGGAACTCTCACTTGATTTAAAAAAATGGGTGTTAGTAAAAGGAAAACAAAAAACATAAGAGACTCTAGCGCTTAACGTTTGCAAACATTATTACATCGCTTTAACAAATATAACCAATTCAAAATTAAAAATTTAAGTATCTAAATTGATGTTAATTTACTAGTTTGATTTTGTTCAGGATGCAATATGTTGTTTTTGACGAAACGATATTAAACGGTGTACTTTTGAACGTTTTAAATATGTGTAGTCAACTTATCTGAAATCCTCTTTAAAAGGTCCACTAGGTGTTGGAGTGGGATTCTCACACTGGTTGTGGGCTGGGGCCTACAACTCGAGATTCAGATAAGTGGCATTCACTGGTAGATCATAAAGAGGGGGCAGCTCGTACGGTAGGTTATGGCATGCCTCACAATAAGCAGGCACTTAAAATCTGGCTTCCTTAAGCGTAGGGAACAGATAGAAAATGGAACATAGAAGAAAGAAGAAGAATGAAACCGGGCTTATCTAAAACAAGATCAAATTATTAAAACCAATTCAAAGACAACGTGTTTTTGAGGTTAGGTTTCGACATTACAAGAAAAAGGTGAATTATGCAAAAATACTAACGCAAAATATAAGTATAGAAAAAGACATACCTTTTAGGCTAAAGATGGACAAGGATTCGTGATTTTTAACAGAGATAATTCAAAATTAATATCAAATCACAAAATTGCCTTCTAATTCGTAGCTCGGTCTGTCAGAAAGTGTCATTTGAAATCTGTAAATGTCCGACCAAAAATTTGACACTTTGTCGAACCACTTCGGCGGGTAAAACTCTGAAAGGTCCTCGAAATCTGACGGCTATCAGGCCAAAGGTTTAAAAAGATATGTGAAATGTCGCTGCTTCCCTCAAAACCATGGACTCGAGAAAGGTTCATAAACCACAAAAATATTAACCGGTCACAAAAATCTCATTTGTAAAAGTGTAACACTAACAGCTAGCGAAGCCTCTAGTAGATATATGCTCGAAGAACAAAAATCAGGCTACCTTTTACAGAGTACCGTCACTCTAATGAAACGCTTGTCGTGCTCACGGGAGGTTCTAGGTCACAGGAACCTTTTAGCTTAGTTTGCGATAATTAACTCGCTGCGCACTAGACGGCGCTAGGGGTACCAAATAAAATAAAATAATATGCTAGGAAAGCTGTTGTAATTAAATTCGCAAACTGCACTGTTACAATTTCTAACAAACAAAAAACTATAATAAACTGCATATCTATACTAATATTATAGAGTAAGAGCCCGTGAGCGGCAGACCTTCGTCATTTTGTAAAAGCTGAAACTTTGTCAATGCATGCTTCCAACATAGGTAGAAGTAATGGTAGATTGTGAAGTTTGACTCATAGTGGCTTTGGCACATACGAGGTACCAAAGGTTAATTAATTGAAACAAATACTTCATTATTTTGTACAAGCTGAATTTTATATATGTTACTTGGGTAACTATTCGAAAGATATTTTCCCAATCAGCAGACAGTTTTGACAGTTCCAACCTCTTGGCAAACAAACATTTTGGAGTGACTCAATGGTCCGACCATGTACCATATTTTTGGTATTTAACAAGATATAACAAAAAGTCTTATATAAGAGATGTAGATTTTTAAATAGACATGTACTTAAAATATTTTGATGTATACAGAGTGTTCCAAAAACATTTTTTTTTTAAATTAACCTTAAAGCAATAACTTTTTTGGACACTCTGTATACATCAAAATATGTTTAGGACATTCTCATTCAAAAACCCTACAAATCTCATAAAACACTTTTAGTAAACGGATAAAACGGATATTTAATGATTTTAAAACAGATGGCAACGATAGTGTCTAGAATCGACTTCTATATTCTTGCAGTAATGATGCTGCATTATTCATAAAATTTCAAATATCTAAATTTTTATTTCGACATACCGCCAGACGTGATTATTACCACATTTATTCTAGCTTTGAAGCTCGGTAATAAACGTACTAATATTATGACTTTTAAAGCCGCGTCCACACTAGTAAAAATTTACGTTGTGTGCGTTTAAATTTTTTGCAAGTGTGGACGAGTTCGCCGCATAGAAACACACGCAAAAATTTTCGCGACATTCAACGCACGCGATCCGTCGGTTGTCGGTTCGTTTTTTTCAACATCAAAGTTAGTGTGGACGTATTTACGTTAACGCAATGATTTTGACAAATGTTGTTATTATGACTTGCTGTTTAGAAATTATAGAAGTTAACTGATATCCATCTTTCTAATTTGTTCTAAACCCACCATTCTGTGACTATGTCTGATGCAATGTTAATGATAAAAAGAAAATGCGCTACTTTTATCGTCGTGCAAAATCTTATCAAAAAAAAAAAAAAAAATGGAGGAGAAAAATAGAAAAAAAGACGATATTGGATTAAACATTTGTATCAAAATAAAAAACAATTTGATGGCGTAAAGTTATTATATCAGCTATCCTTGGATGAAAGTACTGAGCATTTCAAATTTTTTTTGCGTATGTCTACAAATGACTTTGAGATTTTAATAAATAAGATTTGACCAAAAATTATCAAAAAGGACACCAAGCTTAGAGAAGCCATATCCGTGAAGGAAAGGTTAGCTGTCACATTACGTTTTATGGCTACTGGAGATTCATATACAAGCCTTCAATATCTTTTAAAATATACAAACAAAGCATATCATTGATTGTTCCAGAAGTATGCAGTGCTTTAATTGACGTTCTAAAAGATTATGTAAAGGTAATGTGGTAGTAAAACTGAATTTTTATTTTTTTAAAATTTATTATCTTTCAAAAACAACATTTGTAAGGCAAAAACTTTAATAAAAACTGAATTTTCATTCGAAATAATACGTATAACAGACATTTTGCGATTTCTTTCCAAGCATCATTCTTTTTGTTTTTATGAAAATGCCACTTATCGCTTGGATCCCATAAAAGTCTTTGTTTTTGATATTCTTGTATCAGAAGAAGAACATCCTCTTTATTTAAATTTATCTTTTACAAAATATAAAATACTTGGCGAAAAATATAAACAAATCCAGAATAACACACGAACGCACGACACACAACGTAAAATTGAACGTGGGTAGAACGTGAAATTTGCGCCGCAAATATTTGCGCTGAATTCTAGATTCAACATACAACACATTTATTTACTAATGTGGACGCGGCATAATGGAAATATTATTTTTCTTTAGTTTTAAAGGTTTCAGTAAAGCATTTTATTAGATTCTAAAACCTTATGAGAGAAAAAATAGTTTTTACTATTTTCTAGCTTAAATTACCTTTTAAATTTTAAATATTATACAGGGTCTCCAAGAATATGTGGGCAATCTCTCAGATTCATATACAGTGTGTTCCAGGATAGGTGATACACAAGGACAAATGAACCACAAATTTTTGAATTTTAAAACGAAATTTTGGAAAAACTGGTCGTATGGTCCAAAAGTAATAAATACAAAACTTTACTTTAATTGGTTTTATAAAGGGCGAGTTATAACTAAAGAACAAAATTGTATAAGTAAATGGTGTAGAGAACTGAATTTTATATCAAAATTTAACGTTAAAACATAAGAGTAAAAAATGTAATTGTCATTGTCTTACATTACGCATTAGAACTTAAATATTGGGCAAAAGGAAAAAAAAATAATAATAATTTTTAATATTTTTTAAAATTCGCTGCCTTAAGCAAAGTTTTTCAAAACTGTCAATGCTTGACGTATAAAATTGACAAAAATATTTTTTTATTTAAAACATTAACTTTAAATGAAGACATAAATTTAATTTTCTACAACATTTTCTTATACAATTTTGTTCTATTTTTAAAAATAAGGGTACTTTACTCTTGGTCACTTTTTTATATTTTTAGTTATAACTTGCCCTGTATATTACCAATCGGAGTAAAATTTTGTATTTATCAGTTTTGGACCATGCGACCAGTTTTCCCAAAAGGGCGTTTAAAGATTTAAAATTTTTGGTCTATTTGTCCTCTTGTAACACCTATACTAGGACACACTGTACATACATACATAAAATTTACTATATTCCATATCTGATTTTAAAAACCTTTGGCAATGGTATAAACCGCAGCAGGGTTGTTTTAGATCGAACTTGAATAAATTTATTAAATCTAGTGGTGACCTCGAGTGGCACATAAACAAGTATTTTTGATAAAAATAATATAAGTCTCACTCTTTTTGTGCATTTTTTTATCTTTTCGTTTAATTATAAAAACAAAATTTCAGCTTTGTTTTGTTATTAATAAAATTCGCTATATTGGTAGATCTTTTGGACCATACAAAAAACTTTTTGTATGGTCCATATATATATATATATATATATATATATATATATATATATATATATATATATATATATATATAATATATATATATATATATATAAAACAATTTAAAAACAGATAGAAGCCGCAAATGCGTCTTTAAAATCATAATTTTTCAATATTTAACATAAAAATTTAAAACAACTAATAAAAAAACATGTTTGGGTCATACGTCAAAAATGACAGCTCAAAAAATTTTTTGGTTACACCACTGGATTCTACGGAAAAAAGTGTCTGTATAATGTGCAATTAGTTTTCTCGTATCTGTAATAACAACAAAGCTACAGGACCTTTTCAAAAAGTGAAAAAATCGAGAATCACCCTGTATCTCTGAAACGCTTCGCGATAGCGATGATCTGTTTTTACCATAAATGTTTTCTCCCAAAAAGAGCTCGAGGATGGGGTATCGGATTTTTAATATCTCTTATGGTTTCCAAGTTTCCCATAAGGG
Organism: Listronotus bonariensis; assembly: GCA_014170235.1. NCBI lineage: Eukaryota > Metazoa > Arthropoda > Insecta > Coleoptera > Curculionidae > Listronotus > Listronotus bonariensis. The sequence goes on along the minus strand of JACEGR010001094.1, from coordinate 5,523 downwards.
ACAACCAAAATGGGACACCCTGTACATACCTTAGCACGCAATCAATCGTTATTTTTAGTCTAATATGTCATCTTTTTACTTAAATATTTTCTAAATATCACGATTGATTCCGTGCTAAGGTCATGTACATACACTAAAGTCTTTACACACTGCGCCCTCTATTATCGGATCCGTTGGTATGATAAAAAAATGCTTGAAATCAAATTTATAAAAGAATTTTATGTTCTACAACTTTTATAAGAAATATAAATGCAATTAAAAGTAAAAAAACGAGATATTCGCAAAAACAAATTTGACCTGTCATATTTCGAGTTCCTTACACGATATCATAGGGATTTTTAGGAGAGTATTTTTTGTACCAAAATAAAGGTATGTACAGATATTTCAGCTTATTCCGTGAGATTTTGAGGTGAAAGTTTAAGTTATTTGGATTATGGTTAAAATTAATAATAAAATTGCTTTAAAGTCAGTGGCGTATATATATTTATTTTTAATTTTATAAATAGCTCTTTTACCGAATTTTAAAAATAAATTATTGTTTTTTCATGTCCGTTCTTTTTCTGCAGCACATCTGGCAATCCTATGTATATATAGAATTATTTTTACTGCTAACATTAGCTTTTTTTTATCTTTGGACAAACCACGAAGGCTAAAAAGCCTAAATACTAACGTACCGTGGGTGTCTTCAAGCGAGGTAAGAGGAAGTTTGTTGACACGGGACTTAAATACTTGAAGATTTGGGGGAAGGGAAAGACCTCCGCGGGCAGCAGGTTCCACAATCTAGAAACTCTAGGGATAAAAGAAAGAACAAAGTGGTAACTTCTACTTCTAGTTGATAATTAAGTTAACAAAAGTTTCTGTTTATATCTTTAAAATTATAGAATTGTTCTTATTATTTACCCAGGTGTTTTTTATTATCTATAAAATTGTTCTTATTATTTTCCTAGGTGTTTTTTACTAAGGGCGAGAAATATTAATCCCTCAGAATAGCAGTGAAAAATATTATTATTAACTATACTTACCGACTACAGAAAGGTACATAGAAAGCCCCATAGGCGGAGTAGTTCCCACCTGGCACTCATAAATGCCGGCGTCCCTCCTTTGGGGGTACCGAACCTGCAACGTCCAATCCTCCGTTTGAGGGTTATGGAGGGCAGAGAACCTCTGATCGGAGGTGTATGTAAAACGATTTACAGTTAGGAGATGAAGGTCTCGATGTCTCATCCAAGACACCTGAAACAAAATGAATAAATTTAATTAAATTTAATGTTAAACATTGTACACTAGAGTGTACAGAATGCCCATTTGGTTGTCCTTATGGGAAACTTGGAAACCATAAGAGACATTAAAAATCTGATACCCCATCCTTGAGCTCTTTTTGGAGAAAACATTTATGGTAAACAGATCATCGCTATCGCGAAGCGTTTCAGAGATACAGGGTGATTCTCGATTTTTTCACTTTTGAAAAGGCCCTGCAGCTTTGTTGTTATTACAGATACGAGAAAAGTAATTGCACATTATACAGACACTTTTTTCCGTAGAATCCAGTGGCGTAGCCAAAAATTTTTTGAGCTGTCAATTTTGACACATGACCCAAACATGTTTTTTTTTATTAGGGACACCCTATAAATGATTAGGTAATTAAATTGCTTGTTTTCTTCTGATTAAAATAATATATCATAGTAGGTGGTTTAATAAATTTTTTACGTCAAATATTGGAAAAATTATGATTTTAAAGACGCTTTGCGGCTTCTATCTGTTTTTAAATTGTTTTATATTTTTCTTTAAAAACAATACTGCCATCCCTCAACTCAGGAGACATTTCCGTAGAAAAAAAAAACAAAAAATTAATTAATTAAAATTTTTTTTTATTATTATTATTTTACTATGATATATTATTTTAATCAGAAAAAAACAAGCAATTTAATTACCTAATCATTTATAGGGTGTCCCTAATAAAAAAACATGTTTGGGTCATATGTCAAAAATGACAGCCCAAAAAATTTTTGGCTACGCCACTGGATTCTACGGAAAAAAGTGTCTGTATAATGTGCAATTAGTTTTCTCGTATCTGTAATAACAACAAAGCTACAGGACCTTTTCAAAAAGTGAAAAAATCGAGAATCACCCTGTATCTCTGAAACGCTTCGCGATAGCGATGATCTGTTTTACCATAAATGTTTTCTCCAAAAGAGCTCAAGGATGGGGTATCAGATTTTTAATATCTCTTATGGTTTCCAAGTTTCCCATAAGGGACAACCAAAATGGGACACCCTGGCTACAAAGGGATAACCTAACAAAGCTTCTGCTGGAAACGCAGCTCAAAAAAGGTAAAATAATAAATAAAAATAAAGTCGGGTAGAAACATATGGTAGTAGGTATAAAAAACTTTTACTTATTTAGTTATTAAACATTTAGTAGTTTACCGCATATATTATTACCCGATTTCATATATTTTTTAATTATTATTTTTAACTATTTATTGAGTTTTATTAGGTTCTTTTTAAGTGTTTTTTTTTTCACTCTTTAGTTTATTTATTGTTTGCCAATTTATTAATATGTATAATAAATCGTTAAACCTACACTAAAAAGACTACCAGTACCTCTTTCAGAGACTTCAGTAATAAAGCACAGGGACATGTATTTTAATTGGTTTGAAACGTTGCAGACGGTCATGCAAAACTGCCACATTGGAGTGGGGAGGGTCATGGTTAGTTCGAGTAAGTTAATTTTTCTTTTAATTTCTTAATAAAACGATAAACAAATAAATAATAGTTTAAAAAACTAAAAAACACGCTTTTATATGCAACCGAACTAAAAATTAGAAAATAATTTTTCATTACAAAGAGTTTGTCAGTCACTTCAGAGTAAAAAGCGTGGGGTGCTTAATATATTAAATGTTATAATTATTCTATTTGCAAATATCTATGAGGGAAAAGTTATGAAAAAATAGTAAAATGCACCCCACGCTTTTACTCTGAAGTGACTGACAAACTCTTTGTAATGAAAAATTATTTTCTAATTTTTAGTTCGGTTGCATATAAAAGCGTGTTTTTTAGTTTTTAAACTATTATTTATTTTTCATTTTTTAGTTCGATATATCAATTAGTTTTTAAAATAAATGCTCCAGTTTATTCACTAAAAATTTCTTCGCCATGCATTCTTGATTTAAAGCTTAAGTGGCCACATAATTTTCACCTTTTAGAACTCCGTATTTCTATGTATTTTACACCTTTTATTATAAAATTGAAAAAAGTCAATTAACAAAAACGCAGCAAGTTATGCATCAATTGCTCTTGCGCATTCGCCATAATTAAAAACGATTATTAAGGAATTTATTTATCCTGGCGATGGCGGTCCTAAAATCAGGATAACGGAATACTGTTTTTAAATTATTGCATTGTCATCGGTCCTTGATGCGTGTGCTAAGTTTCAAAGAAATTGAAAGCTAACCAGAACTAACCAGTTCACAGTATTCCTCCTTCTTTTTTTTGCACACAATTCTTGATTTTTCATTTTTAGTTCGATATATCAATTAGTTTTCTGCGGTCATGTGATATTGAAATGTTTCACGAACTATTTCGTAATCTAATCATTTCATTTAAAGCTTCACTGTTGCATGGGGTTTCAGAACGCAACTACTCCGAACAAGTTTCAGATTGGTCTACATGTAACGGGGTTTGTACCCGTTTAACGGGGGTTCTTGTTAACCCCATGGTCTTCCTGTCGTTTGCCGAGGGGTTGCGTCCTATGGGTGGACGCACGCTTGTTTAACTAAGGTGTTGCAACCTTATCCTGGTCCCCAACCCGTCGGCAAATGTTGTCAAGTTCGATTATTCAATTGTCTAATCTGGCGCATCCGCCAGAACGTACGATTTTTCACTTTTCCGGTTTTCCTGGAAAATGCTGGAACTTAACGGGATACTGTTTTTAAATTATTGCATTGTCATCGGTCCTTGATACGTGTGCAAAGTTTCAAAGAAATTGAATAGCTGGAAGTTGGTAAAAATTAGGCTCAAAGATTCCGTTACATAGATAGATAGATGGATAGATAGTTACAACCCAAGTTAATAAAAGCGTGTTAAAAAAGATTTAACTAACTTCTTATTTATAGCATTAAAAGGGTAATTTATCACTAACTTAATTAAAAATAATAAGTTTAGTGGCATATCGAGCGGCAACTAAAGAAATGTATCTAATAAAAGACGGCACACCACTGACTGTGTAAATGTGTGAAATCTTTTAAATTTTTTAAAGTAAGCAAATAAAAATACAACTTTTAACTTTACATTTTTTTCGTATTTTATTTAGTTTAAGAGAAAAAAATAAAATAACTTTTTCTTTTAAAAATTTAGTTTTGCATTTTTTTATTAGCAAATATGTAACAACCACAATAAATACTTATTTAAATAAAGTTTATATCCCAGCTTACATTTTTACCAAAATAAGTGTTTTGAAAATGTTTCGGTTTTTTAAAAAGTAACACTCTGTATTATGAAAGTGAAAAATGTTGCGATCCATGTTTATATGAAATATCTTTATATGTAACATCTTTCCTTAAATTCTTTTAACAAAATTCTTTTTCCTACGACCACTTGTGAAAATAGCAAATAGCACACTGATTTCATGCATAGAAAATGCGTTATATCACACTAGTGTTGCAAAGTACTTTACAGAACTGGTGTTGCAAAGTACTTACAGCACTAGTGTTGCAAAGTACTTTACAACACTGGTGTGATACATATTATGATGTCATTCTAAAAACTGCTATTGGTTTTGCAAGTGACATATTTATTGTAGTGACAGTAAAAAAAACTTTTTATTTACCTTAAACGGTAGAACCCAAATTAGCGAAAATCATCTTATTTTATATTTATTAACATTTACGAAAAAATAAAAACATAAACAAAAATAGACATAACCACAAAAACAACTTTCACTGACTGGCACAGTGTTGTCAGGTAAGTAGATCAAATTAAAAATCTCCCTTCTACCTTTGAGCACGTACTTTATAGAGGCAGCCTTGCCGCTTGACCGTTCGACCTAAAGCGCCAGAGAAAAAAAGCCTATAGATCAAATTCCCTCCTCTCTTTCTTCGTGTACTCAAACAACTAGTTAAATCTTTTTTTAAAATCCCTAATTAAACCTAAGGCTAATACACACTTTATGAATCCACTTTCTTTTATCCATTCATAAATAGAATCAGACCCTTCCGACGTTGCCAAATGCTTTCCATATTTTGCATGGTAACTGACGTTTGGTAGTCGTTTTTTCCTTACTTTTAGGACTTTAGGTTATGCATTTACAATTTTCATATTTTTTATATTTTTTCTTAAAAATATGAGGAAAAACTGTTATTTTTACTTAAGTTTATATGTGATGTTCAGTTTCATTAACTCGTTTTACCAATTTTACCCCACTCTGCACCCCTTTTCATTCCCCCGGTATGGCCATTCAAATCTAAAGAGTTGATACCAAAAACAACAGGTTAAAACTTCACTGGGCTTCTAAATACTTGGGAAT
>JACEGR010001093.1:0-190765 GCA_014170235.1 Listronotus bonariensis | reverse complement strand
CACCTGTCAATATTTTTGAAGTTTTTCAGTAAAAAATAAAAAAAAACGATTGCTTCATTAAAATAATTATTATTGATCATTGGTTATAAGTAGGTTGTGGCTATCAGAATTATTAATTAGGTTGTTATTTACTTTGACAGTTCAGTTTTTAAATTCAGTTCCTCGCGTCTTATTAAAGGGATTTTTATTTTGAAAAGAAATGGTTGAGTTTACTAATGAGGAATTGGCAGATATGCATTACATGTATGGTTTGGCTGATGGCAGATCACCGGAAGCTAGGCGATTGTATCAAGAACGCTTTCCTAATAGAGTCATACCAGATAGGCGAACATTTGCAAATGTACATAGAAGGTTGACTGAAACAGGTACTTTGAACCCAAATAATCAATTAAAAGGAGCCCATCGAACTGTAAGAACTTCAGAAATTAAGGAAGCAGTGCTAAATTTGATTGATAACAATCCTGAACTTATTACTAGAAAAATTGGAAATAATTTGAATATCTCGCACGTTCTTGTTTGGAAAATTCTGCACGATTTTCTGTTATACCCGTATCATATTCAACGGGTGCACGTTACTTCCCTGATACTTTTCTTTGCGAGTTAGTTTTTGTCAGTGGTTTTGGAAAAAATTGCACATAATCCCTTGTTTGAGCGTGAAATAATGTTTACAGATGAAGCAAATTTCTCTAGAAACTCTTTTAGGAATTTCCACAATAATCATATTTGGGCCGACGAAATCCCCACGCAGTTGTACAATTTAATCATCAAGAACAATTTTTGGTAAATGCTTGGAGATAACTTGATTGGACCTTTTTTCCTACCAGAATGGCTAAATGGCCATAATTATCGCCGGTTCTAGAGGAGGTTTTGCCCATATTGCTAAAAGAAGTACCAATTTTAATTAGAAACAGAATGTGGTTCATGCATTACGGCGCCCGCTCACTTTTGTGTTGAAGCAAGAGAATATTTAAATCACACATTTAACAACCGATGGGTGGATCGTGGTGGACCCCAACCATGGCCCCCTAGATCCCCAGATTTAAATAGTTTGGATTTTTTATGGGAACACCTCAAAACTTTGGTTTAGCGCACCTCAATAAACACTAGAAGAGCTGAAAGATCGTATAAGAACTTCCTGCGATATAATAAGAAATACTGGAGGATTATTTCAAGAAGTACGCGACAATATGAGGAGAAGAGCTGAAGCATGTATCCTTCAAGACGGAGGGCATTTTAAACAACTTATCCAATTTTCATGTTCTATTTTGTTTCATAAATGTTGTTATTAATTCGTTTATTAGTTATCTTCTTGTTAAAGAATATTTTGTAAAAAGTAAAGTGTAACGTAAGTGTTTTGCCTAAAGACAGGCTTATCGATTTTAAACAGTGGTAACCCAATTAACATTTTAGTCACTTATTATTTATTATAAGAAAAGTCAGTGGCACCCCACTGATTTAAAATAAAATTATAAGATAATTCAGTGGCATACCACTGACTTTTCTTATAATAAAGAGTATTTTTGTATTCCTTATTAATTTATGAACAGATTTGATCTCTTAAATATTTAAGTGGGAAGCAGTTTTTGTCTAAAAAATACTATAAAACCTATTTCTAATCTAATTATCGATATTATTATGACATTGCTAAGTAATGGTTTTAATTTTTTAAAGCGAAAACCGTGCATTGGACTGAAAAAATTAGGTGATCAAATTTGTTTAGAATTGAATGGGAATTTCAAAAATGGTTTTTTTGTTTAAGATAAATCAGTAGCGTACCATTAATGTTTATCAAAATAATGCAGGTCAGATTCTGCACGAACGCCACTGGGCAAAATAAAAGAAATGTTTTCCATCAAAAATGTCTCTCGATGCAAAGTATCTTATACCAAACTTCATTAGAATATCTAGAGTGGTATTAGAGTTAGTATTAAAATATTTATTTTTTAGAAACTTTAACGCCCTGTATTTTAAAATTTAAAACGTTTAGGACATACCTTCATATAAAGTTTGCCTCTTAAAATAAACCCAAAAATCACCTCCTTCAATATTGACATTCAATTAGAAAACACCCTGTATAGTATTATGAAGGATACCACAAACTTAAGGTTAAGGTTTAGGCATCGGACGCCGTTTAATACTAATAAAGTTAAACGATTAGTAAAACTGAAATATTGCGGTAAAAATAAATACTTTGTTGAAATTAAAAATCAAATTTTTAGCACTTACCTTAATTTTTTTATTAAATCGTTTTATTGATAAAAAGGCATTAATGTTTTTAAAAGCAATAATTTTAAAAGCTAATAGAATATTTAAAGCAACAATATTTATTATTTGCCCCAGGTACGCCGCTCTTTATAAAAATGTACAAGTCCTTTGTAATTTAATAATTATTATGGCTTTGGTTTATAAATCAACAATACATAAAATAAGCTATTTAAAAGGGGCACTGTACGAAATTACTTCAAATTTTTGCTCTCTTTAAAAATAAACTAAAAAACAAAAAACATTAAATTCAAGATTAATGGTAATTTTTAAAGTACCGCCATTTTGTAGTAGGAAAAGATATTGACTTTATATTCTAGGGTTATAAAGTACTCGTCAGAAGCTTTAAAATGATGTACCATTCGACCCCCTTCCGATTTAAGAATTTTGGGATGGGTGCCATGGTGACTAGGGGGTTGAAGGGGCGTCGTCCTATTTTTGTAAAAACGTTTCCCCTCAATAAATACCTTTACGTGTTTTGGCGATCTTCTCAACTTTGTCTCGCAGATAACTGAGTAACTATTTAAATGAATACGTATATGTATTTTAATGCCAAATAATTAGAATTTTACCTCTTGTGGTGGATAAGATCTACATGTTTTCTATAAAAATCTGTAGTAGTCTTAAGTCATAACTTTAAATTTTTTCCGTGCCAAATAGGCTTAGTAGTTTAAAGAGTTTATTGATGTTATTTCCTGAGAGTTTAATAAAATAAATGTTTTTATACTTGGCCTTTTAATTTATGATATTATTTTTGGGGTCTTTGAATCCGAAGCCGTGGTCAAATTGACCCCATCAGGTTGAGATCAAGGTCATATCAAGGTTAGAAAACCAATGGATTTTGTATTAGCGCTTAACTATATTTTGGATAAAATGACCACACGTCCCGATTTTGACGGGACAGTCCCGCTTTTTGGTGGATTGTCCCGCGTCCAGCCGTTTATTAAAAATTTCCCGCTTTTTGGTGGACTGTCCCGCCGATTGAATATGTTCCATTATCTATGAACTATAAAGTATTATGCTAAATAAAAATATCGATATAGAGAGAGGTAACGTTTTAACGGAAGTAAGAACCTTTTTTGCTCTACAAACTTTTTTGGGACGCGAAATATCATTTGTTTGCGGTACATAAATCCCATGCCTTCCCATTTGTCCCGCGTTGTCCGAATAAAATTGTGGTTACTTTAATTTTGGACAATTAAGAATTAAAAATTATATAGATTTTTGGATTTGCTAACTGTTCTATGTAGCAGTTTTTTTGAAAGTGGTAAGAAAAATCAGACTACTGAAAAAAGTTTTTCAGAAATAGTTATTTCGCTTTCGCCTTTGGAAGTAAGTAGTAGTGTTGCTAGTAATGTAAATGGTCTTACCTTTATGGTATAAATAAAAAACGCTTATTTTCCACAAATACTAATTGGCGCAGATGTAAATATTGGCAATAATCAAGAAAGGGTTATTTAAATTTTAATAATTTTGAACGGCAATTTCTCTTTGTAATAGAACTGTTTTAGAACATTTTTCTGTCAAATTATTGTGCTTGGATGCTCTTTAATAGCAGGCGCGGCCGGTGACTTTTTTACAGGTGGGACAAATTTTGTTAGCAAATAATGCCTCGCTATACATGTTAGTTTCTCTATACAATGGACTATTTTTATAGGCAGACTTTAACAATGAGATGTTTCTACTTCTGCCGAAAAAATGTGTGTAGAAATATCCATTGCTAAATTAAATATTAAAATAGAATTTTAATAAATTTTAAGAAATAGTACTCCATTTTAGTACACTACATAAAGTGTTGAAAAAGTAACTTTTTAAAATATTTTGACGCGTTTTTTTCTTACATGAATTTAATGTTTTGTTTCAATGCCTACTAGAGTTTATTTTAAAATAAATTTATCTACTGTACCAGTAAACGCGACATCAGCTAAACAAAAAATCAAGTTACTACAATTTCCCCATTACTTCTTTTAGTTTGTGTCACTAAATTTAAATTTTGTTGGCAGATAAGTTTAATAGCAAGTATCGAAAATTAATAATAAAAATAAATACCTATGACTCAGAAATGAAAGTTATGAAATTTGTACAGTTATCAAAAAATATAGAGTGCCACATATGCATAGAAAAAAATTATTTGTGGGATTTCCCATTTGTAAAAAAAGTATCACTCTATGCACTCGTTACATAAATTACTATATTTTATTATACACATGTAAACAATCTTAATCCAATGATTTTATAATTTATTATTTTTTTTTATCTACATACAGGCAAAGTTTACTTACATGTTATACAGGGTGGCCGTATTCGACACGGTCTGTAGCTGGATAACCAAAGGATTTAAAATAAAAGTGAATAGAGAAACATATAGAGGGCGAATAGGGCCACAGTATAAAATTATTTTAGCCTATACAGGGTGCCTCAAAAAGGAGTGATGTATAAAAGTGATATTTTTTTTTAATGAAACACCCTATATTTTATGACTTGACCGTCAGTTCATCATAGACAAAAAAATCGCTGTTTTTTGTTTGCAGATTTTACAGGATATATGCGATTTAATAAATACTATCTTTAAAAAATAATTTAAGGTAAATGGCATCTGAATACATTGTTACAACTTTTTAAAAAAAAATGTAAAGGTTAAGTCTGACCCATTAAATTTTACCTACAAGTATCCTACCTGCCGTACTATTTTTTTATTAAATTTCATTTTAGTATACAAGGTAGCAAGGTTTTTGAAAAAAAATATAATGGCTGACTTTGATATGTTGTTATCCTTCCTCTTTCGGGTAGACTGGGCTGTCTGGTTGGTGGTAGCGGTTGAGTTTATTAGTTCGCATTCTACCTGTACAGGTGATAATCCAAGGTTTTAAAAACATTTTAACAAACTTAATTTTCAATTTCTGGTCTTAAGATAGGTTTGCCAAAAACATTTTTTTTTATTGCAGTCATCCCTCTTCTAACTTCTGCACCGTTCGGTATATTTGAATGACCATTTTTTGACATATCAGTGACAACTCTAAATGTCAAGTTGACAGCTCTAAATGTAAATTTATTGATTTAAAGACAATATATATACAGGGTGATTCAAAAATCGATCACGAAACTTAAGGGGGTGATTCTACATGACAAAATAAGGGTAAAGCTTCATATATATATTTTTTTCAAAATGTCATTTGTTTTCGGGTTACAAGTTGTCAAAGTTCAATGTTTATTTTGGTTGTTTCGCCATATTGCATTTTTTTTTAACCGACCTTTGCAGATTCTAAAATTTAAAGACAAAAGTACTTTTTTAAATACCGCCAGAGGGCACTTTACCTAAACCTTAAAATTTATTTACATCATAACTTTTTATTTTAACAGATTCGAAAAGCTGGGGGCGCCATTTTATAGACAATCAAAAACTTAAAAAATAAGGTACTCTTTATTAAAGTCGATAAACATCACCGTCAGAAATCAAAGTTTTCTTCAATTTCAATCAAATTACCTACATACATACAGGGTGTCCAGTAACTCAACCGACAAACTTAACCAAACGATTCTACAATAAAAAATAGGAAAAAAACCTCATATAAACATATGTCCTAAACGTCTTAGTTTTTGAACTACGAGGTGTTAAAAATTTAAAAAAAAAAAAAAAAATTAATATTCAACACACCGTAGTTCAAAATACAAGAATTGGGGGCCTAGTTTCGAAGTGTACAATTACCAGAATTAGAATTTTATGGTATATCTAATAAAAACAAATGAAGAAAAACCTATACATTGAATGTAATTTATTCTTTCTTAAGTTTGAACGTTCTCTCATGGATGTAGTCATGGCCTAAAAAGATTTATTTAAATTCAGCGCAAATAAACCTAACTTTTGGGACATTTATTTTACTGTTGTATTAAAAGTCTAAATGGAGATTGTACATTTTGAAACTAAGCTTCTTAATTTATTTTTAGAAGCTTTAAATAGGTAATCAAATAGAAGTTGTTAATAGTTTTATTTATAGAACACCGTACATAAAGAAGTGTATATGTATAAAATCACTGTCATAAAATATAAAATGTGTTACAAAACTTGATAATACTGATTTGGTTATCGTAGTCCTGATGCCCTTAACTCCATCAAAGCACTTTGAGTAATAATGCCATGTGATTTATTGTAACTATTAAAAGATTGATACAAATTTGGCTTAGGCGGCGTTATTCGTCTTTTGGGCACTTCTGTATTAGATTTCATATGGACTTTACAGTCACCACCAGCTTTTAACACGCTTCCTTTTTCTACAATAATATTATGTTTGGTGACTGGAACTTTTGAGTCGGACTTATTCATTTGAGCTACTTGAATCCAGCTGGCAGGGTTTCTTTGGTTAATAGTAGATTCCGAATGAGACATGACTTGCGTTTTATTTTTCAAATTTACGTGAGATCTAATGTATTTCTCTGCATTTTTTGACACTCTTGAATATACCTCAGGTACGAAAAGTTTAGGTTTGACTGTGGCCGTTCTTAAGCTTGGTTTGTGATTGTGCGATGACATAAGTTCATATAGTTTATTTCTGTAGTCGTCAACTGCAAGTCGTACGTCATCATTTAATGGAATAATTACGTTTGCAGGCATTATAATTTCTTGATCCGAGTCGTGAAATTTCGCTACGTACTCGTGTTGTAAAGCCTCGTCAGCTTTGAGTCTTTTATGTGGATTAAAAACTAATAATTGATTAATTAGACTTATAGCATCTGCTGGAACTATTGACCCAAGCATCGTTTGTAAAGGAATCTTCGTAGCCGATGATGCATTTTTGATCATTGAAGAACCCACTCCAGAGATGCACACTTGACTTATATCTGAAAATTGTATAAATTATGGTAAATAAATAATTTGCAGCCATTTAAATAATGTATGTGTATCTTTAGCGAGACACACCAACTTTTTTCTTATCCTAGGGAATAAAGTTCTTTGGATTAATTCTGTAGTTTCTAAATCAGATATCACATGTTTATTATCTTTTGTACCGCGCACACTCAGGTCAACCTGGCAGGTTTAACTGTACATTTATAACTACACAGATAGACCTGATGAGTGTGTGTGGGATAAACCTGTACAAAATTTTAAAGATGTTCAGGCGCCCTTATTAAAATTAAAACCACCACCAGTTAAAACTGTACAGTTAAACCTGATTGCCCCACACAACTTCAGGTCTCAGTTCTACCTGCGTAGTTAAAACTGTACAGTTAAACCTGTCAGCTCGACCTAAGTGCCCGGCATTACGGTATACAAGATAAAACAAAAAGTGAGATTTTTTTATATACAAGGTGTTTTCTAATTGCGTTGAGAAAATTTAAGGGCGTATTCCTGAGCCAAATTTATAAAAAACTTTATATAAACATAGGTTCTCAAATTTTTCGTTCCCAAGATACAGGGTGTTAAACTTTTCAAAGAACCTAAAAAATTTAAAATACTTTTTTTTAGTAAAATTTGTTATACTAAATATAAACCTTGTTTAATTGGGTATTTGTTCTTCTTGTTACATAATTGCTAATAAGAAGTTATACCACTTAATTAAAAATAAAATGCCTTTTTATGGTCCAGGATTATGCAGTTTGGCGGGTTTTATATTTTTTTCTGGTAAACTAAGCAAGCTACATAAAAATATAAAGACAAAAAAGTTATATTTTTGGTAATTCATCCGAAAAATAGTTGCAAAAAGGCGTACATTTTTTGTTAATAATATTTCCCAAGATGCGTCCCATGCCGCCAGGCTTTTAATAATTTAAATTACTTTAGGGGTAAATAAATCAAGTATTTTAACAAATACCAGAGTCAAATTTGATGAAACTCGAATAAGACATATTTAAGATATTATTAAAAACCCAATTTTATTTTTAAAGTTTAACACCCTGTATTTTTAGCATTTCCGGACTTATTTTATATGACCGTTTTTTTATATAAAATTAGCTCAAGAATATAATCTTAAATTTTTTACCGCAATTAGGAAACATCCTGTAAATATAACACATAAGTGTTATATTTACAGGGTGCATATTAATATTAAGAATCTTCGCGACTAACAGTTTTTTTGACAACAATCTTTTTTTACAAAACTCCCAAATTGTTGATTTGAAAAATTTTACCAATACTTATTCTTAAATAAAATTAAAAGCTCTCTTCATAAATTGTCGTTAACTAAGGCGTTTCCATATAATCGGGCTTTGAAGATTGAACTATTTTTTCAATTTTGTTTCTTGAGTTTGGATTTTTGTTACTACTACAAATGTCAATATTTATAAATCCAATATATATTTTTAAAGGAAATTGGATGAGCTACCAAATAGATCTATTGACATTTTTCAATAAATTTTATTTACTCCTTCAAAAACTATTTGTTGAAGTTGAATCCAAAAGTTATTTCAATGTGGAGTAAATTAGGTAGCAGTAAATTTTTTTGTTATTACTTAGATTTTGTTAAATATTGATATGTTTAGTAACAAAAATCTAAACCCCAGAAACAAAATGAAAAAATAGATTTTTTTTTAAAGAAAATGTGTTGGTAAAATTTTTAAGATTACCAACTTGCAAGTTTTGTATAAAAAAGATTATTGTTAAAAACTGTTATTATTTAAAAAAAATTTATCACCTTAAACAATATTTTCGATATATATACTCCACTTTAGTACAGGAGGCCATGATTTCCTTGTTGGAAGATAATTAATTTTTTTACTCATGAGTTGTCTGCTTCCAATTCGTAAAAAAGTATCACTTTATGCACTTGTTAAGCATAAATTACTATAAATGAGCTTTTAAAAACAGGCACATTTGATTTGTCTACTTTTATTAAATTTGGATAATATATGACCATAAAACTATACCCTATTTTTTTGCAAGAGATAGCAATAAAAATGTCTCGGGACGGTTAGAAGGTTGTAAACCATAGGCGCACCAGTCTCTGTGCAAAGAACAGGTAGAAATACACCGAATTGCGTTAAATAAGGATTATAAATTTTATATATATTTTAGTATCTTTCCGTATGTGCAACTGAGTGGTTATAAATTGTTAGAGTATTGTTCAAAGTATTACAGTATTGTAAAAATGGCTTCTCTGCAGAAACGCGCATGTCTCGGCCATTTAACTGAAAAGCAGATTGTTAATAACGTATTCGATTATACAGGGTGCGGCAGAATGGACTCCCACATTTGGGTAGCAAATAAAAAGTCTACTATAAAATATGAAGTTAAACTTTTATTATTATCAAAAAGAGCACACTTTAAGGTTTTTTTTAACTATGTTTTCAAAATTATATCGTGTAAGTGACGGCCGTTAGCAGCGACACACATGCGAAGGCGTTTCTAGAAGTTCCGCATCACTTTTATCATCATGTCTTGAGGAATAGCAGCAGTTTCACCTCGGATCGCTGTCTTGATTTAGGAATGTCAAGAACCAGTTGCCCTTAAGTTAGCAACGCATTTAAAAATTGTTTTCCGGTCTGGAACAGAGGCATTCGGAGGCAGGAAGCGCGTACAAAATACTCTTTTCGACGCGGTGACACATTCGTCATTTTTGAATAATAGCTCAATAACAAATCCACGTTGGTCACCAGACCAAGACATAGCGCCTAGTAACAAACCTTATAAATCGCCCAAGCGAATGTGACCATCCACACCAATGTCCAACTCCCATTACCGATGTTCTAGCCTGATGAAATGTGGGAGTCCATTCTGCCGCACCCTGTATTAGAAATGATCAAAACTCTAATTTAAGTGTGGACGATTGTGTTCAAAAATGTGCGTTGATGACTGGGGTGGAAAAAGCGACAATTTACAGAATTTTTAAACAAGAAAAAGAGGGAGGTATAATTCCACCAAAAAGCCATGGGCACAAGTGAAAGGTGAAGTAGCCAGAAATAATACTACGTTTAAACTAGTAGATATAAAAACAACTATTTCAAATTGCCATATCTAATGCTTTCCCAGAAAACTGGAAAAAATGTGTCGAACATGTATTAGAAGTAGAAAATAAAATGTGGTCTTTGGATATAATAGTAGATACAACTGTTGAACCTCTAATTATACAAGTAGACTCATATATGACTCAAGTAGTGATAGTATGTCAGATATGGAAGAATGTGAATAACTAGATGTAGATTATGTAGCATATTTAATTAGGTATAGATTATATTTTAAATAATTATTTTTTGACTATGCATTTTTAATGTGTAATATTAAAATGGTTATTATTAACTATAATTATACCAACTGTACAATATTGATATACTATAAATTTTAAAATAATTTTTTTACACATATAAAAGAAACAAGATTTTCATTTTACCTAAACTGTTTAAAAAGGGTAAGTTCCCAAAAATAAACTCAAGCGCACCGCCACTGTCAAGGTTTTTATCACATTATTCCCACGTAAATACAGGTCAACATCTGTTATTCCTTTGTATTTGACCCAAGAGGTTGACGAATATTAGAGCGGAGTCTGCCGGCCTAAAATTATCATGCCTTATCAGTACATTACAGGTAGAATTGAAGAAAAATATTTATACTCGGACTAACACAGAAAGCGAATTGCCATAAAATTAAATTATTTATTACTCTCGCTTGCAACGAAACAGGGTACAACTCTTATTTTTTCATTATTCATTGTCCCTACAGGAGTAAGCTTTTTGCTTACAGCAACTGATTTAATTCTACTAAGTTAATTAAAATTTGGAGTAGACACAATGATTTTTAATCATCATTGAATATACAGGCTCGTTTATTTAAAAAGTCATTCTTTTCTTGTATTTTGTCTCCCTTTAGAGATACATATATTATATTACTGATTCGAAGACTACAGGATTATTCTAACCAACTAACATGTTAACTCTGGTTAAGGGTGGTGTCAATTTATAATTTCCCATCTGGTACTTATAAAATGTTTATGCTATTCTAGAAAAATTAGTTCTTTCTTTTGATTACTACAGTATTGTGAATGAAACCATACTTAACAATTTTAGGCTCATATCTTTTCACACATAAATGGAATATTTTCATAAACGATACCTAAATATGTGTTTATTTACCTTCTGGGGTTGGTGTTGGGATAGTGGCCATTATTTTTTCTACTTGATTTACAGTTGATGTTCCAGGAAAAATTGGTTTTCCAACCGACATTTCGGCTAATATGCAGCCCAAACTCCACATGTCAATGCCCTTTGTGTACCTAAAAAATTAAAAGTCGTTTGTTTATTTTAAATATTTCAAGTTAATTTTCTTTTATTTATTTTTATTGGTTTTTTTCTGGGTGAGGTGTGTGTACAGGGTTTTCATTTATATTTTGCCACCCACTTTTAACTTTAAGCAAGAAGTATAAAAAAACCTCTTGTATAAAAGTTTAATACTTTTTCATCTATTATTATTTGAGCATTTAAAGGGAAAAAATGGGCATCAAAAACTCAAGAAAAATTTAAAAAACTTTTTTAAATGGGACACCCTGTAAAATATGTCGCCATTAAAAAGGTCCTTTAGAAAGCTTTACAAAAATACTACATTTGATATATCTATCTTTAATAGTTTTCGAAATATGAAACTTTAATTCTGAAAACAAGTAGATATAATGTCTGTTATACCTACGTACGGCATCGGCATTAAGGTGAGACTGTAGATGTACCTAGGTGTTATGGGCTCGATTTTGGATAATAATATAATTTAATAAATAAATAAAATAATTTATCTAAGAGATACGAGGGGAAATTGAAAAATTGACGTTTTTGATTTTCCCCTTTATATCTTTTAATTTAAGAAATAGCAAAAAGCATAAAGACAATTTTTGTAGAAATTTTTACGTTAAATCTACAGAAAGTAGTCGATTTTTATACAGGGTTGCGTTAAAAGTTACGATGCCAACTTTATGTTTTTCTTATGGAACACCGTGTATATTTTTATACTAAATAATGTCTCTTATCACTACGATTACAAATATATATATAACATCGTATTATTATCTCTAGTAGTTTTTAAATATTTGAATTTTAATAATTGTTTTTGAGCGTACCCCGTAGCTTCTTTTACAATAATAATTAAATGTAATAGTTAAGATATTTTTAAGATTCATCCTAACCCTAATTTACTTTTAAAAGTATAAACAAAATAAACAAAAATTAATACTTACATATGTATATGCTAATCATTAAAATGTTTTTCTTTTTTTTTATTTATAGTTATATAAGATAAAACCTCTTTTAACCCTGCTATTACAAAACAATATAAATTTATTTTAGAATTTAAACATACTAAATTTGAAATATGTCTAAAAAACGCTATAAATACAAAAGAATATTATTTCTTTTAAAAAATGTGCTACAGACTAGGGAGCTTAAAAAATTAAAATAAAAAAACAATTATATTATACCTGATAATCTAATGTCATCAGCCACATATAACTTAATTTAAAAGTTAGAAGACAATTTGCAAGAATTTGGCTTTTTCTTAAAACCACACATTTTTTTTACTGTGTTTATACTTTTAAAGGTATATTAAGGTTAGAAAAGTTATAAAAAATAGCTTAGTTATTACAATTAATTATTATTTTAAAATATTATTCCAAAAGAAGGTGTTTATACGGGGTACGCTCAAAAACAAATAATAAAATTCAAATATTTAAAAAACTACAAGAGATAATTATACAATGTTATACATATTTGTTGTGACAAGGGCTATTATTTAGTAAAAAAATTTACAGGGTGTTCCATAAGAAAAACATTAAGTTAGCACTGTAACTTTTTAACGCTATTAATTAGTAAAAAAATATACAGGGTGTTCCATAAGAAAAACATTAAGTTAGTATTGTAACTTTTTAACGCAACCCTGTATAAAAAAATCGAATACTTTCTGTAGATTCCACATAAAAAGTTCTACAAAAATTATTTTTGTTTTTTGCTATTTTTTATATTAAAAGATATATACGGTTAAATAAAAACGTTCATTTTTTAATTTCCCCTCGTATCACTTGGATAAATAATTTTACTAAAATTTTAACTACGCCATTTTTAGTTTCTTCAAAATCAAGCCCATAACATCTACATCTGGTTTTTAATAACTCCAGTAATAACTGAGCTGGTCCATAAAAACGCCCAATTTTGCCGACCCTGTACTTAATGGAAATTATATCCAGATTTAAATGGCCATATTTCCTAAACTTTTACCGATAGATATATCGACCTTTTAATGTAGACATAATTTACAGGGTGTCCAATTTTAAAAAAGTTAACCTCTTTAGTTTTTAAATGTTAATTTGTTGCTTTTTTAATGCTCAAAAGATAATAGATGAAAAAGGTATGAAACTTATATAGGAGGTTTTTTTCTTTGCTTCTTGCTTATAGTTAAAAGTAGGTGGCAAAATATAAATGAAAACCCTGTACTGGCCTGTACCTTTATTAGCATATAAAATCATACGAAAATTAAGTCAGTTGTAATTAACAATTTATTTAAAAAATATTTCGACCAATCTAAATCGACTTTTTTGGCAACTGTGTTATTTTAATAGAATCTGTTATACCTTCTATTGGCTATTAGTATTTCAGGTGCTCTATACCATCTAGTTGCTACATAATCAGTCAGTGTTGGATCACTGTCGCTTAGAGTGCCTTCAGATCCTTGAGTAAGTGAACGTGCTAGTCCAAAATCTGCTATTTTACATCTATAAATAAAAGTTTGTTACCCAAAGTAAAAGTAATTATATTTATTATTTATATCTTAAAACAAAAAATGCGGTCTGTCTTTTTGTAATAGAATTGGAAAACAGCAGAGTTGGGTTGTATTCAAAATACATTGGACTGATATTCGAATAGTATTCGAATACATCTGTGTATTTGGTATTCTGTATTCGGCAGAATACTTTTTGATCACTATTCGGGATTTTGTTTTCGGAATCCTGTTTTTGAATCATAGTATTCGAATACATTTATTCAATATTCGAATACCAACATACTCAGTATTTGAATAACGAAATGTGAATAGCAGATTAGAAATTCGAATATGGGATTGTAAGTATTCGAATACCCAGATAGTCAGTATTCGAATACCGAAATGATGAATATCACTATTCTGTGAAATCGTAAAAATAATAGGCTAGGACCTTTTTCTTTGCTCTTCAAACTTTTAAGGACCGAGAAAAAGGGGATGTTGTTTTCTAATTCTTTTCGTTCTCTCTTTTAAAATTTGTTTTTAAAAGAAAGAACCTTTTTTTTCTCTTCGGTATTCATGAATACCCATAATTCTTTTTTACGTTACTCGTATTTTGTATTCGAATACCAAAATTCAGTATTTGACCCAACTCTGGAAAAAAGTTCTGTTTATTTATAAGGGATATTAATAGCTATTAATAGATATTTAAAAATCTATTTATTATGCTTGGACTGAAAACCTAAAGCCAACCTGCTTAGAATGGGGTTATTTCATAGGGCCAAGTTAGCTGGTTTGGTATTCAAGGAATTTTGAAAAAAGATCCTAAAAGAAGATAACATTTTTAGTAAAAACCGCTTGAAATTGCAATTCTATTTTAATAATATGTGGTATTAAGTAAATCTTTTCAAACTACTATCAAAGGAAGTTTTGTAAATTACTCCCAGTTTCAGGGACCAATTTTCTGTGACACTCATATTCCTGTTTTTTACAACCCCTGTATTGATAAAAAATAAAAAAATAAAAATTAAAACATTTACCTACTAATAAAGCTTTATTCCTATATGGTTTTTAAAAGATTCATTGATGGGCGTGAATACAAAGTGGCCATTTGAAAACGAAACAGAGCTAATTTTGGACACTCCAGGTTATTTAAAAAAATAACATTTTTTACGATTTTCACCGCTTGAACTGCAACCGTCTAGTAAAGGCGAGACTCACCCCCGAAATCTAAATAGAAAGAGGGGTCAAGTCATACCTTATTTGGAAGGTCTTTAGACCCTCATTACAACTGCCAAGTTTGAAGTCTCTGCTGTTATTTCCGTTGATATGACAGGTTATCAAAATTTTGATTTTATTTTTATAATGTATAATATTAAATTACCTGTAAGGGCAAGCTATGCTAAACTTAGAGAAAATGATAAGGGTTAAACGATCTTCAAAATTAGATATTAACATTTTTCCAGCGACGCGACGGTGTGATTCTGCCATAAAATTGTAGTGGTGAGTCACACCCTCGATTGAAATCCTATTTTAAAGATCGCTTAACCCTTATCATAACCCCTAGTTTAAAGTAGCTTGTTCTTACAAGTAATTTAATATTATACATAAAAATAAAAATCAAAATTTTGACAAGCTGTTATATCAACGAAAATAATAATAGACTTCAAAGTTGTAATCAGGGACAAGAGACCTTTAAAATAAGGTACACTCGACCCCTTTTTCAATTTAAATTTTGGGGTTCAGTATTAGCCCTGCTAGACGGTTGCAGCTCAGGGGATGAAAGTGGCACAAACATGTTTCCTCCTAAAATAAAAAATTGGCGGGTTTGAGCGTTATTCTTTATATGACCTGGAGTGCTCAAAATTAGCTCTGTTTTATTTTCTAATGGCCACCCTGTATGCAGTAAGAGACTATAAACACAGACTTGAAATGTTAAGAGACAATTCTAAACATTGTAAACAAAACAATTTTAATCATCTCTTTATATGCCAATCAAAATTAACTTACCTACATAAACTGTCTAATAACACATTGCTTGGCTTTAAGTCTCTATGAATCACATTTCCAGAATGTATGTATTTCATGGCTTTTAATAACTGATACATTATGTATCGCTTATGCACGTCCTTTAAAATATTGCCTCTTTTAATAACATTATGGAGATCGGTTTCCATATATTCAAAACCAAGATAAATATCTCTGTTGTTTGAAGCTCTAAAACAAACATGTGGTATAAGTCTTAGTAAAGTTGCTATACCAGGTAAGATATAAATCACCCCGAAGATGACTTAGAAATTACATTTAGTAAATTCGACATTCAAGTTTAACAGGGTAAGACGATTTTTTTTCATATATAATATCATAGGATAGAATATTTTACCGGCAAAATATTTCGATTGTATGAAAGGTTGTTGCTTGGCAATTTTGTGAATGACATTAATAATAATACCACGAGCCGACAGGCGAGTCGTATTAAATAAATGTATATATAATAAATGAATGAAATTATCACAAATGCAACATGAGAAATATTTGGCTTTTCTAAAAAGAAATTTTTTTCCTGAATGATATTTGACCAGACTATTTCCCGAGAATTACAAATAAGTGTTCAACCTTTAATAATTTACATATGAATCAACAATAGTTTTTACCTTTTTTACTTTAACCTAACTAAGTTTTATCGCTGAAATAAATACAATCATGTTGGTTTTATCAAGGTAGGAGCAGATAGGAGTTTGGCCATTAGGAAACAGGAGGTTGCTATGACATTTTTCCAGTGTAAAACACTATTAAAATATTCCGCTTATGTGTGCATTTTAGAGATACCCTGTATAACAAATATCTACATAAAATATAATAAAACAACATTTTAGTTGCTTTTAACAATAGTTATTTATTATACAAGGGAAAAAGTTCTAGATTTCAACTCGAGGTTGTATTGTCTCCCGACGCAAAGCGATGGGAGACAAAAAGCCGAGAGCTAAAATCTAAAAAATTCTCGTGTATAATACACTTTTTTTTCTGTGACGGAAAAACGACGACTTACTGTTATAGAATTTTTTTTTTAAATATGTTAAACTCAGAAAATTAGGTAAAATGAAAAGTTTAAAGAAACAGCAATAATTATTCCTTGCAAATATATGTTTAGTAGTTATTTTAAATACTACAAAGTTAAATGTCTGATAGTCTGATTGTACTTTGGATTTAAAGGAAATGTAAGTTTTGTATAATAATACATTCTAAAATTAAATATCTACCTTAAGATACGTGTATGTTTTTCCGGGAAAAAGTACTAACTTTTTCCCACGGGAAAGAAGTAATTTTATGAAAAGTTACGCTTTAGTACATGTCAACAGAGATAAAGTGTCAATTTTTTTCCCGTCATAAAAAATATATATTTATTTTCTAATTTTAGTTGTCATATGCGCTTAAAACTGTCGATACAATTAACACCAATAATTATTGACGTAAAACCTAAATATTCATCGCAGTCTATTGAAGTTTTTTGCTAAGCCTTGAGTTTTATTGAAACTGTTTATTAAAGTCCCAATTAAAATGAAAAATAAATGAATGAGGTTTAAGCCTGACCTCGTTCCGCTATTTTCTCGATTGTATGATAAAATAAATAATTCCTCTAATATCAATAACGACAATGAAAAAATACGTTTAAATAACTATGGGAAAAACGATTTCGTTATTTTTGCAAAAGTTAAATGTTTTCTGATGGTAGTAGTCCAGGC
Organism: Listronotus bonariensis; assembly: GCA_014170235.1. Taxonomy (NCBI): domain Eukaryota; kingdom Metazoa; phylum Arthropoda; class Insecta; order Coleoptera; family Curculionidae; genus Listronotus; species Listronotus bonariensis. The sequence goes on along the minus strand of JACEGR010001093.1, from coordinate 173,104 downwards.
GCAATACCACTTTGCAAAGAAACTCATTTTTTAAAAAAGAATAAAAATTTTCAACTGCAATTTTGATAAACTTTGTTTTCATCAAAAAGGTTGCTAAGGGCTAATTTTTATCGCTTTTTATAAACTTTTAATAAATATCGTAAAAATATATTTCAATCAAACAAAAAGTAAAAAAACAAATTATTGACATTTTTTATTATGTTCGTACATTGTGTTACTTTCGTCAAAAAATGTTTGAATATACAGGTATACAGTGTGTCCCAGGATGGATGTTACAAGAAGACAAAAAGAATAAAAATGTTTGCATTTTAAATCGGCATTTTGGAAGAGCTGGTCGCCTGATGCAAAACTAAGAAATATTAATTTTAGTCAGATTAGTAATATACAAGGTAAGTAAATAACCTAAAATATAAAAAATTACTTTGAGTAAAAGAGTTATTTTTAAAAATCGAACAAAATTGTTAAAGTACCTGTTAGGAAGCAGGCGCGTCGGGTTTATAGTTTTCATATGGGTGCCGGGGCCAAGCAAAATTTTTTGAAGAGCAAAAAAAAGGTTCTAGTTTAATGAAAACGAAAACTTTCACAAGAATAAGAAAAAGTAGTATCCTATTCTTACCCCAATAAAAGTTGAAGAGCAAAAAAAAAAGGTTCTCACCCACACAAATACAACAATTTTGAGTTTTGAGGGAGAAAAATGTTAAAACCTTTATTTTCTCATATGGGTGCAATGCACCCATACATTTTACCTTTTTGAGTGTATTGGCCCCCGTGCACCCATGTACTTGCCGCCACTGTTAAATATATTAAAATAATATAATAAATATTTTTTTAACGTAAACAAAAAAAATAGAAAAATGGGCCGTTAACGAATTAATAGAAAAAATGAATTAAAATAGCAGTCGAAAATTATTATTATTGTATTATTAATATTTTTTTAAAGTAAGTCTTCATATTAATATAATAATGGCTGAATATTTATTGATGCAAAAATACAGTATATTTAAAATAATATAACGAATATTTGCTTCAAATTTTTAACTGATTCAACCCTTTTTGTAGAAGATAAAAATTAAAAACCGAAAAAACAGTTTCTAGAGCTTTTTTCGAAAATTGTTGAGGGAAGGGTAAAAATGGTTTAACATAAGTTGACAAATTTTTTTATTGTGAACAACTATTGTACCTAACCTTTTTATCAGGATGCATTGTTTATCTAGATAATGTAAATAAAAACATTTTTACCCTTAAAAACCACCCCCTAACGAGTTATTTTGGTCCGAAATTGTTTTGCTTACATAGTTATGATGCATTTAACAAAAGTATACCATAAGGTTGCTGTAATGAATTTTATGACCATTTTTACTGCTGTTCCGCCTGAGCTATGGGTGGAAATAACAGTCATAATACTAGACCTCTTGCCCTATAGCTCGTTACCGCCAGGCTTAGATAATAGAGTCATAGTATAAAATCTGAAAGTTTATCTATATACCCAACAGAAGTAGGAACGATTGGCTAACAAATAGTTCACATCATCTTGGCTTAAACCGAAAACACATACCAAAAGTCTATAAAGTAGCTGCCCAAAATCGTCGTATAAATAAGTTGCAATTGTATTTAGTAGCGTTTTAATATAAAAGCTAAATTTTATATACAGTGAAAATGATCTAAATTAAAATAAATTCTATAAATCAAAAACAAGTTGTTCTTTGCAGAAAAACTCAGACCCGTCGGATAATATTTTTATTCTTTTATTTTCATAAAAATAATTTCTATTTGCCAAATTTAAGATATGACGGTTTCATTTCTTCTATTGGCTTTGATTTTTTAATTATGCAGACTTTCCTTGAATGGGGTTTAAAAGAGGATAAATGAAGAGGTGATCTGCAAACCGCAGTTTTTGGCGAAATCAACAAAACCGGGTTATGTATGAAATATTATATTTTAAATAGTGTTCCATGGCCAAATTAGAGATTTTCTTAAGTATCTGTATTCATTTTATACTAACTTCTTAAAAATGCTTGACATTTTATTCAAGTGCGCAACAAAAAGCTGTTTTTCTTAAAATAATCTCTGCAAAAACTGCGGTTTGCAGATCCTCTCCTCAAATGCAGCAAAAATTACATTTTTTGAGAAAAGTGATACTTCAAAAAATTTTTGCTTCAAAAAAAAATATGATTTACGAAAAAAAAATAATTTTGTACACAGGGTTCGGAAAAACTTATAAAATATAATTTTTCTCCAAGAATAAACTATTTACTTTTAAATATTAATACTTAATAGAAAAATTGCTTTTTAATGTTTCAAAATTATTAGAGCATTAATCTACAATTGTTTCGAGTATACGAAGTACTCTTGATGAAGCCCTAGAAAGGCGAAACAATTGTAGAGTAATGCTCTAATAATTTTTGAAACATTAAAAAGCAATTTTTTCTATTTAGTATTAATATTTAAAAAATGTTTCACAAGAAACCAACTGCGGATACAATTCAGTGTATTTACTTTTAATTTTTAAGCAAATGTCATTGGGAAAATGTATTTATTATAAAGTGTATAATCGATAAAAACAATAATACCACATTTTATAAAACTCTATAATTTGGCGAAAATGGCGCATTGATTATATTCGTTTACAGCTGAAAAATTGCGTTGTGTAGGAATTTGTAGAAACAGGTGTTTGAAGAGCAAAATAGAGAGTTTTAGAGGACTTTTATTATTAAAATTTAAAATAATTCATTTTAAATAACTTGAGAATCAGATTTATGAAAATTTTTGATAACCCTGTAACAATAATAGTCATTCAAAATGCCATTCTAAATACATTTTCTAAATGACATTTTGCTGAAAAATTAAAAATAAAGGCAGTTTATTCTTAAAGAAAAATCATGTTTTTTAGTTTTTGCGAACCCTGTATACAAAATCAGCATTTGCTCTTCGTTAATCATATTTTTTTCAAAAGCAATTTTTTTATCATGAATAACATTCTGTCGAAAAAATTTTGGTAATTGTCCAGAAACTGTCCGCAACTCCAATTTTGACTAAAATTTTTTATACGGGAGTTTTTGGGGTGCTGATCACGAATCTAAAAGATTCGAGATTTTTTATTCGGAAACGTTTCTTTTCAAGATATCCATCATCAAAGTTGGTATTTAAACTAACCTCATTTTCACTATATTCTCCCTTCTTTTGCATACAGTTCTTGATTTTAAGTTAAAGTGGTACACAATATATTTTTCACCTTTTAAAACCTCATTTTTCTACGTATTTACACGTTTTTTGAATTAAATTGCGTAACTTCATCAATCGTTTTCAATTATGGTGAATGCACCGGAGCAAAATATATGCATAGCTTGCTGCGTTTTTAAAGGGACCCTTTCCAATTTGTTTAATAAAAAGTGTGAAATTTATAGAAAAACAGGGTTTTAAAAGGTAAAAATTAAATATTGTGGGCCACTTTAGCTTTAAATCAAGAATTTTTGGAAAAGAAAGGGGAATATGGTGAAAATAAGGTTAGTTCAAATGCCACTTTGATGATGGATACCTCGGAAACGAAACGTTTTCGACTAAATTTTTTTAGATTCGACTAGCACCCCAAAAACCCCTGTATACCAAATTTGGTCAAAATCGGAGTTGCGGACAGTTTCTAGACAATTACCAAAATCTTAAACCCCATCTGTGGACAGTCTGTATAACATAAATTTGGTTTTTTAAATTATAGATCCCAAGTCTCCATTTTTATTGGTAATTGTTTAGAGTAGAACTTATAAATGAAAAAGCCGGACACGTTTCGTTTTTAAGATAACCATTATTAAACTTAAATATTAAACTAAACTTATTTTCAATATTTTCCCCTTCATTTTTTTAAACCATTCTTAATTTAACTTAATAAGCAGGTAATTTTTATTAAAGATCAAAAAATTTAAAAACTTACTTTTTAATTGTTTTTATACCTTTTTAATATTAAATTAAAAGCTTTAATTTTAATCAAGATTGCGGTGCATCTAACAGAAGGAAATATGTGTTCCTTTTTGTTTAATAAAATTTTGCATTTAAAAAGTGTTGAAATAAATAAAAAAAGGCTCTTAAAGGGTGTAAATCATAGATTGTGTGCCACTTTAGCTTTAAATGAAGAATTGTGTGTAGAAAGGAGAAATATGGTGAAAATAAGGTTTTTGTAAACTACATTTTATTTTATGACTTAATTGGTTTCAGCACAGAATAACTTGGTAGCTTTGGTAGCTATACTATTCTCTGGTTTCAGTCATGTAAAGCAAGTAAGTAGTAAAGATATACTGGCAAAAGAGTTATCATACCTGTGAATGCTATGTAATTTAACAATGTTCGGATGGTTTTTAAACGACTGCAAAAACATAATTTCTCTAAATGTTCTTTGAGCATCAGTCTGATTTCTAAAAGCATCGAATATTTTCTTCACAGCCACTACTTCCTTTGTTTTTCTATCGACAGCCTTCCATACAATTCCATATGCTCCCTTACCCAGTCTTTTTGAATATCAAATCTTTTCATAATATGGTCATCGATTTCAGACATTTTATCCTTAACCTGTGCCATATCGTGTCTACTGTTTGCTTAAGATAACAAGTTTCCTATGTAAAATTCTTGTAAATGGACATTTTAATTCAACACGAAGTAATTGTCATTTTGATTGACGTTTGATTTTTGCTAAAAGAATAGAAAGTTGTTAAACTACAAATTAAAGGCTGGTACACTTTTTAAAAACAGTTTACAGTGTGTCCCATGATAGGTGTTACAAAAGGAAAAAAGGATCAAACATTTTTAAATTTTTATATGGCATTTTGGGGAACTGCTGTCACGATCTGAAACTAATAGAAAATATGGGGTAATTTTTTCTAGAAACTTTCGGCAACTCCCATTTTGATGAAATTGGGCATTCGGGTTCTTTTAGGCGCTGAACACGAATCTGAAAAAAACACATTTTTGGCGGAAATGCCGTAAAGTTTCGCAATTTAATTGATTAGAGGTGTAGAATACATTATAAAATGGTAGTTTAAAAGGTGAAAATTAAATATTCCATGCCACTTTAGCTTTAAATCAAGAACTGTGTGCAAAAAGAAGGAGGAATATAGTGAAATAGGATAAGTATAAATTTCAAATTTGATGACTGATATCTTGAGAACGCCAAAAAATTCTTTCAGATTCGTGATCAGCGCCCCAAAAAAACCCGTAAAAGATTTTGTTAAAATCGGTTTCTAGAAAAATTAAAAACGGATTATATGCATATGATAAAATTTAGGACGAAGAACACAGTATTGGGTTCAATGCGATCCGTTTAATCTAATTTAATTGTTACGATGTACTCAAAGTCTACTCAAGTTCAGTCACCACTGAACTGGTATAGGTGGCAAGCGGGGCTTCCCGGACCTTCCCTAAATGCGATTTTTACTCATTTGCTTTCCAAATGAAATAAAAATATAATATCAAATAGGATATGTAAACAAAGTATAGCAAATCAGTTGCCTAAAATATCATGGTCAAGAGGATGATTATTAAAAAAATATTCAAAATTTTTGATTCACTCTGCATGTTGTGAATTCCTATTAAAGGGGATTTACATCTAAAAATGTGAAAAATCCAAATATATCCAATATCGAAAATCTACATCGTTGCCAATATCAAAAATCTATTTACAATTGTTGTGAAATAGATCGTTGCCAATATTTAATAGTTTCCGAAATATGGTCGTCTTCAGGACTTTGATAGTAAAATGGTATTTTTAAATACAATGCTTGTATCATCTTTAAAGAGGAAATTTGGCCATTTTAATTTAAATAAAAATATATATATTCTCCATTTTATCTGTCGCAAAATTTGTGATTTTGGCTTAAACCTGTAGACTGTAGAAATAATGGAAATTTACCTTAATTTTTATATTTGGATGGTCATGTTTCCAAAACTTTGATATATGAGACAGACAATAAATTTGGTATTTTTTAAAGGTCTCTAACATACCTTTTTAACGGTAATACACTATACAGGGTGTTATATTTAAAAAATACTACTTTAGTTTTAAACTTCTAAAAATGACCATATTTCCTAAACTATTAAAAATTATAATACTTGAATTTTTTAGAATTCTTTAATAGATCCTTTAAATGACAAATTTACATTACAGAGTGTAAAAATATAAAATACAGGGTGTTACAGATTAAAATGCTTATCCTTTAGAGTAGGGTGTTAATTCTTAAGTGATTTAACTTTTAGCTATAGGGTGTTAAAATCTAAAAAAATGTTTCTTTATCATAACTTTAATATCTTTCTAGACATAACTATGAAATTTAGCACACACCCTCTGAGTATTAATGGCCATTTTTTAAAGTAGGACATTTTTTTTAAAGTTTAAACAGTGGTGTCCGTACAGGAACGTAAAATAAATATTTTAAAACATATTATGTACGCCACTGCTTTTTGTAAAATAAAAACTTTTTATAATCCCCACCTTCTTTAGGGCAAATTTGAATTCTTTACTATTTTTTGTTCGACATGCGATTTTAGCGAAACAAAAATAAAAACATTTTTATGCATGATAAAATTATCATAATTAAAATAATTTAATTGTTTATTAAACATATACAATTTTTGGTTCATTTGTCTTATTATTAAGTCCATTCGTGGACATACTTGTATGTAAATGATATTTTCCTGCACGACCACTTGTGAAAATAGCAAATAGCACACTGATTTCATGCATAGAAAATGCGTTATATCACACTAGTGTTGCAAAGTACTTTACAGCACTAGTGTTGCAAAGTACTTTACAACACTGGTGTGATACATATTATGATGTCATTCTAAAAACTGCTATTGGTTTTGCAAGTGACATATTTATTGTAGTGACAGTAAAAAAACTTTTTATTTACCTTAAACGGTAGAACCCAAATTAGCGAAAATCATCTTATTTTATATTTATTAAAATTTACGAAAAAATAAAAACATAAACAAAAATATACATAACCACAAAAAACAACTTTCACTGACTGGCACAGTGTTGTGCATTTACAATTTTTATATTTATTATATTTTGTATTATAATGTATAGTTGGTTGCCTAAGCATGATTGTCATAAATTAATAAATCTAGTGACTCAGGCATTCGACTATTGGCGCGGTGATTAGCCGTGGTGGTACAGTTCTGTTAAGATGGCTAAATTGTACTTTTGTGTATTTTTGAATAGTTTACTTTTATGAAATATAGTTCTTAAAAGTGCATTAATGGCTTTTTATTGTTAGCACAACAATAATACATATTTTTCTTAAAAATATGAGGAAAAACTGTTATTTTTACTTAGTTTTACATGTGATGTTCAGTTTCATTAACTCGTTTTACCAATTTTACCCCACCCAGCACCCCTTTTCACTCCCCGATCCCGTAAGTTTATTTACTGATATTTTTAAAAAACGGAATATTTTGGATATGCACCACTTACGTTTTATTTAGAAGAGTGTCTAAAATATGTAAGAATCGATAATTTTTAAAAAACCCTTATAATAGCAGAAAACCGTATTAAACTATTAGCGTTATTACCTAACAAAACCATACAATTTTTATTAAGTGAGGGCCTTTTTAAATTCCAAAATGATAAAAGTTATATAATGCTTCTAGGTAGGTGATTTTCGATGTAAAAATATTGTCAAAACAGTATAATATAGCAGTGAGAAAAAGTATATATCACACTAGTGTTGCAAAGTAAATATCACCCTAGTGTTGCAAAGTTCTCAATTGTTTTTTATTTTTTCTGAACAGACAAACTTTAATTTATTTATTTTTGGTGAATAATTTGTGGTCGTAGGAAAAATAGTGTACAGTACTCGTGTGAAAATGACTTTCTTACACTCGTGGGTTTGTCGCACTCGGCTAACGCCTCGTGCTACAATATTCCCACTCGTGTGAAATTAGTCATTTTCCACACTTGTAATGTAAAATGATGCTACCTTATTACTTTTTAAGAACACTAATTCTAGTAGTCTAGAGGTCATTTAATATAAAAAATAGTTTTTTAAAATTTCCTACATATTCTTCAGATTATTTTAAAAGATTTTAACCCTGTAAAAATTACCTTTATAAACACCCTTAATCAGCATCTTATTCTGTAAGACCCTGTATTTATAGAAAAAAAAATATTTTTCTAGCCTGTAAGTAGTGCATTCCTGCATTCAAATTTTAATTTTGACGTTTTGGTTTTAAGGGACAGGTTTTTTCCTTTCAAGATAATGTATCACACAAATTTTTTAGCCTAAGAAGGCCGTGACTGCGGAGGCTTTTAGCTCTAAAAAAGTAGTTATTTATTAGACAGGAAAAACAAAATTCTTGATTTTAGCTCGAGGTTGTAAGAGCTAAAATGTAAAAAAATTTCCGTGTATAATACACATTTTTTTGTGACGGGAAAAAACAACAGTTTAATGTTGAAAAAACATATTATTTAAATATATTAAACAAAAAAAGAAGGAAATTAATGACCTTAAAATTTAAAGTTTTAAATTAGTCGTCTCTTGTATGTAAAACGACAATTACACCTGAGTTGAAATGGAAACCTTTATAGCTATTTATGTATCAAGGGCGTTACTAGGACTATAATGCCCTGAAGGTCGAAATAGCCCGAGGGCCTCTGGCCCGAGGGCTAGATTTCGACCTGATGGGCATTATAGTCCAGTAAAGCTCGTGGTGCATACAATGCTTTATGTTTTACCCAAAAAGAGTTTTTTAATGACTAATTACATTATTTATTCGCAATATAAAAAATAAGTTGCACCTGTACCTGTATACGTAAGTAGATAATGACTGGTGTTAAGTTTGACTTTGATGTTTTTATCAGTTAGTCAGTTGGTATTTTTATTTAACGATTTGCTCAAAATGGAAGAAATTCCACAAAATATAAGAGAAAAGGCCATAAAAGCGACCGAAAATCTTTTGCCAGTTAAATCAAAGCAACAGTATGATCGGGAGTATGGCATATTTGGTATTTGGAAAGATGCGAACGCAAAAATAGAGTCCGAACTCTCTCTGGACCAAGTATTCCACCCTAAGGTCTACGTTGATGGTCTATGAAAATATAGACATTTCGCAATACCATCGTCTCATATCTTTTTTAAAAGTTAAGTCGAAAGGATACGTCCCGAAGAAGTCTAAAGTTTTGGAAGGAGAACAAATATTAACATTTTTTAAGAAGGCTCCTGATGATATCTACTTGGTACACAAAGTCATATTGGTAATGGGTGTTTTTGGTGGTTTAAGACGAGATGAGTTGGTCAAAATGACTATTGATGACATTGAAGATAGAGGAACAGTCTTGGTTATATATAAAGGTACCAGAAACTTAAACTTCAACTTCATAAGTTTTACTATCATTGAAGATGATTTAGGCGCTTTAAATTTAATAAAAAGTACACAACATTAAGACCAGCTGGAATAAAGGAGCGAAGATTCTTTCTTACCTATAGAAAGGGTCGATGTACAGTACAACCCATTGGAAAAAATACTATAGGAAGCGTCCCAACATTGAGAGCAAAATTTTTAAAATTGGATAATGCAGAAGCTTACACCGGCCACTGTTTGCGTCGCACATCGTCAACTTTACTTGTTGAGGCAGGTGCTTCGTTTGAAACGCTAAAACAACATGGGAAATGGAAAAGCTCTTCAGTAGCTGAAGGATATATAGAAGAAAGTATTTCATCCAAAACCAAAGTAGCCAAAATGATTGCCAATTCAGTTAATTCCGAGGTTAATTCTGTATCGACTATTGAAAATTCTTTAGTGGACTGTTCTTCTTTACAAAATAGCGTAAGTGCTACCACCGCTGCTACCATCACAAAAAACACCGACCATTCTATAGTGGGATCAGCTACATTTTCCGGGACACTTCAAAATTGTAATTTTTATTTTGGAAATAAAGTTTAATTTTAAGTATTGTTTAAAGAAACATTATTTTTTGTATAAACTTGATCTTTATTGTGGAAGAAATAAAATTGGATAAGCAATAAAATTTCCATATTAGCGCATTAGAGCATTATAAGCGGGCATTATCATAATGCCCGCTTATAATGCCCTAGGTGTGATAGCAGGTATTATTGCTACCATAACATATTCCGTTTCTAAGGTATTACAGATCAATAATAAATGGGTAAAACATAAAATTAATTATTAAATATCTGTCAATATATTCCTGTTATTGGACGAATTTAAATTAACAATTTGAAGCTTAGCGTAGTTGTTTAATAGTTATTTTGAATATTATAAAATTAAAAAGTTCTGAGTGTACTTCTTATATAAAAGAATGTAAGTTTTTAATAATGTAATATTTGAAAATTAAATATATATCTTTACTTACGTGTATGCATTTAAAAAAATTGACTTTAAAAAGGAAAGGGTTCTTATCCTTCGTAAACTCAAATACCCAACTAAATGCGGAGATTTACTGAATTTGCAGTCTTTAAAAAGTCTTTGAAGTACTATCAAATATTAATCGAAACACTCTCCACCGTGCTACCAGAACGGCATTAAAGAAGTGTCAAAAGTGTATTGAAAAAATTAGTTGACATTTAACATTGTACCAATCTATATTTTTTTATTTGTTGAATTTTTTTTTATCTTTGGACAAACCACGAAAGCTAAAAGCCTAAATTGACACGGGACTTAAATGCTTGAAGATTTGGGGGGAAGGAAAAACGTTCGGGGCCTGTCCAGTTGGACCGTATAGGGATGCATATGCGCGGAACCACGAGTTTCTCTGTTGGGAACCGTGAGTAGAAGAACTATACTGGACAATTCTTCAGAGCAGAAGCCATGGAAGTACCTATAAAAAGCAATAAATCCACCACAGCCCGACGATGGGCAAGAGAGGGAAGCCTTTCTGTAAGTGAAGGATCATAAATGAGACGAATAGCTCTTCTTTGAATAGTATCAAGAATGCTTAGGGTTGTGGGGGACGCCATGCCCCAGATATGGGAACAATATTTCAAGGGAGGTCGGATTTGGGACACATATAAAGTGTATAAATTAGAAGGGGATTAATTTTATATTAATTATTATTCTATTAAAATAATCTTAATCAAAAGTTAAACTCTCTAATTACAACTGATATGGAAAATGTAAGATTTAGGGAAAAAATTTCTTGGATCTAACTTGCACTTCCGGTAAAACTCGATAACGATTCACTGAATCATGCTTTTCGGTTTCAGTGAAGTACCTTATACGTATTCTTAAAACAATAAAATAAGGATTTAATAATCAAATCTTCAAACTATACGTCTAAACTACAATCCTAATACAAGGACACATTAGTCTTTTGTCCCAATAATGTTATTACAGATTCTTAAAAGAAAAATAGCAATTTCTTAAGAATGAAAATTTAAGTCTTTTTTTTAATTTTTAAAATACAGTGTGCCCACGGATGGACTTAACTATACCTATAAAAAAATATATAACCTTACTTGACATTGTACGCATGTCAAAAGTAAAATCAATTATTTAAAACATTTATTTTAGTTTACACCTAATTTTTCCAAGTAATGATAAGCCATAAGAAAAAAATGTATAGGACTTTTTAATTACTTTTTATGCTCTTTAATTAAGCATTATCAAAAAAGATTTCTTTACTTTTGTTCATGTTTTAAAATAATATTTTTGCAAGCACCCTGTATATCATAGGACAATTTTTATTATGGTTTCAAGCATTTCACGCGAAGCAAAAATTTTGGTATATGTAGTTAAGTTCATCCTTGGATACACTGTATAATGGAGTCTACAACTTTTTCACTTAACTATTTTTATATCGTTTCTATAATTCTATAATTCCACGTCAAGACAAAAGACATTTCATATCAATTTTAAACCCGCTATATGTAACCTAGCAACCAAGTAAAAATCTCTTTTAGGTACAAAAATATTTTACATGATATAACATATTTTGTTATATACACATTTTTTTACAAGAAAGTAGCAAATTTCTATTAAAAAAAACTTTATAACAAGTAAGTACTTAACGAGTTTTAATTTCTTTTGCTAGTCTTAATTTAATTTATTGTTAATTAGTTTAAACGCACCCGACTTAATTACTGTAATTTTATGTATATTATTTATAATGTGCCACTATAATTATCACACACAAATTATATTTAAAAATAAAAAAGATAAAAAATAAAAAACTATATATTTGCTACATAATTACCGTCTTATTTTAAATAACGAAGTCGTGCAACTGATCGGTTTGTTTGAAGAATATTGACTGATTCGTCGTTATTGGGATCCCTTAAAAATCACGAAATGTTTTATCATTAAATGTAGAATATAAAATAAATAGGTTTGTTTATTCGTCATATTGTACATGCAACTGCGTTGTCATAGTGACAGCAATCGTAGTATCGGGTCTAAGTATCGCGGAACCCCAATTATATCTACATTTGTGGTTGTCTGTTAAACAACTGAACATCAGCCGCATGTGACGCATGTCATTTATCGTTTTTAGAAACTTTATTAAATAGGACATCATTGTTTATTTATAAGGCACTTTTTACAGGGGTATTTCATGTTGTTCTTAAATAATAAAATGTTAGGTGCATTTTTATTATGGCACTTTACTAGATTCACATTTTTTTTAAATTTTTTATATATTATGTAAGGTATTGTTTTGTTGTTGAATTGAAATTAAATTTTAAATAATAAAGTTTTTACTTAGATACAGGCTGTAACTTTTTAATTAAACTTTATAAATCGACACCTGGTTACTTTTTTTTATTACGTATAATATAAATATCACTTTGTTGGGCTAATTCCGTAGCCCAACAACGTACGACCATTCGTAAATATATTCTTTTTATCTACAACACCAAGCTTAGTGCTTATAACTTAGAGCTGTATATGCAGTGTAGTCGCACAACTTATTGTTTTTAAATGGAAACACCTATCTTTTATTTTAATGTTAAATTCTGCATATAATTGTAACTATGTTTCATGTACCATATCTTCTACCTAAAGTTACGGTTGAGTTCTTTTAAATTTGTATAGGCACGAACGTTGGAACAAATTAATTAAAATTCAGGGTTTTGATTTTCGGAAAAACATACGAACACGTCGATTTTTATTATAAATTTCTGTATAGAGGATGCAAAAAAATAGGCAACGAGCATCAGCTTTATTTGTTTAAAAGCAACGCCCATTTTTTATTACATTATTGAATTCTTCATTAAATTCTTACTATGTTTTATGTCCAAGTGTCCTGAACACAACAGCTATTTTTTCAAAACTGCTACTAGTTTTCAAATTTAAACATGTTTCTATTTTGACTAATATCAAAGTTAATAATGGCGGACACGTAACTTAAATGACCCTGTACATTTTTACGATAAAATAACTGGTGTTTCGTACTGTCTCGAGTAATGAATTAACCCGAAAAATACACAAATATTTTTATAGCTTAAAATAGTTATTTTTGTACCAAGGGCGTAAAATTTTTACGCCCGCGGCTAAAAGTTGTTGCCCGAGCACCGCGATGGCAACAATTAGCTGTGGGCGTAAAAATGCTTTACGCCTGAGGTGCAAACAATATTTTTTGTACGACTGAAATTACTATACAACCATTCTCTCTAGTTAGGAGAACATTTTCCCGCTCCTAATGTTTTAAATTGTTATCGGTATACTTTTAAACATATGTTTAATTAAATAAATTGTTGTATTACCAAAAAAATGGGTTGTACAAAAACAAATTTTTGAATTATCTGAAATTCTAAGAAATATAAATTTGACTGCTATAGTCTTAATTAATGTTTTTATGTAAGGGACGTTAATAATAATTGAATCTTGAACATACAGCTAACGTTAGTTTATTTTGGAAACAAACCGACATATAAGGGTTTTTAAAAAACTTTTCATTTGTTTAATAAATTATTTAGGTATTTAAGAAGTTTCTTATTTATTGCTTCTTACTCAAGTTAACTCTAATCAAATTTGAAAAGATTGTAAATGGTATAACAGCATTTATTGTAATATGATACCTCGCTTTTTGCATACAGAAATCATAATCACTTCTGTTGTGAAAAATTGTTTTGTTAGTCTTCGTTAAATTATTAATAATAATTTAGTAAATTTCCTGACTCATGGGGCAAAAGCAATTTAAATGATTTAACCTATTTTTAAATATAACCCTGTAAAAATTGGCCTTTTTAACAATTGATTATTCCTTAAGGTCAGACTGATTTTTGTAGAGTATTATGTAGTAGTACATACATAAAAAAATTAATCCACAGAATGTATTTTTAACAAAAACGCTATAATAGAGGTTTGTATACCACGTGGCAAAACAATATTATAATGTACAAAGATAATTTATAATTTATTTATTTAGTAAAATAAACGAATAATAAAAAATTAGATATGGAAAGAAGTTTAATTTTTTATTTAAGTTTAATAATAAATCGCGTCTTTTTTATTTTTATTTTGAAGGTTACACCATAAGCATTTTTTTTATCAGGAGATAATGGGGAAAATGTATGTTGATCAATAAAATCAAATTTTATACTTTAAGGGAATTATATTCATTTTTAAATTACCTACCATTTATTTCATTTCTTGTTTAAAATATGGTAACATTAGAAAGGTTTAGTTGAAATTAGTAAAATGGTTTTCCCATTTTGCCACAAGGTGTGGGTAAGATAGGTTACCCGCGTGGGGTAAGATATTTAAAATAATAAGTGTAACTGAGTAAACAGCAAAAGTTTTTTTTGTTTTCTGCTGCATATTTTTCAATAGAAAAAATGCTTTAACTGCTTTTTATAAATTCTTAGGACCACGTTCCTTTGTCAGCCGTTTATAAGTAAATCATTTTTAAAATAAAAGCCATGGAAACCACATAAATAAAAATACTACAGACCCCTTTTTGTGTAGAATAAACTAAAAAATCCTATCATCCCCATTTTCAAAACACGAAATAATTGTCGTGTTTTGAATGTTTATCTAAATAAATTAAAAACTGTCGCCAGTCTTAATGATAGGGGGCCCAAGAGGGGATTTCGGGATTTACTACAGCGCGGCAGATTAATATACCATAGGATAGGTTTTACCCGGGTTAGTACCTCCACAAATATATCCATCAGAAATTGTCGAGCGCGTCAAATTAAGATAGGGTTAGTTAATTACATGCTAAACAGTGTAAATTCCACTAATCTAGCAATTTGAGAGTGACGAAACAGAGGGCTACAAAAAAACACAGTTTAACATTTTCGAGCGTATCTTTTTTTTAATTTTGAAGAAAATAATTCAGGGATAACATAAAATATTTAATTCGATATGACCCAAACGATTTCCACAAGCCGAAATAATAATAGTATTTTTTGACATATTTTAAAGTCTATAGCCGCTTTCCCCACCGATGAAAAGGAATACATACTATAACAATTTTTTCTTCTTATCATCTAAGCTTTGCAACCCAATGGGTCCCTATAACGCTCGAGTAAATCCCCATTTAGCATCGTGGGCTCCCCTACTATAAGAAAACACAATGTTGTCCTTAGTAAATTGTCAGTTTTGGTGAATCACAGCCACACCTTATTAGCTAGCATTATTTAACAAACCAAAAGTCACGTGCCAAAACCAAAGGATATGTGAGAAGCAGTTTACGCTAAAATAGTTTTTTTAATTAAAATTAAATTATTGAATTTACAATATTAAAATTATTTAATATTTAGTAAACTAACTGTTAATTAATTTAACAGAGTTTTCAGGTCCAAAAAGTTGTTAATATTTTATAACTTAGTTAGATCAATAACAGATGTACTCAAAATGAAAAATTAATTTTATGCTTATATGGTAAATTATTATAATAAAATATAATATAAAATGTATATTATGTATATTATAATACAATGTGTCCCAGGATAGGTCTTACAAGAGGACAGATGGACCAAACATTTTTGAATTTTAAAACGAAACTTTTGGAAAACTGGTCGCATGATCTAAAACTATTTAATAACAATTTTTAGACTAATTGATGTGGATAAGAAAACTACCAAAAGCACTATTTTTTTTTAAGAGAACAAAATTGTATAAGTAAATGTTGTAGAGAGTTGAATTTTATGTCAACAATTGTAGTTAAGGAATAAGACTAAAAAAATGTAATTGTCAATTTTTATTTGTACTCTTGTAACACCTATGCTGGGACACACTGTATAAAATTTATAAATATGTTAAAGGTAGGCTCGATCCATCGCACGCATAATTATTAAATTATTTTGACAGGCGTGCACTTGCCAAAAGTTATATTCGGGCGATAGATAGTCTAATGAAACGACGTATGAAGAAGCGTAATTGGTCGGTTTAAACCGAAGATTATTTTGCTAGGTACCCCGTCTTACCCGCTACATCCCACTCTCCCCTATTTTTTTAAATTATAAAGTTAGGTATAGTCATCTTGTTTTGTTGTTTAAAAATGTATTCATATTTTTTATACAACATTAACACGTTTGCTATTAAAGAGTATGTGTATTAAAAACCCAATTTAACAAAAATACTTAAACATTACAAACCAAAACAATAACAACTGTAAAATATAGACTTATTTATAATAGCAACTAATTAATTACCTATCTCATATACTTTACAAACAATATACTTTAGTGTTTAATCATAAAATGTGTCTCAATGCTTTCCATTCTGTTCGATGTATTTTTGAATCTTTGATCTAGTGGCGCTATAGATATACAGTGTGTCCACGGATGGACTTTAGTATACTTTCTTCATAAACTTATTTGCTTTGTCTAAAATGCTTAAACCTATAATAAAAATTAAAAGATATGCAGGGTGGTTCAAAATTGCAAAATATTATTTTAAAAAATAAAGAAAAAATGGAAAAAATAATTTTTAAAATAATTAATTAAAAAGTACGAAAAAGTAATAAAAAAATTATATATTTTTTTTCTAGTTGCTTATCATTATTTGGGAAAATTAAATGTAAGCTAAAATAAATGTTTTTTTGCTTCATAAATTTAGTTTACTTTCTATATGCATGCATTATCAAGTTAGCTTAAAATGGTTTTAAAAGTTTTATTACTATAAAGTTAATTTTATTACAGGCTCAGGAACTATATTTAAATAAGAAGTGAAAAAATATTTATAACCAATTTTTTTTATTTGCTAGAATAACATTTTCGTAATTTTGAATCTTTCTGTATATTATAAGGCGATTCTTTTTAATACTTTTATTTTAAAAACATTTTCTTCCACTTAATTGGAAAACATTTTTTTATTTGTAACCTTAGGAAAAAAATATATAGTACACTTTTAATTATTTGTTCATGCTTTTTAGTCAGGTACTTTCAAAAATATGATTTGTGGATTTTTTTATCTTTCAAAGTAATATTTTTGTAATTTAAACCACCCTGTATATCCTATGGTGATTTTTATTATAGATTTTAGCATTTTAGACGAAGCAAAAATTTTTATAAAGAATAACTTTTTCTCGAAATATTAAAAATAAAATCTTTTATAGGTATTTTTCAGTCCATCCGTGGACACACTGTATATTTGGTACACTTTTATTAAAATTATTAAAATTTGCTTTACGTTTTTATTTTTAATTAGATTGGAAAAAACAAATATTTATATCTATATCATTACTAGTTCTATTTCAAGCCGAGTTCAAAAATAAATACATCGAACAGAATGGAAGGCATTTAAACACATTTTATGACTAAACAAACAAAAATTGTTTGATAAGCATATAAGATATTTAATTAATTGCTATTATAAATAAGTATATTTTCTGTTGTTGTTACTGTTTTGGTTCATAAATGTATTAGTATTTTTGTTAAGTTGATTTTTTAATATACATACCCTTTAGTAATAGGTCAATCCATGGCCAACAATATATTTTTTTTGTTATTTTAGCCGCTTGAAAAAGCAAAATGGTAAGTATTATACATTGTTAAAATTACAAGAATTTTTGTGATACTTAGATACAGGGTGTCCTATTAAATACGATATCTCACAAATTAAACTATTCATATTTATTTTAGTTACGCCACAGCGTTTTACGTAAAAAGTTACAAAACTTTTATATTCAAAGTTTTTTCTATCTCCATAAATGTCCGAGTAATAAGACATAATAAAAATCGACGAATTTTAAGAATCACCCTGTATCTTCAAAACCAATCAAGTTAGCATGGTTCTTATTGCTGGATTTAAGTGAACGCTAAAAAGAGAGTGGTACATGTATCTCAAGTCATGGTCAAATAGTTTTTTTGTATCTTCCATCGTAGCCTATACCCTGTAATCCCAACAATGAAAAAACACCCAGTGTGTCTCATTTTGGTTACAACAGCGGGATATCTCAGTTATTTTTAAAGATAGAACCTTGCGGGTTTTGTAATCCTGAGCTACTTTTTTATAAAACGAAAAATCCCATAAACAATGCCGTCATAGCTATCTTAGTTTCTGAACTACAGAGTGATTTTTAAAATTTTGCATTAATAGGCAACCTTTGTATCTCAGTTGGCTGTTATATAAAAAACATATAATGAGTGTATAAAAAATAGTTTTTAGTGATTCAAGAGGAAGGTTTATATGTATATAATAATATCCAAAATCTTCAAGGTATAGGGAAGGGGAATTGTTTTACTCCGAATTTAACGCGTGCAAAGCCGCGGGCAAAAGCTAGTCTTTAATAAAAACTGAGATACCACGCAGTTGCAACCAAAATGGGACAGTGTACGTTGATGGCTAATAAGTAATTATTTAATTTACTAAAAGGCATTTTTGAAGAAAACCTAAGGATCCTACTTTATAAATATAAATAAAAATAAACCAAATGATCGGTAAATCAGTAAAATTTAATTAGACGATAGGTAGTAACTATGTAGTAACTATTGAACAAACCAAGAATAAGTTTATTTTTATTTGTAGTATAAGCAGCTTCATCTAAACTATAATATACGAACCACTCGACATAGACCCCTATTTTCCTACTTACGAAAATCAATAATTTTAAATACTGGATTGAGTAATTTGTCTCATTTTAATTTAATCAATAATTTTAGTTCAAGTTCTGAGACAAGGTTAATGGTATTGTTAAAAGATGTCGCGCTAGCATTGAATTTGTGTTTGCAAAAAATAGCGCCTGGGCCAGCAATAAAATATACTTTATTATAATAACCCTTTTAAAACCTATCTAGATGGGGTCCTTTTGACAAGTCTACCACGAATATTCATGCCATATATGGAAAATGAAAACGGTGGTTTAAACCAACCTGTCAATTTTGAAATTTTTCGGGTGTCGGACTGGGCGAAAGCGGCACTGTTTTTGTCGGACAAGTATACCACAATGTTTTAAACGCGATTTTTAAGCATTGTGCCAAAAATGTTCGATTATCGATAAAACCTTTCGATGTTACCATCGATGTTGAATAATCGATGTCTCATCCCTACTGCTGCGGGTGAACCAACTCGACTGGAAATTAATATATTGTAAAATGAAATTATTTTTCGGCATATTTTTCTTTTTCAAGCACACACATACAAACACCACGAAATTGCTCGAGCCAGCCACGATAGCATGTCTGTGAAATTATACCCTGTTGTCATAATGTGCCTTTGCTGTACAAACGTAGCTGTTTTGGATATCAAGTTTTCCCGATCGTGACATTCACTCTCCCTAACAATGTTTAGAAAACGTACATTTTAGGTACACTTTATGTCCGAAGGTTCAACACTAAAAAAATTGTTTACAACTCGTTTTATATAAACGTATTAAAAACGTTTCTTTAGAACCTACATGAAACGTTTATATCGATCTAATTCTAAACTTAAATTAATAATGTAGAAAAATTTTAACTATCTTTCAAGTTTTTAAACATAGCAGTTTAAAAATATTATCTACTCCGGTACAAACGGCTAAATATGTTTTCGGTCATTTTGCTAAATATCAATCAAAACAAGTTATAATAGTCGTAGCAGAAACATACTTTATAAAATTAAGCTACATGAGCTTATTGGATTAACGCCTGTGCATCCGCACCTGCTCCAAAGTAATCCAGATGACTTATTGCTTACGTTAAGCCCCTGTGTCCATACTTTAATTGATGGTTTTTTAAAGTCAATATTTTATATAACGTCAACTACAAAATCGTTGCATA
This sequence comes from Listronotus bonariensis, assembly GCA_014170235.1. Lineage (NCBI taxonomy): Eukaryota > Metazoa > Arthropoda > Insecta > Coleoptera > Curculionidae > Listronotus > Listronotus bonariensis. The sequence continues at coordinate 152,957 of JACEGR010001093.1, read as the reverse complement.
TTTAAAAGTTATTCTTTTTCATATACAGAAATACAGACTGTCCACGGAAGGGATTTGCAGGAGCACTGGCGTAGATAAATTTATTTCCTGGGGGAGGTAATCCAATGGATAAAGTATGTTTAACCTCGCTTTGTATGACTAAATCAAAAATCTGCCAAACAAATTTTGACGAACAAAAAAAAGGTCCTCACTTTCAAAACAGTTTACAAGAAAACAAATGGATCCAAAATTTAATTTTTCGAAAAAAGTCATTCTTCATAAAAATGTTTGTAAAAAAATGATTCACGAAGAGAAAATGTTGATTTTGTATACCAGGTAAACTAAACTAGGTACCTTTATTTTTTATTTATAAGTTAATTGTCGATTTAATTATTTGTTTAAATCGTACTAGTGATTAAAACGACCATACTTATTTATCCAAGACCTTATTTTTTTATAGGGGTATAAAAAAGTTTCATGAAAATGATTGTTGTTATCACAAATTAATTATTTATTTTTGTTTTTATTGAAGGAACGTAAAAAGCTCTAAAATAACAACAAATAATAATTAGTATTGAAATACTTCCTAACCCCCCAAATATCTAGTTGTAAATAAATGTGATTAAAAAAAATCGAATATTAAATTAAGATATTGCAGGCCTATTGTGAAGTTGAATATAATGTTCTAATAATGTATTTTGGATAACAAATATTCTAAATAAATTTCCTAAAACTAAAATGAATGGTAGTTTAATCTTGGCGAGAAATCATGTTTTTGAAGGTTTTGCGAACCCTGTATACAAAAATAAAACATTTTTATTTTTTTTTACAAGCAAACATTTTTATCAGATGACTTTTTTCTAAAATTTAAATTTTTGATCCAATAAACCCCATCCGTGGACAGTCAGTATATCATACCCCCTTTAACTGTTTTATTTTTTATCATATAAAATAAATAAAAATAAGTTTGTTGGGTTATTTCTGTAACTTCTAACAGAACGCAATCAGGGGCTCCTGGCTTACCCCACTTCCGTCTGCAGTCCGCCGTGTCGGACGGCGACGAGGTCCCACCTCAAATATTTCCTATGCTTTTTAATTCCCTATGGTCGGACAGTTGGTTTCTACACCTGTGTAAAAAATAAAACATGATTAAGCTTTAAATATAAACTTTTTTATTTTTGAATAAACTTGGGTATTTGGCTAATTATATTACAAAAATATATATAATATTAATAATATTATATTTATAATATTCAAATGAGAGTCCAAATCATCTCTTCTATTGTCATTTTTTATTAAATCTTATTTACATTTATATTTATAATCGAGCAAATCTTGTAGGATCGCTAAGCTTAGTTTCGTCATTAAAATTTTTAGTTTTCATAGTGATCGCTCACAGTTTACTTGAGTGCAAGAAAATGTGAATACCTATGTTTTAAACGCAATAGATCAGAATGAGCCAATAAAGGTGGATTATACTTCTGTAATAAAAAATGTTTATTTCTGTCTAAAATATCTCAAAAACAATTAAAAAGTTATTATTTGCTGCAAACCTCTATGACCAGCAAAAATAATCTATACCATTACTAATCTGATATATCACGTTCAAATTACGAAGAAGACTTTTTAAAAAAAATTAAAAATAATTGATACTTGTATAATTATTTATAACTAAGTATATTAATACTTTGTACAAAAATAAATGTTTTAGCCTATCGAATCAAAACATATTTTTAATAATTTATTTACAAATCGACCCCTGACCCCTGTTAAAACCTGTATCAAAGCCCATATTTTAAGTTTTTTCCAAAGGTTTTTCAATGTAATAGGGCACCAAGGCTTTTTATATAGATTTCGGTAGCTCTAAACAAACAAAACGCGAACACCGGGTGCCCACGAAATTACTACCAAGTCTGTCATTTTCTTGAGAAGTGTTACGATTTTAAAATTTTACACGATTTTAAAATTTTGGTCGGATATATGGTTGGATACTATGGTTAGATAGGATATAGATTTCTGATATTTCAGATTTTATGTGGACCAACCGGTTTAACCGGAGGTGCTTTCAACTTTGTTATTTTAAATGGAACACAAATATTTTTCTAACAATCAATTCCAAGAAAATATATATTCACGAGATGTTATACCTATCTTAATTGGTTTTAAAAAATGGCGTTTAAAAATGTCATGTTAACCGCCATTTTTATCGATTTGTTCAAAAACAAATGATTATAGAACAGTGCTAATGCGATTTTTTACAAATATTTAATGAACGTTAAAATACAATTTTCGGTTTTACCGGAAGTGCCACAAAAATTGACCTTTCGCGGTAAAGAACTTCAATAATTCAAATGGAAACCACTATCTTAAGCCTTAAATTTAAAACTTTGACACTGATTTTGGCCTAAGGAGTTAGCGGTAGTTTTTACAGACCTTTTAGAGGCACCCTGTTAAATAAGGTATTATACAAAATACTCATTTAATAAGCAGTAAAAATACACCAATTTAAATTATTTTACCCTAAATATTTAGGTAATTTTACTAACCACGAGCCGCCACTGGATATTATTTTAAATAATGGTTGCAAATGTAAGTGTATTCACAACAGGTAAAATGTTTAATTGAAAAATTAACATAATTTGTTGCCTATATTAGGGGCACTTTAAATGGGTCATATTTGAACAAAGAAAAACTAAGGGCTTTAAGGATTACATATTACATTATTTATTATACACTAATAAAGAGAACGCCATTTTAAAATGGGATGCGTCTAACTTATTTTCTTAATAAAATTGTGGAACTGCAGGTAGGTTCCGTTAACTGACCAGCAAGGAGCCCTGACTTCTCCCCGATTTATGCAGATCTGGGGGCTATATAAAACCAAAGATTACTTTATCTACCTTTAATAATAATATGGAAGAATTATTTGTAAAATTAAGAAGAGAAATTTGTATTTAAAGTAAATTATATTTGTTTAATTCCATGTACCGGGTGTCAAGTTATAAATTTACACCCTCCTTAACTTTTTATTTTTGGTCGTACAAAATAAATAAAAATATCAATTTGTTGGCTTAATTTTGTATTTTCTAAATTGATTATTAGAATTTTAAGATACAGGGTACAATAAAATGTAATATTTTTTTAAATGGAAATATTGTATTATCATTAAAAAGATCTTTTAAAGAGCTTTTAAATATACCTTATTTAAAGTATCTATCTTCATTAGTTTTGGAAATATGACCATTTAAATCTGAAGAACAAGTGTAAATTTTAATTCGGTACATACAGGGTGGCCCAATTGTGAGAAAAAGTTCATTATTTCTCTTGTTGAACTAGATATGACAAAAAGTTTTTATAAAAGTTGTAGGGTTTTCAATCGTGCATGTCCTAAAATTATTTTGTTGGTATGTGTTTGTCCAAAAAAAAGTTATGGCCAAAAAGTTTTTTTTTAATTGTAACCCTTAATAATTTTTTACAAAATCGGATTTAGCATAGAATTGTGCATGTAGTAGCTATTTTATTTTAGCACTCGTGGCGATATTGCCACGCTAATTATAATTTACCGAAAATTTCGTAAAATACAGGATACCCGAAAATTAGTTAAAAACGGAAACAAATTAGTTATTATCAATACGTAGCTAGGTGCTTTAAAACACTAAGGACAACAAAATAAAGCCCTTAAAGAAAAATCACCAGATCTCATACAGGGTATTTCTTAATGGATGGTAATTAGTTGGGTACTCGCCAAAAATGAAATTAAAAGTACTAAAAAACCAAAAAAATTAAAACAAGTAAAAATATACTTTAAAATCGACGTTTCGGTGGCAAATCTGCCACCGTTGTCAAGATAAATTGAATACAAATAATAAAAATTAAAATTAATTATTAGGTTTTAAATTTTAAAATTTTAATCTTTTTTAGGAGATTCTGAAATGTCTTTGACATTAAATGTCAAATATGTTTTTTTGGTTATAGTGTTGCTGGTGTATTTATTGTTTATATTACAAAAAAGGTAAATAGTTAGTTAATTTTTAGTCTTCCTGAAGATACTTCAGTATCAACCAAAGGCAACCAAGTGTTATTTAAATTAACTGAAATTGATGCTACACAATTATCTTTATTTAATAATATATACGCACTTTCTTTGATTTTGCGTTTTTTGGAACAAGTTTCATTTGCTAAAATGCTCGAAGCATCCCAGTTTATTCTATGATTGTTATCAAATGCGTGTTGGCAGATTTTTGATTTATGAAATTCTGTGTTTTTAATGTATGATCTGTGTTCTTTTATGCGTTTGGCTAATGGTCTACAAGTTTCACCTATATAAAACTTATTGCATTTGCAAGGTATTTTATAAATGACATTTTTTGTATTTTCATTTAAGTTGTATGGTTTTGTTTTTGTTAATTGAGATCTGATAGTGTTTTGTGTTTTAAAGATTGTGCGAATATTAAATTTATGTGCTATTCGTTGAATTTTATTTGATAGTCCGGGAATGTATGGTAAAAATAAATTTGTAATAGGTCTATTTTGATTTTGTCTTATAACTGGAGTTTCAAAGGAAACAATTATTTATAAAATCAAGAGGATAATTATTTTGAATTAAAATATTTTTTAAATAATCTTTTTCAATATTTATATTTTGATTAGAACAAATGACTTTAATTCTATCAAATAGACTTTTACAACTCCCTTTTTAACCATTATTGGGTGATTTGAGTTAAAATTTAAGTATCTATTTGTATGTGTAGGCTTTCTGTAGATTTTTGTTTCAAAATTGTTTAAATCTTTTTTATTAAAATGTCAAGAAATGGTACTTGTGAGTTGTTTTCTTTTTCTAAAGTAAACTTAATAGTTGGTTCTTGTGTATTAATGTGTGGTAAAAAATTATTTAAACAGTGTTCGTCACATTAATACACCAGCAACCAGTTATCTATGTCACTATAACACTATAACCAAACAAACATATTTGACATTTAATGTCAAAGACATTTCAGAATCTCCTAAAAAAGATAAAAAAATTTAATTTAAAACCTAATAATAGGTAATTTTTATTTTTATTATTTGTATTCAATTTATCTTGACAACGGTGGCAGATCTGCCACCGAAACGTCGATTTTAAAGTATCTTTTTACTTGTTTTAATTTTTTTGGTTTTTAGTACTTTTAATTTCATTTTTGGCTAGTACCCAACTAATTACCATCCATTAAATGAATCCGCCAAACTACAGAACATATCTTCAATTCAGGGTATTTCTTATAGAGTAGCCAATATCTTAATAATTTAAAATGCCAAATCTCATTTTTTTTTTATGAAACACCTTTAATATTAGACGATTTTTGGATTTAAGGAATGAAAATATGGTTAAGTTACTTCAGCGATTGGTATACCAAAATTGTAAAGTTTTTAAGGTATTTAAGGTTTTTGAAAAATTCGTGACAACGAAAATGTATTTTTGTTGATAAACGAGAACTTATTTATTTTCAATGGCACACCCAGTATATTTATTAATATTCTTAAAACCTCATACTTCCCTTAAAAAATGTAAAAAATAAAAATTGTCCCATTTTTTTTTATCTTTTGACAAACCACGAAGGCTAAAAGCCTAAATACTAACGTACCGTGGGTGTCTTAAGCAAGGTAAAAGGTAGTTTGTTGACACGGGACTTAAATATGAAGATTTGGGGGAAGAAAGACCTCCGCGGGCAGCAGTTTCCACATTCTAGAAACTTTAGGGATAAAAGAACGAACAAAGTGGGAAGTTCGGGGCCTGTCCAGTTGGCCCGTATAGAGATGCATACGTGCGGCGCCCCGAGTTTCTCTGGTGGGAACCGTGAGTGGAGGAACTATACTGGACAATTCTTCAGAGCAGAAGCCATGGAAGTACCTATAAAAAAGCGATAAATCCCCCACAGCCCGACGATGGGCAAGAGAGGGAAGCCTTTCTGTAAGTGAAGGATCATTATTGAGACAAATAGCCCTTTTTTAATGGAATCAAGACTTCTTAGGGTTGTGGGTAACGCCATGTCCCAAATGTAAGAACAATATTCCAAGGGAGGTCGGATTTGGAACATATATAAAGTGTATAAATTAGAATGGAAAAAATACTTTTTGGCTCGAAGCTGTCATGGCTATAGATACAATATGTTTATGCTAGTTAAGGTTACTTTTAAATTTGACGCCCACAAGATTGAAGGTGTCTTTGCTTTGTAAAACTTGGCCGCTCATAAGTAGAGGATAAGTATTTGATGACTCTTTTCGTGACAAGGAATATGATTGTGTTTTGGATGCATTAAAATGGACCTTTATGATACCTTTAATCAGGCATTTTTTGTAACTTTAGATGTAGCACATTTTCATAGTTTAATAATACTCATAATCTCCATGCAGTGAATTTTTCAAAGGTAATAAATGCAATAAATGCTTTATTTCTGGAAATAACCATAGCTTATATTACATTATTTTTAAAGGGAAAAAAATAAAATTTTAAAAATATTAAAAAACAAACTGTATGTTCCATTTAAAATATCAAAGCTCTTCTTTATCAAAAAAAAACTTTTTATTCATGAATTTTTCAAAACCCTAAATATCTTAAAAACTCTACATTTTTGGTATAGGAATCGCTAAACAAACTTACTTTATATATAATTGATTTTTAAATGTGTCTTATGTAGGGTCCTTGTAGGGTGTACTCAAGTTGCTAGACGAACCCAGATAAAACATATAAAGATTGTTGAATTTCTAGACGGGCATAGTAAAGTTGCTAGACGGGGAGATGATTGAGTTCCTAGACCTACCTAGACGTGACTTCACTGCCGTTGATAATATTTTTAAATGATTATATATAAAGACTGGGAAAGTTGTTTTTTTTAACCCCTCCCTATAAAAAAACAAATTTCAGAAGCAAATTCCCATTTTGTATTTTTTCCGTGAATGTAATAAAATTTCATAAACAAATGCTAAGTTTTCCAAAATTATCTAAATTTTTCTAAAATCTATAGTCAATTAAATGTTTTCGTTTAATTTAGTGTTTGAACGTAATGTATATATTATATTAATTATATAAAGCATTCGTTTTACAAGATATTTTGTTTTATTCCCGTTTGGGAATCTAATAAAATTTTACCTTTCCTGACCCTTTTTTCTGGTTTGGTGACCTAGACAAAAATGCATAATTATTTCTTGCTAACCTAAAGGTAGGAATATAACTCTTAAGTGGATTTAATTAAGGGATAAAAAAGAGGCGTTGCTTACCAAAACTAACCAAGACCTCCACCTATAACACTGTAATAATACCAGAACTATTGTAATGCAATAACACTGACACCGATTTAAGAGTCTTTACACATGGGTTTTATTTAAATTCGCACTTGGCTAATGCGTATTACAGCGCTTATGTAAACTTAGAATAAATATAGCTGTTTAAATTATTAAATTATATACACACCTTAAGGGTACCAAACAAGAATAAATAATTATGCATTTTGTCCAGGGCACCAAAGCAGAAACAGGTCAAGTAAAATTTTATTACCATTTTACTGTACGCGGCGTTGTGTTTTTACCGTCTAGGAACTCAATAATCTTTTTCTAGCAACTCATTCATCTATGTCTAGCAACTCAAAAATCTCAAATTCAAAATTTTGTTATTATCTTATCGATCGCCGTCTAGCATTTCGAGTACACCGATTATATAAGCTGTGTCTCACGGGCATATGAGAGTTAAATATTTATTGAAAAGGCTGTCAAAAAGAATTTTTGGACGGCCTTTTAATTTTTAACAATATTAGTTTTAAAAAACATACATATTTAAAAAATATAATGTCCAAAACCACCTTACCTTTTATTTAAAGTATATCTTCATACACATCGTTGAAAAGCTTATAAAAAGTCTTTTTAATGATAGCCAACTATGGTTTCCATTAAAAAAAAGTTTATGTCATAGACTACTACATTAAATATCGGATTACACCTTTCTATTACGAAAATAAATATGTAGAAGTTTTTATTTACACTTTCCTTTCTATTTCTAATAATAACTGAGCTACAGAGGAAACACAACTTTTGAAAAAAAAGTTTTTTTTAAATATCTAAAAAGCCATAATTTTTTTGGATGAAACAAAAAGTGATTTAAACCAAGCTTTAAAAACTACAATTCTTTCGCTATTTAAGCATCTAGGTATTTGTAGCGGTTTTTGAGATCTCTGTAAGAACTAAACATTGAAAGCGTTATTATAACAATAATAAGCACTGTAGTTAGGAATAGAAGATTCTTAAAACAAACTCTAACATAGTTTATGGTCTTAAAAAATCTGTTCTTATTTCTGTAACTGATTTTTTAAACAGAATTGTTGAAAAGGTTGCTAAAGTAGAATTTTACTACGAAGTATACGACGCTTGATAAATGATGATAAATTTTGCCAAAATATCATCAACCATAGCTTTAACTGACAGACTTGCATCGCTGATAAATACTGGCTTAAGCCGTTACCGAAAAATTATTCAAAAATATAAAGACTAAAAGTTAAGCTTTTGAACCCGGCCAAAGAAAAAAAAGCTTATGTAAATATACCGTTGATGGTTACATTTCAAGGTTAAGAAAGGTCTAATAAACTAAAGTTAAGAAGTCAGTAGAAAAAGAAATGTTGTTATTTTTAAAAAGTAAAGTGTAAACAAACCATTCCTACTATTGTAAATCAAAATTACAAAATTACCAAGTGTACCATATCTATTTTAATTTTTTAAGTATTAAATTATATATATATATATATATATATATATATATATATATATATATATATATATATATATATATATATATATATATATATATATATATAACTATGGAGACCTAGAAGACTTATAACCCTACTATAGTATAATAAGGCCTATCGGCAAGGTTTTTAAATACGTTTAATTTTGTTTTTGTGTACGGCAAATCTTGAAATTTTTTGTTTAAATTTTATAGTAATAAGTATATACAAGGTGTCCCGTAATTAATTGGACATAGGTTAATGTAGGATACCTGACATGAAAATAAAGCGTTTGAGCTAAATATCGCTTAGCAAAATGTTATTGGTTTTCGTTCTACGGGGTGTTAAAATTAATTTTTACCAAACATTTAGTGAAATATCTGGGAATCCACCGGACAGATTAAAGTGAAATTTGATGTACTCTTACTATTTGGGATAACGAACATGAATATGATATCTATTTTGCCATTACCACTAGATGGCGCCACATACAATAACATTGATTGATTAAAATGGTCATAACTTTTTTGACCTTCCTGTATGCACATTTGCGAGTGGAAATAATAAAACAGCATTTAATTTTAGTCAAAAAGGTATACTTCTTTGATCTCCAAAAAGTAGACCGTTTTCGAAACAAACATATTCGTGTTCGTTATTCCAAATAGTAAGAGTACACCAAATTTCACTTTAATCTGCCCAGTGAATTCCGAGATATTTCACTAAATGTTTGGTAAAAATTAGTTTTAACACCCTGTAGAACGAAAACAAATAACATTTTGCTAAGCGATATAGAGCTTAAACGCTTTATTTTCATGTCAGGTATCCTACATTAACCTATGTCCAATTAATTACGGGACACCCTGTAGATTTGATTAACAACAAAGTTTGTGAAATTTTTATTTAATTTTAAATCTCTCCTAGCTAGCCCTAATTAGCCGCACCTACCTTACACATATACAAAAAATAACCTATTTATTAAAAGAGTAATTTTTAAACTTCATAAGTAACTAGAACGCCTTAGCGGCAGTTATTTGTTCAGTTGTTTACTAACTTATCAGCATGTGGTCCTTCCGAAAAGAAACACTAATGTATTGAAAGCATAGTTCTTAGCGGAGATGAGTAGCTTCTGTAACAAATTCAGACAAAATATTTGACTTTTATTGACCAATATTTGTCAACTGAAACGAAATGATTTAGTTTCACTTAAAGCAATTCAAGTTGCCGACAATGTTGCACTAAAAGTAATAAAACTGTCGACACAGTTTAAAAAGACTATTATATATTTCTTTTAAATGTGCTTCCAAATAAGGCTTGTAAAATTCAGAAACGCACCAAAACTGGTTCTCTTTACTTTTTATTTGGGCAATAGAAACTTATGGAATGTCGTAAAATTTTACCTTTTACTAATTCATCATAAAAGCTAATAAGCATAGTTTCTGGCCAAAATGATTGCTACCGTTTTTCCTGTAAGAGTAAATTTATAACTTATAATTTAGGTTAAAAATACGTAAAAGCGCTATAGGGCGATTCTTAACCTACACTCATAAACTTAAGAAACTATTGCTAAGGGAAAAATGACTAATAATGAAATAAAATAGTTAGTAAAATATTTTTAGTTGAGAGATAATCAATTATTTTAAATTAAATAATATAACGTAAATTATAAAAAAATAGTAATCTATTTCTTGCTTTAGAAATAATTTATTATAGTTTAAACAGGGCTTTGTGAAATTAATCGGATAATTTTTTGTTATATATAAAAAATTAGAGTTTTAGAATTGTATGAGAATCCCATATCTAAAATTTCACATAAAATAATTTTTTTTTAGTGTCATATTTTTTAAAATGTTTTACACCTTTTTTACATAATATATCTAGTTTTAAAACAACACAATAAATAATGTCAAAGTTCGTCAAATATATTTAAATGCAATCAAAGTCGGTCTATGTAGAGTCGCGACATTGGGCCATATTACTTTGACGTGTTATGACGTCACATCTCCCATTTTTCGGCCATGTTGTTCAGTGCCGGAAATATACAGTTTATTGTATTAGTAGAACAACCGTTTACACAACAGTTTTTATTTATTATTAAGTAGTAAATTCTTTTACTTTAAATAAAAACATTTGAAATTACATCTTTTAACAAATATCACTTCCAACACAATGTAAAATGAAATGCGCAAATTCTAGACGCCACTGGATTGATCATCAGCTTTGATTTTACCCAGTCTTGCAAACTTTTCTCCGTGGAGTGCCCTTCCTTGCGTCCTCGACCTCGAACCGCCTAAAAGTTGAGGATGTGTCGCAACCTTATAAATATAAATTAACCTTGAATGCAATTATGTTACGTCAGGTAAATTACGTAAAAAGGTATAAATAAAACATGACTAAAAAAATATGATACAAAAAAATATTTTTTGTAAAATTTCAGATATCCGATCATCATGCAGTAATTATAAAAACCTTTTTATTTAACATTTTACTGAACCATACATGATTCTCCTGACTATTTAAATTTTTGATTCATTTTTCTTATTGTGTTGGACATTAAGTATATTATATCACAAGTCCTGTAAGTTTAATCGATTAAACTATCCTACATATAGAAACCCGAGCCCGCCTCGCGGTCGAGGGTTTTTTATTCTAAAATCAAAAACTTAAGACCGCCAAGCGGTCGACGGGTTTTAAAATTATTGTCCATGAAACTATTTTTCAAGCCAACCTTGCAGAAAATAGTTGGAAAGTTTAATCCATTTAAATTTGTAGGTAGAGTGATGTACGGCTAGATTATATCCTGAAAAACGTCTATTAAAACCAACAACGAAATTTACTGATAATAAAGGTTGACATTTTCTATCAATTTTGACAACCAGGTTGGATGACAGAAACTTATTTGCTGTTAAACAGTAGGTACATGTGATTTAATGGCTTATCTAAACATAATTTATTCAGAAAATGGTGATGATTGATTGGTCTTTTCCATAATAAGGGAAATAATCCTTAGAATATTAAACTTTTTTTGTTTAATTTTATATAATTTGTTATCTTCCCAACTGAAAACATATATTCTTTTTTTAATTTTTAGTCATTGTCTGTCCTTTTTATGCGCATTAAGAATTAGACAATCCTGCATATAAACAGGTAAGCATAGTTGATTAAACACATTTTTTTATAAAATTAAATCTGTAAATGTTTATTTAGATTGATTAATATACATACAATATATACATATAAACAATAGATAAAATAGCTTTGTGTGAAAGGCAATTTAAATACCTAGTTGAAATAAATTAAATGTTATAAACTAATTTAAAAACAAGCTCTTAATTAAATGCTCAAAAAGAATAACATAAGTAAACTTTTTTTAATGGGTATTCTAGTCTAGAAAATGGAAAATTTGGATTTTTTAAAATTTGAATTATTTTTAAAGTTACAGCCGTTTTGGTGACGTGGCAACTAGATTGATTTAGGGGAACGACTCTAACAATTGGCGATTGGAAGGCGGGCTACCTGTCTGAATAACTCTCTTTCTTTCCATGATACTTCTAGTATACTACATCATGTAGGTATTAAGCTGGGAAACTTATTGTATATGCACCATGCTATCAGTTACGCTGTCTAACCAAAACTTAACGTAACACTTTAAACGCGTTTTTCTCGAAACTACTTTTTTCAATGCGGTTCCACGATATCTCTCTAAATATTTCTCTATCGCCTTAACCTACAAAAATTAAAATTTTCATTTAATATATTTATTAAATATTTAAGAAAGTTTTAAAAGTACTTAAAAAATCGATCTTTATTTTTAAGAAGCCGCCATATTATGAAAAATTAATATTTTTTCATTTTCCGTGGTTCAGGCCATAACGACATTCGTAATTTTTTATTTTTCAATTCACCATGAGGGTAGAAATCGTGGCAACCAGAACATGTCGTTTTTTTCTCCCTTCACTTCAAGGACGCATAACTTCATAAATATTTATTTATTTTTGTTGAAATTAATTTTGTATACTCTTTCTATCTTACTAAATAAATCATATATAAATGGATAGTAAAAATATCAATTGATTTTTTTTTCATTTACAAAAAATGTCCGAAATTCGGGTCTCTAGACTAGAATACCCCCTTAATATATTTTCACCATCATTTCACAATTATTTATATGATATATAAGCTTGTCGCGAGATAAAAAACATAAATTTATTAAAATAAAAAAATAATTTATTTATTTACTCATGAAGCCCTCGCAACAAGCTTTTATATCATACAGTGTAATAAAATATAGGTGTTTTCAATTAAAAAAAAATGATAGTCGTTGCGTATTTGTAGGCAAGCCTGTATACATGATTTTACTATGAAAAAAGCCGCATCCAAGAACAAAAATCGACGTGTTCGAGAGTTATTTAAAAAAAAAACCACTGAACTCGAATTTAGTTCAAACCACGCTACCACACTGTATAAGTTGTGTTGTGTGTTATAGATATGTTGATAGTAAAAGTTGTAAAGAGTAAGTTTATTTTTTATTTTTAGTGCGTTTATATGAAAACTTGTTGATAAACTGGTTTTGTACTTTTAATCTTTTAAGTAGGGCTGGATAGGTTTCTCAGCCTGTTCATCTCTTCAGTGCATCATTTTTGCGATATCTGGACGGTTAATTTCGAATAGTCTTCCGTAATACAATTAGGCATTTGCATCGACTTTAAAAAACTCAACTCCACCCAAAACTCAAATGGACTGAAGCAGAGAGTTTAACTCACATTCGTATTGTCAGCAAGTCTTCATTTGATAGCCATATTGTAGAAAAGCATAAAAAAACTTAGTCCGCTATATTGGATTTAGAGTAACGACCCTTTTTTGAGTTTATGTCAGCAGCCCTTTGATTTGATACCCATATTGTAGAAGTGTATTAAAAGTAACTAGTCCGCCATCTTTAGAAGTCCGCCATGTTGGATTAAGCGTAACGTCACTTTATGTTTCAAGTTCTTCTCAGCAAGCGCTTTCATTTGGATATCCTCATTGTCATGTTAGTTCTTTAAAAATTTCTAGTTCGCCATGTTAGATTCAGTTTGACATTGTCGTAACGTGTATACAAAATTTTAGCTCAATCGGTTGGAGATATACAGTGTGGTTCATAAGTGTGTCATAAATGAAAAACTGTTTTATTTGCATTTTGTCAGAAAATTTTATTCTTTATAATAGTTGGTGCATGGTCTCAAACAGATTAAGCAGTAGTTAGTTTTAATAAAAGTTAAAGAATATACAGAGTAATTTAAAAAAATATAATAAAACTGCTAAAGAGTAAGTACCCGTATTTCTAAAAATATAAAAAAATGTTAAACAAAAAAATTATTTAAAATTAAATGGTATACCTAGGTACCAAGGCATGGCCTCCTACTTGGATTTTACTTTTTGTAAATTTTGAATTACCCTGTATAACATAGATTTTATTCGTTTGACTATACTGTGTAAGGCTTTCAATACCATCTTCTGCTAAACTTAAATTGTTTGGGTTATTTGGCCGTCGTTGTAGATTTTTATTCCTTGACGTTTCGCCAGCGCAAGGGTTGGCATCATCAGAAGGTTCTTAATAGAGCTCTCGTCAATAATAAAAATGCCACAGCGTCATCAGTTCTGTCTACCTTTAATTATTCCCCTTTTTGTTGCTCGCACACTTTATAAACGGCGCGTTTAGACAGCAATAGTTGATTGCCGTCCTTATTTTTATGACGCTTGTGGCTTTTTTACTATAGTGAATAAATCTTTAGACTACTTGCGTACCACTCTGACTGTGTGCGTGTGTAATACAGTAGTACGCAAGTAGTCTACTACAAACCTTCTGAGGATGCCAACCACTTGCGCTGGCGAAACGTTAAGAAAACAAAATCTATAACGACGGCCGAATAGCCCAAAAAACTTAGGTTTATTCGTTGGACTTATTTTTTCCTTAACTTTGCTTTAAATCAAGAATTGTGCGCAAAAAGAAGGGGGAATATAGTGAAAATAAGCTTAGTTCAAATTTGAACTTTGATGATGAATATCTTCAGAACCAAACGTTTCCGCCAAAAAAATCTTTCAGATTCGTGATCAGCGCCTCAAGAAACCCCTGTATACCAAATTTTGTTAAACCCTGTATACCAAATTTTGTTAAAATCGGAGTTGCCGCAGGTTTATAGAAAATTACCTAAACTTATTTTTTGGAAAATTATGACTAAAAAAATTTTTTATGTGGTGCGAATTTAGGTAGACGCGCTGTATAAGTAGCATCCTTGAAATAACTTAAAATTTGCTCTTGCTGCAAAAAACTGCCCGATTCCTCCCTTGGCAGTTTCATAAAAATCAACTTGAACAACCACTCTCGTTACAGTCCATCTGGAAATGGTAAAAATTTGTAAAAGTTATTTAATGTTAAAACACATTGAAAAAGTAATTATTTATAAACAGTTTAAATAAAAAATTTGGTAACAGTAATATTAGTAGAGAGCTAGTGAACCCTTCAAGTAACGTTGGGCCTGTAAGGCCTAAAATTTGTATAGTGATGAGTCATAGCATGCTATAAGTACGAAAATCATGACCTGGCAAGCATCAGACCTGCACATCATCGCCTGTATATTTTTGAAAGTTAAAAAAAATGGAGCTGTAAGCTTGATATTGTTCTAGGATTCAGTTCATTCATAGTAAGGTTTAAAAAAAAAATGACCGGCGTTTTTGATAAGTACAAGTACTTGCCAGGCGAGCTGATTGGATGGCCATATTTCAAAACTAATAAAGTTAGATGTACCTATTGTGGTATTTTCTTAAAGCTGTTTTTAGGATCTTTTTATTGCTAATATAATATAAAAGATTCCTCATTAAAAAAAAGGAAAAGAACTTTTTTCCACCCTGTATACAACCACCAGTATCACCATTAAAAAGATCTTTTAAAGAGCTTTAAGAAAACAACATATTAGGTACATCTTACTTTATTAGTTTCGGAAATATGGCCATCTAAATCAGCTACACCTTTCAGTTCGCCTGACAGGTAGGTACTTGTGCTATATATGTATATAAAGAAAAGTTCATACAAACATGTGTCCCGATCTGCATTTTTTCCCAAATAACGAGTGTTAAAGGTCATATTTTGCTAATATTCTTAATATCTCTAATCCAATTTTAATAAAATTAGTCAGCATTTTTGTAGTTTTAAGAGGCTTATTTTACTCTAACGTAATCAAATAAACCTAATCCAGTGGCACCTTGAGCAGTATACCTTAGCCATTATTTTTGATTGAAAAATGTAAGCCACTGACTTTTGTGCAAGGTTTAATTTTATTTGGCAAGAAAGTAAAAATACATCTTTCTGAACTTCTAAAATTGCGATTTTCGCAAAAAAAAAACATAAATTTACTTAATTTTATATCTCTGGCCCACTCGAAAAACAGGAAAAACTCTTAATTTAGGAAATTACGTGAGTGTTTTTATAAATGGTATTTAATTTAGTCTTTATGATTAATGATATATGAATATTAATAAAACAACACTAAAAATAATTTCCAAACGAAAAGGTCCCCTGTTTGTGGGGACCAGGGGTATGCAACTAAGTGGACATTAATATTTTATTAAAAATAAAAAAGATGAAAACAAAACACACACGCTAAAAACCTGCATCTTTACATGCGTAATCCAAATACAATTTAAAACTTATACAAAAGTCATTGGCGTACACTTTTTTGTCCGACATATTCGTTTAATATAATCAAAAGGATATACAGAAGATATAGACAGTGTTTGGTGAAAGGGGACCTTTTTTTTCCTCTACTTTTTTGTATTACTTTGCACCCCCTGGAGGTCATCCTGCCGGTGCCCATGGTCATAATATTTTCATTTGTTCTATACAGGGTTTAGAACTACGGTACAAAACTTAAGGGGGTAATTTCTTATGTCTTTTTATGAAAAAAGTTCCTATAAATATATGTCCAGACTTGCTTCATTTCTAAGATACAAAGTGTTAAAGTTTTTAAAAAGGTCTATATTTTTAAATATCTTAATAACCCTCTAACCGCTTTAGATGAAATTTGTTACACTTATTTAATGTAATAAGGCGCTTAAAAAGCTCTACTTAGGATTATTGGGTCCAGTGGAATACCACCTTTTTTTAAACTTTAACGTAAGCATCTCAAATATAAAGCAAGTCCGAAGATTTGTTCATAGGAACTTTTTTCTTAAAAGAGATAATAAATCATCCTGTTAAGTTTCGTACCGTAGTTAGGAAACACCCTGTATTAATCCGAAAGTTTGCCCACATATTCCTGGACATTTTGTATAGCTACAGGATACAAAAAATCCAAATATCGCAAATATTAAATCTTTTAAAAACCTTTGTGGATCTGCTATACTTTTAATTCATTGAAGACAAGAAATAACACTTCATTTTGGACAATACAAGAAATAACACAACATCGCTTTAAATGTTAAGTGCTTTTTAATAGTTCTGGCTTATTAACTGTTTTTACACTGGTCGCTTAGGTACCTTGCTATAACGTGCAATAATTTATTACATTGTCAGCGGCGCCAGACAACTACCCTGTTGTGTGTTTCTTAAATTATCTGGCGCCTTTTACCATGCATCGGCCGAAAATTCACACATAATGCCGGGTTAACATTAAACTTACAAATAAAAAACGTCAACTGCAAAATTGCAAGTTTTTGAAAACAGGAAAAAAATTCAAGATCGATTTTTTTTCGTGTAGTTCTAGCGAAATGTCTACAAAGAAACTAACAAAGTGTTTTGATTATTAAAGGGATGTTTTCTTTGTTAGCTGCTTACAGCAGCTGTAAGCACTTTCATTTTTTGGCAAATCAATGACGTCAGTCTTACAGCAGCTCACAGCGGTTGTTAGCGTGGTCGGGAGATGTCTAACCCCTGCTTAACCGGATGAAAAAACAAGGAGGCGGAAATATGACCAAATTTGAGGTTAGAATTCAAACAAAATTTACTTAATGATTACTAATAACAATAACAATAGTGTGTGTGTGGGAAACCACGTGAAGGATTAATTTACCTGCCATTAAAGATATTGCGCATTTTTGTTTTAAAACTGGAGTTGCCATTTTTTAGGTTATATTTTTATTATTTTTTTATGGCATTTGTCATTGGCGGTAAGCGCTTTTATTTTTTCGATTCACATTATAATGACGTTAGCTGTTAGACAAGCTTGTTAGCAGCTGTAAGACAGAAGAATTAGAAAAATATCCCTTTAGAACTTGTCTTAAGCTAGCAACATTATGATTGGTAAAGAAATAAAAGTATTTGGAAAAAAATATTTGGAAGAGTACAATACTGCTTGAGCAAGCAACTTTAGTACATCGGCAAAGAAATAGAATAACATTTATTTAGATTGTCTCTTTTCCTCACATTGCCTATGTGTTATGTTATTTAGCTCAACCTGTATGAATTTTTAAATAAACTTTATACAGTGCATTCCAATTAAAACAAGCCATAATTCTCCTATAATTTGGGTATTTGTACAATTATTAAAAAATCCCAAAACGTCAATTTTTATTTTTAGGGGCACATATTTTTGTGTTAAAATTTACTTGTTTAAGGTTATCCTTTTCCCCACCAGCACAAACGTTTAAAAGGTTTAAATGGGATAGGGGTCCAGTGGCACATTCTCTTAAAGGGTTTTAAATTCTCTTTTAACAGACTTTATGTTTTGAAAATAAGTTCAGTAGTTTCCAAGAAAATGAGCTTTAAATACCTGGTACCTATAGACCCTTTAATTTTTTCATTTTTAGAATATCAATAAATAATTTGCTATGTAGGTATATCATCTAAATGTGCAATATTTCATGAATTGAGTTGTTTTCTGTTACTTCCAATTTAGCCAGAAACGACTTCAATTGTATTATTTAAAATGAGGCACCCCGTATATTTTAATTTATTTGAACAGGAAGTCATTCAGATAACAATGACACTTCGTTTTCTCCTTTTCGGCACCTAACCTCTAAATATTTTTAGTTTATAATTTTTAATTTAAAGTACAATAATTGTTATAAAACTTTTTGACCAACTAGTTACGACAAAATAAATAGTTACATCTATTTTTTCGTGACACCTTGGGCCAAAGTTGTCAGTTTTATCGTATTTATGGCACTTTAAATCAAAAGGTAAAAATATTTTTAGGTTAGATGTCAAAAATGGAGTGTCAGACTACTCTGAATTACGTCTCCTATTTAAATAAATAAAAATATACCGGGTGTTCTATTTTACCTAAAAAGGGTTGTTTCCGGCTAAATCGGAAGTAACTAAATACAACTGAATCCATAAAATATTGCACATTTGGGTAATATACCTAGGTACCAAATTTTGTTTTAATATTCTTTAAAATAAAAAGCTACAGGAGCTAAAGACACCAGGTATTTAAAGTTCATTTTCTCGGAAACTACTGAACTGATTTTGAAAAACTAATGTCTATTAAAAAGAGAATTAAAAACCCTTTTAAATAAAGTACCTTTTTCATTTCAACTTTTTGACGTTTGTGTTGGTGGGGGACAGGATAACCATGGAGACGTAAATTTTGACACAAAAATGTTTTCCCCTAAAATTGACATGTTTCATTTTTCAAGTTTACAAATAACATAATTATAGGGGTGGTTCGTTTTTATTGGAATGCACTGTATATTTAATAATTAAAAAAAAAATCTTTTTAACTAAATAATTTCGTATAATGATTAATTTGTTAAATTGATATTATATGTTTTTAACATTATATTTGTTTTGGAAAATTTCCTGTTGTTAAAAGCAAATAATTATTATACCCCATAAACGGATGGCACCACATTTTATTGGGCTAGAATAGTAAAAAAATTAGTTCTACTTCCCCATAATAAGTAAATTAGTCAGAAAAATAAGCGATTTTATATTTTTATGATGACCGTTTTACAACTTAATAGCATTTTAGCTACCGAATGGTATTGTAAAATAGAAAACTTTTATTCTTTTCAGCCAAAAACGGACCTTAGGCATTAACTTTCGGCAAGTTAAATATGTTTTTATTTTCTAGAGAAAAATATTGCGTATATGGCGGCACTCTAAAAGAATTAATGCAGTATACCCAGGTGCCCACGAAATTACCAGCAAACCTGTTATTTTTTTGAAAAGTGTAATGCGATTTTAATATTGTGGTCGGATGTATGGTTGGATATGAAGCAGATTTATGATGTTTAACCGGAACTGCTCCACACTACGCTATTTTAAATGGAACACCCTATATATTTATGTAAAAATCAATTTTATAGGCAATTCCAAGAAGACCCATATGTTATACCTAGCTTTTTATCGATTTGTTAAAAAACAAATAATAATAGAAAAGGGCTAATGCGATTTTTACACATATTAATTAAACCTTCTATCCTATTACCGTAAAATAAAATTTCCGGTTATACCGGAAGAACCCCAGAATTTGACTTTCGGCAATAAAGAACTTCAATATTTCAAATGTAAACCACTACATTAAGTGAAAAAAAATCAGCTCTGCGCCTGTATAAAAGCTAAAAATAGCTTAAAATATAGCATATTTTTTAGCTAGTTTTAAGTTAAACAAACATTAGCTTGCATTTACCTGTAAAAATGAAACAAAAACAGTCATAAAGTATATGCCTAAGTAGAATTTTTAATGTGATGTAGTTATCCTTAACACCAAGGGTTGCTTGGGCTGCCTGAAATAAATTATATTTATATTTACTACGTAGCTTTACATAAAACTAATTTTTATAGCTATTTATCTTTTCTGTCCCAATAAAGTGTCAATGAAAATCCGCAATAATTTACGGGCCAATTGTGGCCCAGCGTTTTTAATAAAGTTTATTCGCAGTTTAATTCAGGTAGTTTATTGCGTGCCGACGTGGTATGGTTAATAGGTTGCCGTGATAGACTTATGGCCCGTTATTTACCCCCGATAAATTGGGACGATCAGTTAATTTGGCCTCTAGTTTGGTGGCGTTCTCTTATTAAGCTGTAAATAACTCTTATCCTGTTCTTGTATGCCCTTGCTAGGAAGGATTTACGTTTTTCCGTATTCGACCATAAAATACAATACTTTTCTGGCTGATTTTTTAACCAAAAAACGCACATTAATTGTTTTAACAAAAAACAAATTTTGAAATTATTACCTAGGGATAGGAATAATTTATTACATTATAAAATCGAATAGATATACTTTACAAACCGAAAGCAAGTCTGCTTAGCCGAAATAATTTTTTTCTATAAAGTTGCTTTTTTTAGCCATATATTCGAATACAATTTTTTTATATGCTACTTATAATATGTCACAAAAAATCTCTAGTTAGTATAATTATTAAAGCCGTGGGAAATTTATTAATTTTAAACACTTAAGGTTGCAACCTCCTCTCTAGTAAGTTATTTTTTTATATAAGTGTTACGTCAAGACCAACTTTTTATTTTTGGGCCAATTTTTTTGTTGATTAAGGGGGCCCGTAACTTTTATTTTTACCTGGCACGCATCTTGGCGGCCCTGATAATTTCCACCGACCCTGAACCTATCTCTAGGGGTTGCAACCTTTTCGGTAGTAAGTTAATTTTTTACATAATCTAATTAAAAATAATTATTTTATATTTAATAATTCATTATCAAATTATTTCTTTTAAAGTAATCTTAATTTTTATTATATTATTGCAAGAGCCGAATAGCTCTTCATAATATATAAAAAGCCTGATTAAAAAAATATATTAACTAGCCGACCCGTGCCCACTTCGTTGGGCGTTTATTATATTTTTTGAATCCCCCTCAGTAATCCTAAACTCCCCTCCCCCGGTTTCTAAATTCAACACTGAAAAAAACAATCAAAGTTGCAAATGTTACCTCGTTATAATATTAGTACAGATAAATATTGAAGAAAAAATCAACTAAAAATGGTAACCAAATTCGTTGCTTGTTCTTATCTATTTTTATTTTTTAAAACCTGCCTCGGGAGAGAATTAAACGCAGGCCGTTAAATTCGGAGTAAAACAATTCGCCTTTCCTATACTGTGAAGATTTTGGATATTATTATATGTATACATGTAAACCTTTCTCTTGAGGCACTTTATCTATTAAAAAAACACTTAAAAATCCGTTGAATAGTGATAAAAAACCTAATAAAATACTTTTGGTTCTCCCTGTATAATAATTTTGTAAATAATAATAATTATTATTATGCAAATCTTTATATTTAGGCAATTTCTGTAAACCTCTAGATGATATAATAACATAGTAAGAATGCATTTTAGTTTTGAGGGTTTTTTAATATAACATCTTTTTTACCTACCCTGTGTGACAATTCTATATTTTTTAGGAATCATATATACCTGTGCATAATTCCTGTGAACATTTTTCTTTCAATTGCAATAGTAATCTCAATATCGAATTTTAAATCTAAACTTTTTTTTAAACACTTGTATATGTTTTCTTTATATTATTATACATACAAACCTTTTCCTTAAATCAGTTCATCTATTAAAAAACCGCATTAAAATTTGTTAAGTAATGTCGAATTTTAAATGTAAACTATTTTTTAAATACTCTGTATATGTTTTTTTTTGATATTATTATACATATAAACCTTCCTCTTGAATCACTCTATTTATTAAAAAACCACATCACAATTCGTTGAGTAATATCAAATTTTAAAAGTAAACTATTTTTTAAACACTCTGTATATGTTTTTGGATATTATTATATCTTGAATCACTGTATCTATTTAAAAAAACTGCATGAAAATCCGTTGAGAATAGTAACGTCAATATCAAATTTTAGTTATAGTTTATCCAAGATAGCCGATCCGCGCCCACTGCGTCGGGCGTTATTATCTGAATTTTTTGCTTAATCATAGTAAAATATAGCCTATAATACTCATGAATAGTGTAGCTTTCTGATTGTGAAATAATTTTTATGATAGGTTTACTACTTCCGAAGATTAGCGGCTATAAACAAACCCACAAACAAAGTTACAAACTTTACCTCTTTATATATTAGTATAGATTATCTTGAATCTGTAGAAAATCCAAACAATATTTTGTTTAAACTCCATACGTTATAAAAAAAATTGTCGGAAAATGGAAAAAGGTCGCTTTCTGTTAATGCTTTATTAAATATGTTTTTCTTTCTACAGTGTTAGAGATCTCAACGATGGGGTAATAATTTAAAATTTTTATATGGATACCATCCACTTAAAAAGACAATAAATTAACCTAACTTTAAAAAACAAATTGGTGACGTTATAATTCAATCATTTTTTCACGACCTGTAACCACCCCTCTCTAAACAATAACTAATACCAACCCTTTTTCTTGGCTATAACATGTGTAAGTGCCATTAAAATCTAATCCAATATAAAATCATAATCCCATTCATATGTGGAACCAATTCTTTTATATCGTCCCTTTTGTTGTGACAATGTAAAGTTATAACTGTATAATATGGTAATAGTCATATTTATCCCCCTGACACAAGGGGATCTGCTCAATTTAGCAGGGCTTATCTCCCTTTTATTATATTGATACTGTGATATAAAAAGACAATATGCCGAAATAAGTCTTTTAAATTTGCGATTCCTAAGTCATAAATGATTTTAGATTATTTTTTCATTTTGCTTTGATTCATCACTGTTTTATTATTGTATATACTTGATACAAAGACATTTATGTGCCTTAATACTTACCATTGGAACCACAATTATTTGCAACGTTTCTATTTAGACTTTAATTAGATTCTAAAAAAATAATAATAGGAAAAACCCTAACAAACATATACAGGGTGTCCAGTAACTCAATTAACAAACGTTAAAGGGTAATTCAATGGTATTTTGACTTAAGACAAATATATATATATATATATATGGGATTATGATTTTATATTGGATTAGATTTTAATGGCACTTACACATGTTATAGCCATGAAAAAGGGTTGGTATTAGTTATTGTTTAGAGAGGGGTGCTTACGGGTCGTGAAAAAATGATTGAAACAACAATTTGTTTTTTGATTACGTTAATTTATTTTATTTTTAAGTGGGTGGTATCCATATAAAAAAATTATTACCACATCGTTGAGATCTCTAACCCTGTAGAAAGAAAAAAATATTTAATAAAGCATTAGCAGAAACCGACCTTTTCCATTTTTTTTATAACATATGGAGTTTAAACAAAATATTGTTTAGATTTTCTCCAGATTAAAGATATTCTATACTAATATATAAAAAGGTAAAGTTTGTAACTTTGTTTGTTGGTTTGTTTGTAGCCGCTAATTTTCGGAAGCACCGAACCTATCATAAAAATTATTTCACATTTAGAGAGCTACACTATTTAGGGGTATTATAGGCTATATTTTACTATGAATAAACACAAAAAGTTCAGATAATAACGCCCAACAAAGTGGGCGCGGGTCGGCTATCTTGGATAAACTATAAATAACTTTGATATTGACGTTACTATTCTTAACGGATTTTCATGCAGTTTTTTTAGTAGATACAGTGATTCAGGAGGAAAATTTATACGTACAATAATACTCAAATTAACCTATATACAGATTGTTTAAAAAATAGTTTACATTTAAAATTCGGTATTACTCAACGGGTTTTGATGCGGTTTTTTTAATAGATAGACTGATTCAAGAGGAAGGTTTATATGTAAACTAATATCCAAAAACGTATACAGAGTATTTTGAAATAGTTTACATTAAAAATTCGAAATTACTCAACGAATTTTGATGTCGCTTTTTAATAGATACAGTTATTTAAGACGAAGGTTTATAGATAAAATAATATAAAAAAAAACATATAAAGAGTGTTTAAAAAATAGTTTACATTTAAAATTCGATATTACTCAACGAATTTTGATGCGGTTTTTTAATAGATAAACTGATTTAAGGGGAAGGTTTATATGTATAATAATATAAAAAAACATATACAAGTGTTTAACAAAAAAAGTTTACATTTAAAATTCGATATTGACATTACTATTGCAATTGAAAGAAAACTGTTTATAGGAATTGTGCACAGGTATCTATGGTTCATAAAAAAAATATAGAATTGTCACACAGGGTGCGTAAAAACCCTCAAAACTAAAATGCATTCTAACTATGTTATTATATTATCTGGAGGTTTACAAAATTGCCTAGATATACAGATTTGCAAAATAATTATTATTGTTTAAAAAAATATTATACAGGGAGTACCAACAATATTTTATTAGGTTTCTTATCACTATTCAACGGATTTTTAACCGGTTTTTTTTAAATAGATAAAGTGGTCCAAGAGAAAGGTTTATATGTATACATATAATAATATCCAAAATCTTCACAGTATAGGAAAGGGCAATTGTTTTACTAAGAAATTAAAGGCCCGGATTTGATTCCCTCCCAAGGCAGATTTATTTAATAAAAATAGATAAGAACAAGCAACGAATTTGGTTACTTATTTTTAGTTGAATTTTTCTTCGATATTTATCTATACTAATATTATAAAGAGATAAAATGTGCAACTTTGATTGGTTTTTTAGTGTTGAATTTAGAACCTAAAAGAGGAAAAAGGTTCAGTAGGACATGTCACAACTCCAGAAGTTGTAGCTCCATTATTTAAAATTTTTAATTTAACGTTGAAAACTGGGTTCCTCGTAGCTGTTTTGGCGCTGGCCGCTGTCGCTACGCAAAGTGTGCAATACAAAATATTAAATTGTCTTTTAGATGCTTAAAGGATTCAGTTGTTAAACACCTTATTTTTTATAGTCTTTAGTTGTCATAAAATCTCTTGCAAAGGTTCAAATAATGTCCCTATATATTTTTTTCTTTTGGGAGCCCCTCTTATGTACACAATAAACAAGATTTTGTTTTAAAAGTTAAAAAGTTTTTTTATTGTTTATTATGAATTTTCTAAGTTACCAACTAATCAAAAACACGGAAAATGATAATATTTTTTTTCATATTTTTGACTTGTATTATCTAATATATTGAAAAATATTTTGTATTGTACACTTTGCGTAGCAGCGGCGGGCCAGCGCCAAAACAGCTATACATTGAAACTAATTTTCACCGTTAAATTAATATTATAAATAATGGAGCTACTAAGATTTCCTCCCCTTACAGGATTTTTTTTCAAATTTTATCTAGTTTTAATATTTGTTTAGTTATAGCTACAAAACGGAAAGGCCCTTTTTTCATTTCTTTTTTATTTATAACACTACTTGTAATTTTTAAGTGCTCCTATGCATCAAAAGACATTTTTTGGCATACTTTCAAGAGGGTTTTACCTATATATCTTTAAGAAAAAATTGGTACGCCACTGCATTTTTCTAAAATAAAATTTTATTTTTTTAATTTTTAACAATTTTGATCTCTTCATTTTTCGTATGGTTTTTCCGTAAATAAATACAAACTATTTCTTGTCATGGTCATTTTGTATCACACATATTTAATTATACAGTAATAATTCACCTTTTTAATTTATTTTTTAACTAAAGAGGGATTTGACGCCGAGAAATGGTTTATATTAATTTTTGCGAAAACCATTTCATCAAATAAAAATAAGTTAAAAAATAGAATTTGTTACAAACTAATCGGGAATTTAAAAAAATATATATTTTTCTTTTAGAAAATGCAGTGGCGTACCATTTTTTTCTTAAAAATATTTACCCTAAACTCCTCATGAACGAATCTAGTATTTTTTTTTGTATGCTAAAAAATCTATTTTAATGCAAAGGAGACGTCTTCCAAATTTTTAATAATATTTTAATTGGTACAAAAGTTATAAAAAAAATTGTTTTAACTCCCAGTAGCTCAAAAACTAAGGGGTTTAGTACATATTCATATAAGTTTTTTTTAATTTTCATTGTGGAATCACCCCTTTAGGTAATTTTTTTCTTTTAAGATTTTTGTGGTAATATGCATTTGTTAGGTCGATTTTTAATAAACTGGTTATATTATTTGAATTTTTGGACTGATTAGTATATCAGCAGGACCTAAAAAAAAGGAAAATATTGATGGACAATATTTTAATTCTCAATAAATTTTCCATATTATTTTTTATTTTTTTTACATATCCACTATATCCTTGGACTACTGCTAATATAGTATGGGACCATGCTTAAACTTCTATTTAGATTTTTTTTTTTGAAAAATAAACGAATAAAAAGTAAAAAACTTTAAGGACGTATTCCTGAGCTATGTTTATAAATTTATAAAAAAGTTCATATAAACATGGGTTCTCATATTTTTCGTTCTGAAGATATAGGGTGTTAAACTTTTCAAAAAACCTAAAAATTTCTGAAAGGATTTTTTTGTAAAATTTTTTAGACTAGGTATTAAAATTATTTAATTAAGCATTTGTTGTTGGTATTACATAATTGCTAATAAGAAAACATAATTTATTAAAACCCTGTATTTTTACTCATGTTAAAAACGGCATTTCGACGTTTTTGTATTTTAAATTCTAACTGGCCATATTGTATTTTTGGGAAAAACATTTTTTGAAAATATTTAATATGCTATCACCTTTTAAGAAAAAAACGAAAAGCGATTTCAACTAAGTTTTAAAAACTAAAATTCTTTTCCCATTTAGGTAATGATCATTGTATCTTCAGCTAGATATCCTTGTACTAAACATCGAAAATAAATTACCCTGTTTGCCTAAAAAGCTATAGAATGAGCCATTAACTCTCCATAGATATATCTTTAGACACTCTGTATAATTAAAGTATAAAACTAGCTAGTTTATAGAAAGGTATCGCCCAATTACCAAAGTATAAATCATTTTAAGAAAAGAAATGACTAACTGAATAATGACTCTTTTAAGAATGGCAACTCAAAATAATTTCAAAATCTAAGAAACTAACAAAAGTATAGAAATTAATATAACCTTCACCTAGTAACTCAATAGAAACATATGTATTATAGACTACTTAAACGCCCCAGTCGTTTACTGACTACACAGCAGGACCTGACAAAACGGAAACCATGGGGTGTCTTTAAAAATACGTTCTGGCACGCTTGCTTAACTTAAATGCTTTAGAGAACAATATTGTTAAATATTTTGACAGAAGCACAAATAAATCAAGTAGATAAACGTTTTTAAAATTGTGTTCCAATTATGTGTTAACTTCTTGTACTGTAAAAAGGAGGGTAAAATTAGGCCAAGGCCCTAGGGTTGTTACTTGTTTTTTACACCAAGGTTAAAAGTTTTCAGAATACCATAGTTTAAACGATAATCTGTTACCTTTGTTGTGACCTAATTTATAAATAAATTATAAGTAACATTTTTGCTTTTTCAATTTTTTGGTACTCCAATATCTTTTGGTTTATAATTACTCACTGTCTACTGAAGAAATGAAAAAAGTTTCCTTGAAATTATTTAAAAACTATTTTTTTACAAATACTCTGCTTATCCAGTAACTTAAAAAGAAATAAAGACATCTGGCTCATAGGCGGCGGTTGGGAAAATACCTGATAAAAATTAAATTAAAATATCAATTAGTAACTTAAGTTGGTTTAATATCTAAAAAAAGGATAAATGTCAAACTTTTTATAAAGAATAACCTTTTTCCGTAAAATTATTAATTAAAAAGTTTTCCCAATGATGACAACTTACCTAGACATACCTTACCAATTTAATAATAATAATAATTAAATACTAAAAAGTAAAAAATATTATTATTTTTTAAAACTAACCGACTAAAATTAATAAAACTCACAAAAAGGTAAAAATAATATTAAAAAAGTCGGGTAATAACATATGTGCTAAATTGCTCAATATTATTAACTAAATAAATAAAAGTTTTTATACCTTAATACCATATACCGGGTGCCCACGAGATCACTTTCCGGTTTTTCATTTCTTTATCGATACTGACGAAATTTGGTAGGGTTGTTAGACTAACGAAAAGTTATTTTTAAGTGTATACGATATGCTTATACGACTTCCGTATTTACCGGAAATGATTAGAACTTTTGATTTTTAAATATGACACCCTGTATTTTGTTTTTTGGATTCATTTTTATTCGGAATACAATATTTTTAAAACAAATTTTGGTCAAATTTAATTTTTAAATTAAATTTTTATTTTACATATAGAGTGCCATGATTATTCTAAAATCACTCCTTATGCTTTACTTACTTTTAGAAAAATACGAATGCGATTTTATCTTTTTAAACTTTCTTACTAGAGGGCTCAAAACTTCATTTCTTTTAGTTTTTTTACCCTGGCTGAACTCAACTAACCAAAATAGGACCATATCACTTTCATAATATTTCTTAAAGCAGTATTTTAAAGCCAATCCAAGGATGTAAAACACTAAGACACTTAACTTTATTTTCCTTTAAAAAACAACATTTATTACGTAGGTAAATGATCTTCTTGATACTGAATGGCGTACGTCTCAATTTATCTTAGTTGATAAAAACAAAAACTTAAAGAAAATGTTTTAAAAACAATTGCTTGTGTGCTGATATAAACAATAAAAAATTATCAAGTACCAAATTTAACCTAAAATTATTATAACATCGTAGGAGATACAAGAACACAAAACACAAAACAATATAAACTTAAAATTTAATTTAAAAATAAAATTTGACCAAAATTTGTTTTAAAAACGTTGTATTCCGACTAAGGAGACCTTGAAGAAGGAGTGTAATCGACATGCTTTCAAAACGGGCTTGATTTTTGTCTAAATTATAGTTCTAAATATGTCACTAGAGGGTACTGTGGTCAATCGGGATCTTTCTGGGGTTGCTGCTTATGTTGCATATATGTACAAAAAATAGTACAAAAGTAAAATAGAAAATTTCAATAATTTTTAAATACGACGCTATAGAGAACACTACCCAATTTTAATGAGTTTGCATTTAACAAAAATATGATATTTTGAAAGAATTACGTAATGGGTGCCCAAATTCCCAAGATCACCATTATTTTAATTTTATTATATGCATTTTTCGGTTGAATATAAAAAGGATTATTATTTTAATTTAGCTTCAGCTCTTATTTTCCTGAAGGAGGAACTATTCCTTAATTATTTTAGATAATAAAAATAGGAATAGGAATTTTGAACTGTGTCATTAATAATCAAAAAAAAAAAAAAAAGAAAAATAGAATTTTTTACTTTATCTTTAATTTTTTAAATTGTCGTTTACTTTTTGGAAGTTAAACTTTTGTTTAGTTTTTGTATTTAAAGTGTTGATTTAAAAATTTTGCTTGTTTCTTAAGATACAAGTAGAGTTTAAAACTAAAGGTTAGACTTGTTGCTTTAAAATATACAAAATAGAGTTTTGCAATGTTGCGAATACTTATTTGTTAAACATAAAAAAAAACAAATGATTCTTTTAAAAAACCCTGACTTCCATTAAACAGTTCACTTTATATATAAAAAAATAATTGCTATTGTCACAAGACTTTGTATACAACAATAAACAAGAATATTTAACGTTTGTGTAGAACTTATGAGCTAAGTATACACGTCGAGCAAGCTTGATTCCTTCCACTGAGTTTTAGTGCGGTGAACACTAGCAGGTAGCGATTAGACAAAAAAATATTTAAGTCTCGCCCACTGCTTAAATGTAGTAAATAATAAAATTTACTTTTAAGCAAGGACGTAGCTAGGATCCGCTCACCTGTACTGAAAAATTGTCAAGTTGGTTAGATAAAGAAATTATGAATAAAGTATTGTACAGTGCTACATTAGGTACGCCGATATACGCTTTTCTTGAACTTCAGGAAATCATATTATTTTTATTTATGAACCTAACAGTACAGAGTTTTTCAATAAAAAGTTTCCAAAGTAAAAAAGTAAATGAAAATTAGTTACATATACAGCGTGCCCTAGAAAGTTTTTACCAAATGACAAACTTTTTATTTATTTATTTTACGAAAAAATCCCTTTTTAAAAAAGTCCTGCTTGATAAGAAAATATATTTCCACAAAAATAATTGTTTATTGGATGTACAGGGTGGCTTAAAGAAGTTGTGTTACCAAAGTAATATACACCGTATATCCTAGCTACGGCACAAAACTTTAAAGGGTGATTTTATGAAGAAAAGTTTCTATAAACATATGTCCGGAATTGCCTGAAGTACAGGGTGTTAAAGTTTTAAAAAAATCGATATTTTATAAATATATTAAATACCCCTTAATCGACTGGGTTCAAATCAGAGAAAGCATTTTGGTGTATTTGTTTAATAAAATCAAACGCTTGTAAAGTTTTACCTAGATTAACTTTATTGGATCCAGTAGCGTCTCAGTGGGCACAACAGCCAATATTATTGAGAGAAAAATGTTCGCTACTGGTTTTTTATGTAGTTTGTAAATTTTTTTCTATAAAGCAAATAAAAGTACAAATTTTTAGTGCTGTACATTTTTTTGTATGTGTTTTCGTATTTAAGATATTTATAAAATACCGACTTTTAAAAAAATAATTAACGCCTTGTATTTCAGAAACGAAGCAACTCCGGGCATATGGTTATAGAAACTTTTTTTATAAAATGACATAGGAAATCACCCTTTTAGTAAGTTTTCTACCCTAGTTTAAAAATACTCTAACTTTCAATTTGGAAACAAGTTTTTTAGGCCACGCTGTACATCTAACCTTCAAATATTTTTGTGTTAATGTATTTTCTTTTTAAGCAGGTTTTTTATGAAGAAGGCACTTTTTTTCCAGTTGTTAAATAAAAATTTTCTTATTTGGTAAGAACTTCCGAAAACACACTGTATAATATAAATAAAGTAATCATTACTTTATAGCCAAGTGGCAAGACTATCTCTAATATGCATAACCTCGAAGGCACGTGTAATGCATCTGTCAAGGATATACCTAGTACAATTCTAAATTATAAACTTACCCTACTTTAACGTCAAATTTCAAATTATCTACTAAAAAGTAAAAATTCCAATTTAATATAAACGTAAGTTTTACGGTAATTTGGACTAATAAACGGCGTAAAAAATAATTTTGAGATCAGTCAAGTAAGTTTCAATTAAAAAAATCAAGTTCTACTTAAAAATATTTAAATAATTTGCCAGTTAAATACTTACCGGTTGAATTTTAAAAATAGATATCTCCTTTTTTAGAAATATTTCCTATTTAGCAGTTTAAAGCAAAGCAGTATTTACTTTATTTTACATTTAATACAATAAAAGATCCGATCCATTTTAATGAACATAATCATCAAAATATTGTCTTTTGACAATTTTTCGAACGTCATTGTTAACCTAGCATAACACGTCAAATTAAGAAAAGTTAAAATTTAATAAAGATGCCCATGAAAGCTGTGTTGCAAAATGACATTTCGTAAATTCCTACTCAAAATGTAAAATGGATTATTTACTGTTTTGTTATGTTTTTACCTTAACTGGCATAAACACATTGTATCTATAGCCACCGCGGCTTCAAAAAGCTTGGATTTCTTTTCCGAGCCAAAAAGTATTTTTCTCCTTCCAATTTATACACTTTGTATGTGTCCCAAATTCGACCCTCTCTGGAATATTGTTCTCATGTCTGGGGAATGGCATCCCCTACAACCCTCAGCATTCTTGATGCCATTCAACGAAGGGCTGTTCGTCTTATTAATGATCCTTTACTTACTCAAAGACTTCCTTCTCTTGCCCATCGTCGAGCTGTGGGAGATCTATCGCTCATCTATAGATACTTTTACGGCTTCTGCTCCGACGAATTGTCCAGTATAGTCCCTCCTCTTGCCGTTCCCAACAGAGAAACTCATGGTGCCGCGCGTATGCATCCCTATACAGTTCAATTGGACAGGCCCCGAACTTCCCATTTCGTTCGTTCTTTTATCCCTAGAGTTTCTAGACTGTGGAACCTGCTGCCAGCGGAGGTCTTTCCTTCCCTCCCAAATCTTCAAGTTTTTAAGTCCCGTGTTAACAAACTTCCTCTTACCCTGCTTAAGACACCCACGGTACGTTAGTATTTAGGCTTTCAGCCTTCGTGGATTGTCCAAAGATAAAAAAAACTATGTTTTGTACAAATAAATACATTTTAAACTTAGAAATTCTTGAATTTTTAATAATTACACATATAAGGTTTTAAATATACACCATTTAAGTAATGTTATGTGTTGTGGTGTATTATTTAGTGAATAAATATGTGAAATTTACAAATACAAATAATACCCACGTAAAAGAAAGAAGAAAATAACAAAAAAAAACCGTGATAACCAGGTAACATTTTAATAGTTTAAATAGATTTAGGCTCTTTTTAATTACGCTTTAAAAGTCATAAATCCAAAAGTCGTCATATTATCCGTGAAAAGAAATGGGATGAATTCCACTATATATTGATATATTTGGCAACACTGTTTCATCTTGGTTTCATTTGATCCCAATTGATATGAGCGCCCTCTATTGTTTTCTAATAGAAATGCTGTAATTTAAACCCGTTTTTTCAAAATAGTCCCGTTGTCGTTTACACACCTTCCTCTAGGTCACCATAATTCCGACTAAAACGGATCTAAAAATTCCAAAAAAACAAAAAATTTACAGGGTGTCCCATTTGAAAATCAAAAGTTCCAGTCATTTCCGGTAAAACCGGAAGTTGTAAAAGCCTATCGTATACACCTAATAATGACTTTTCGTTTGTCTAATAACCCTACCAAACTTCGTCAGTATCGATAAAGTAATAAAAAAATGGCAGCCGGAAAGTGATCTCGTGGGCACCCGGTATATTTATGTGAATTTCTTTTCTTAATTTTTAACTTTTTGTGAGTTTTAGGTATTAATTTTTTTTTAAGTCGAGTATTTTTTTTTAATGTAAATTTTTTAAATTTTTATATGGTGTGTACCAAAATGTTTATTTTGACATATAAATGACGTCACACATAGGTCCGTTATTTTGATGTTAGCACATAAGTATTTAAATTTGCTTTTTAAGTTTGATTTGGATATTAAAATTAAACTTCAAATAAAAACATCTACTTATAAACTTGTAGTAAATTTACACTTCTTGTGTACTAAGAAAAATAGGTTCTCGACCTAGTCCACATTATGTTTTATTTTATTCTTAAACAAATTTAGACAATTGAGTATTTGGGATGTTCTAATTATGGTAAAAAATTTCAATAAAAACAAGCTTGTCCCTATTTCAATAAAAACAAGCACCCCTATAATTACGTTATCTGTACAATTGGAAAAAATCCTAAAACACGTCAATTTTTATTTTAAGGAGACATATTTTATGTCAAAATTTACTTGTCCCTGTTATCCCACCACCAACACAAACGTCAAAAAGTTTAAATGAGAGAGGGGTCAAATTATACCTTATCTTAAAGGAAGGGGTTTTAATTTTCTCTTTAACAGACAGTTTTTCAAAATCGGTTTAGTAGTTTCTGAGAAAATGTACTTTAAATACCTGGTATCTTTAGCCCCTGTTTGCTACTTTTTGACATAACACCTATAAATATTTTTAACTTTTGATAAAGAGTGCAATTATTGCAATAAAACCGTCAATTTTTGCCCAAGAAGTCACGGAAAAATAGGTGTAACTATTTATTTTGCCGTGACTACTTGGTCCAAAATTTGAAGTTTTATTAGATATATTCATGATACCTTAGATTAAAAATTAAAAACTAAAAATATGTGGGGGGACGTGTCAAAAAGTAGTAAAAGAAGTGTCATTGTACTCGTAATGACGTATCTTATGTAAATAAATAAAAACAAACCGGGTGTCCCATTTTAAATATTACAGTTGAGGCCGTTTCTGGCTAAACCGAAAGTAACAGAGAAGAACTGAATTTATAAAATATTGCACATTTAGTTGATATACTTAAGTGCCAAATTTTATTTTGCTATTCTAAAATTAAAAAAGTTACATGGGCTAGATACACCTGCTTTTTAAAATACATTTTTTCGAAAACTACTAAACCAATTTTAAAAAACTAAAAGTTTTTTTCAGAGAGAATTTGAAAACGTTTATAATAAAAGTACCATTTGACCACCTTACCCATTTAAACTTTTTGCTTTTTGTGTTGGTGGGGGAGGGGATAACCTTGAACAAGTTAATTTTGATACAACAATGTGCCGCCCTAAAAATAAAAATTGCGTCTTTTAGGATTTTTTTATAAGTATACAAATAACTGAATTATAGAAGAGGCTCATTTTAATTGGAATGCACTGTATAATTGTAAATAAATAATATTTAAAATAATAATAATAAAAGAAACTGTTTATTGTGTGGGTAAAGGAAATGCAATTAAGCGGATTTTTATATATTTATTTAATATTAATATATAAAAAGGTGTATTTTTATTTGTTTCATTTATAAAAATACAAAAATTGCACTAAAGTAAGTGGCATACTCGCCGGAATTTACGAAAGACCTTCTGAATTACAACTGGAAGGCAGTTATAATTACATGTATATCTGCACCAAACTAAAGGTTTATATAGCGTGTCTTCGGAAGTTCTTAAAAAATGGGAAACTTTTTATTATTAACTTTACGAAAAAAAATGTCTCCTCATTTTCCTCCTAACATTAAAGGGTGATTTTTTATGACATTTTATAAAGAAAAGTTTCTATAAACATATGTTCGGAGATGCTTTGTTTCTGAGATACAGGGCGTTAATTATTTTTTAATAATATTTTTTTTAAATATCCTAAATACGGAGCCAGATAGAAAAAAATGTTGTACGCTAAAAGTTATATTTTTAGTTGCTTTAAAGAAAAAAAAATAAATAAAAAACTACATAAAAAGCCAGTGGCGTACATGTTTCTCTCAATAATATTTGCTGTTGTGCCCACTGTACGCCACGGGCTTTTAATGTGGTTTTTATATGTTTTTCCTATAAAGCAACTAAAAATATAACTTCTTAGTATAGAACATTTTTTGTATCTGACTTCGTATTTAAGATATTAAAAAAATTATTAAAAAAATAATTAACGCCCTGTATCTCAGAAACGAAGCATCTCCGGACATATGTTTATAGGAACTTTTCTTTATAAAATGACATAAGAAATCACCCTTTAAAATTTGGACCCGTAGTTAGGTAATAACCCTTATTTTAATTTGGAAACAAGTCATTTTAAGCCATTCTGTACATCTAACCTTCAAATATTTTTGTGGAAATGTATTTTCCCATCAAGCAGGACTTTTTATGAAGAGACACTTTTTTTTGTAAAGTTAATAATAAAAAAGTTTCCTATTTGTTAAGAACTTCCGCAGACAAGCTGTATTGATAATTTTCTACAAAATTTGAGTTACAATTTTTTATAAAAATTCGTATAAATATATTATTAAATAGATAATTGTGTAGCATCAATTTCAGGTAATTTAAATAGTTTATTAAAATTTTACATTAGAGGTGACATTTTTAGAAGACGCAATTTTATTTTTTAGTTGTCAAGGGGAGGTCAAAGTAAATTTAAATTTTAGTTTTTAAGGTCGTTATCCTTGTCCTGCGGCCGCCATCTTAAAAAGGGGTGCAAACCGTTTTTATTATTTATATGAAAAACTATTGGTCACACGAAAAAAAAGTATAAAATACTTTTTGTTGCAAATTTAATTCCCTTCAATTTTGAATAAATTATTTTTTTTTCGGGGATTAAAAACAAAAAAGGTAATAATGAAAATTAGGGCCACTTGTGAACAATTTTTTTTTACCGTAATAACTTTCTTTCTATTTATTTTGCAATAGATATTAATTTTTTAAATTTGTCCACCTGGCAACAATAAACACTTTATGCTGCGTCCAGACTTGCAACAATTAGCCGTGCCGAAAAGCGCGCCACATAGCCCTACACAGCGCGGACGTGGACGTGGGCAGAATTCACGTCGTTTCAAGGGCTTGACGAATAATTGGGGGTAATTCAGAGCTTGTAGGTTTTTGCATCAAAGAAGTGCGCAAATAAAATGGTTTGTATGGACTGATGTTTGGCAATTTGTTGCAAGTCTGGACGCGGCTTTAGTTTACAGTGTGGTCGAGCTGGTTGAAATATATTAATTAAAAATTCAGGGTTTGTTTTTGGAAAAACGTCAAAACACGTCGATTTTTGTTTTTGGCGTGGTGTTTTTCATAGTAAAATCATGTATACAGGGTGGCCTAGAAATAAGCAATGACCATCAACTTTATTTTTTAATTGGAAACACCCATTTTTTATTACATTTTGGAATTCTTTATTGAATTCTTACTATACATGTCGTGTACTATGTCTTATACCGGAGTCAACAATTATATTTAAGTCCTTTTATTTTTCTCTAAACAAAAATATTAAATACATTTATAAATTTAAAACAGCAATGTATATTGGATTTTTTTATTCAAAGGGCATTCCCAACAATATAAAATGTCATCAAATATTATTAAAACCTTAAAAGAAAAATAAAAAAATTTAATAAAACAACGTAATTATAAAGTAAATTATTTTTGGGTGGTTCTCTGAAGCGATGAGCACGCTTATTAATAACTGACGGGGAAGTTTCGGGAAATGTTTCAGGAGAATTTATGAAACGAATCAGTCTAAGCGGGCTGCCTCACTATCATGGCTGATAATGGAGCCGAAGTATTTTTATCGTTCCATCCGTGCTGCTTATTGGCTGCGCCATGAAGCTGGCGGCTTATCATTGGTCCACGAAAATTGGTCGGGAAAAACTTGCATGAGTTAGGGAAATTCTGGGACAGAGTACAGTCGAAATAACATGCCCGTGGTTAATAAACAGGGGTTTATAACATAAAAAAATAAATACATAATATTATTCTTACACTTAAAATATATAAGAACATACTACGCAACCACCTAAGAAACGTTATTGTTGACCTGAAAAAATGAAGCAGTATTAAAGTGGTGTTTTTTTGAGTTGTGCAAACTATGCGTATTTGCGCGGTGCACAAGACCGCATTTCTTTAAGCAGACCAACGTGGAATCTTAAAGAAAATAATATTAAGTATTTAATAATAATTAAATAATTAATATTCTAATAAAATTACCAAAAAAGAGATCATATTTAATTTTATTATTGTTTAATAAGTAAAAATTTATAAGTGCATGCGTTTTTGAAACTTTTTGCCCCATATGGCGTAAAGTGCTATTTTACGCCCTGATTTATAATTGCGGGCGTTTTTGATACTCTTTGCCCTAGGGCGTAAAAGTGCAACACGTACAAAAGCATCGTACAAAAGCATATTTTATGTATATTTTAATACCCAAGTCCCACCGTTTTTGACTATTTTAAATTTTATGTCAAAAATGATGTTTGCAAACCATTACATGACTATATATATATATTTTACGTTTATAGGAAGGAAAGTTAGGTGTTTTGTAAAGAAAGAACTTTTTGGTAGACTTTATTGATATTTTAACAATTAATAAATGCAGGGTGGTCAAAACTAAGCGTCAAAAATGATATCGACAAAAATCTTAAAAGTATATATTTTTCTAATGGAAACTCCTATCTTTTATGACCTTATCCGATTAAGCATTAAAAAAAGAGGCGGCGAAATGCGTGTGCGATGTGGGCCATCGCCCAAGGCCTCGCGCCATAGATTTTGCATTAATAAAAGTAATAAAATTAAATAAAATTATAATAGAAAAGTGCCTCGCAGGAACGCTGAAGACCTACGGTGTAGCCAAACTAAAATCCGTCCTTAACAGCATTGTAAAAATAGATTATTAATTAAATTTTTAATATTATTTATTGATATACTATCAATTATTGATATGCTTGTCTAAATTCATATCCCCTCCTAACTTTTAAATTCTTCGGTATTTTTTATGAAAATTTAAGACTGTCAATGACGTAGAGCTGCCTTGAGAGGCCCCTTATCACAATGAATTAGGGCGCCAAAAAAAAATTTAAAGACAAAAAAAGTTACCCACTTTCGAAAAACATCGTTTTTCTTATTTCAGCATTGCTTTTTTCGTTCCTATCAAAAAAAGGGCCCCACTTTCCCAATTTAACCGACAATTTAACAGTTTTTACCACTAATTTTTGCTTACACACATTTGGGGCCATTATAATCCGGGGGCCCGTATCATTGATACGGCTAAAATTTTAGGCAAGAAACAACAGATATAAATGTCAATCTGAGAGTTGGACTCCATTAAAAAAATTAAAAGATAATAAGTAAAAAGAAATGAAATCAGGTAATACGTTGCAGTGCAATAAATATAAAAATTAACTCGCCAAAATACTAAAAGTTAGTATTTCTTCTTAAGAAAGGGCCAATTATTATTGTTTTTAACCTAAAAATATTTGCCGCATTAAATAGAATAAAAAAAAGGAAAATCGTTTTATTTAATGTCTTTAATTTTTTTTTAAGTATTTTCTTTAAATAAATCGTGTTCATGCTTGCATTATGCTTTTGTCTGAATCGTGGCGCGCACTGATCGATGTTAAAACGGTCAAGTTAGTACGATCGAGCATGGTTCTGATACGATTTCACTGAAGCTTACAATTTATTACCGCTATTTATTTTCCGGACTAGATTACATGCATATAAACGTTGCAGGGAACAGCCACCCCATCTCCGTCCGACGCTTCGCAGTTCACAAATATATATCTATAAAACAGCAACCCCAGCATTTTATTTTGCATTTAATTTTACGAAAGCTTAGTTCCCAGCTTTTGCAGTATTTTAGATAATAACAGTGACTTTCTGCCACCCAATTCCTTGGGCTTTTAACAATAGAAATGAAATATTTCGGCCGTCTTGTTTTTTTCTTATAGGGACCTATTATGAAATTATTTTAAATTCTAATTCAACAATCAAGTAAAATAGGCATATTGCGGGCAAAATTAATGCCCAGTGTCACAATATATGGTTACCATCACTTTTAAGCTAACTATTTTGACAACACCAACAACACATTTCGGTATTTCGTTGTTTCTATGCTAATAAACCTATGGTTAGTGTTAACCAAATATTGTGAAATATGATGTAAACTAATATATATATATATATATCGCTTTTTTTTAATTCACTAAATTGTAAAAAATGGTTATAACATACATTTTTAAGGTGAATGTTTCCTAGAAAGCATAACTGGAAACAAACATGCACTTTAAAATACTTTTTGTTCCTGTTTAATCAGGTAATTTTAAAAATATATTTTTCCGATTTTAAACCTTTCTATACATACCACGGCGATTTTAATTATAGCATTAAGCTTTTCTTGTGGATATCTTCATTAAACTTGGAGCATGGTTCCAAACTGTATTAGCAGTAGTTTAGCTTTATTAAAAGTTAAAGGATATACAGAGTAGGTCAAAAAACTTGCTTAAGAGTAAAGTACCCATATTTCTAAAAATACAAAAAAAAAAAAATAAATAAATAAATAAAAGTTTTTTGAAATTAAAAGCTTTGCTTAAATACCTACCAAGTCATGGCCTCCTACTTAGATTTTTATTTTTTTTTCTGATTTTTTTTTTTTTTGGCTTGGCTGGTTAGCCATTTAGCCAGTCACAAAGTTTTACTTACAAAAAGGAGCCTAGAAGTTAAGATTTTTAATCATATTGCTATAATAACAATAAAAGCAAGTTAAAAGCCTATCACATATAAGACGGGGACACACACTTCACGCCACTGGGGTCTATCAGGGCGACTTTTTTTAACACACAGAGAGGACCACCAAGTAAGGGAAACCACAAAGGATGAAAATGGAAAAACTAAACCTACAGCCTAATAACTATGTATATCACAACAATCCTAAAGTAAATGTAACTTATAATTTTAAATTTATTCTATTTAGAAAAGACATCAGTGCATTATTTACTTTTGTGCTCTCTAGGGCTAAAAGATTAAGAATGTTAAAGGGGCAGACAGCTTTACACTCTTTGATTAAAACAGTATATAGGGTGTTGATCTCGGCTATTATACTTATTACATTGAAAAAATATGTGATCCAGATCACATTTAATATTACATGTATCACATTGGTCAGAAGGTAATATTTTGATCTTGTAGAGATGTGCTGGATAACAAGCATGTCCTAGTTTCATGCGTATGATTGTTGTTATGTATTTTCTAGAGACATTTAGGTTTGTATGCCAGTAATTTCGTGGGATTTCAGTAACAAGCTGAGTATATCTTGTGGGTTTATTTTTACAATATTCCTTCCATCTTATATCCCATTTATTGGTTATATTTGTTTTTGCAATATTGTATGCATCATTTAAGGTGAGAGTGTAATTAGCGTCTATGCCATTAGTAATACTATCTTTAGCTATTGAGTCTACTAGCTCATTATATTTCAGTCCTGTATGGGCTTTAACTCACATGAAAATAACTTGCTTGCGACGCAGTGTAATTCTGCGTAGCAATTTTCTTATTTCCCATATTATTGGGTTGTCTTTATAGTGCCAAGATTTATTTTTCTGTAAGGCTTTAAGCACAGACATAGAGTCAGACAATATTAAAAAGTGATGATTATTACAGTCAACTATATATTTAAGAGCCTCGCAGATTGCTATGGCTTCAATAACCGTTTTGTTATAGTACACATGCGAAACTCGTATTATTTTAACATAACACTGGGTAAAGATTGTCTTGACACTACAACAGTGCTCCAACTACCAGTGACTGATTAAGGCTTCTATACCGCCCTAGGCTAATAATGAGAAGACACCCGACGCCAGGTGGTCATGAAATTTAAAAAAGAGGTCCTCAGATCTTTACCATGCAAATTAAGGTAAAAACGTCTTCACTTACTTTTTCCCTCGCACGCACGATTTAGGACTTTAGCGCTTCCCAAATCTTCGCGCTCTAGGCTGCAGCCTAATTAGCCTGGTTAATTAGCTGCCAACCTGCCAACTACACTATTTAATATCGTTTGTACCCAATTTGACGTACTAAAAAAGGTCTTTTTTCCTGGTTGATTTATTTATATTATTGATATTTAGTAAGTAGAAATCCCAGGGGCCCTAGGGCACTACTCTGCCTAGCCACATTGTAGCTTTGCCACTGTTTTTAAGAGGATAAATCCATTTTTTCTTTGAGAATAAGTTATTACCCATGCTCATTACGCACAGCCGTTATAAGGTGCTTTAAATGTGCATAAATACGATAATTTATATACCTGTGTTTTCGACAGCCTCGTTTTTTAAGTATGACCCTTTAGCCAAGGTCACCATTTATATATATGTGACTAAAATATAAGTATAAATATCTATAGGTATAATTGATGAGTACGGTAAAAAGGAAGAACCTTGTTGGGCCCCTCGACAAGTCCAGCCTAGGGACCCTGAAAGAGTTAATCCGGCCTTGTCTTACTTTATGTTTTTCTAATTTAAGGTGGTGTGAAATAAACTTTCCTAATGTTTTGCTGGATATTATGGCCTCATATAATTTTAAATTAATTTAAAAACATACATTTAAACAAAATTAAAATATAGCTCATTTTTGGATAACGTGTTAAAACAACCTGCAATTTTTTTATCTATGTCGATTGCTCTATACACAATTGACTTACAAAAAGAATTAAATAGTTTGCCCAAAAAATTAAACCTCTTCCCTTCTGTAATTTGGTTTATATTTTATTATTTATTATGGAGGCTTGTAAATATATCTGCCTTTCTATTATTCTTTTAATTTTATTTACAAATAGTTTCAGTTTTATTTACTTGCAATAAAAGTTAAAGAAACTGATACTAAGAATCGGTGGTTACCACAAGTAACAAGGCAAAGGGACTGAATTTGAGGTAATTAAACAATAAAGCTTTTTTCAAACTGACCCTACAATAAAGAATAATCCTTTATCGGTTTATAGTTGCAATATTTAAAAATAATAGAGCTAGAAATCCCGGCCAGACGAGAAAGTTGAAGACCGAAACGAGTATACAGGGTGTCAACGAATCTATTAGACAAGCCATCACTCCTAGAGTATAAAACGTATGAAAATGAGAGCTAAAAGTAACTGGTACTCGACCCACCATCTGGTAAAAGGCGGGATCTGCGACTGTGCATACAATTTTACGAACGAGAATTTTTCAAATAGACAGTTATTCGAACTGATAGCTGTTCAAACAGACCGTTTTTCCAAAATAATTTTTTAAGGAATAGTAAAGTGTAGAGCCAGAATTAACCGGAAGTAACCAAAACGGTCCAGAGAGTATTTACATAAAATAAAAGTAAATATTTCGAAAAATTACCCATTCGAAAAATTAACAATTCAAATAATTGTCTTTTCTAATAACTGTTTATTGTTTCATAGTTGTTGTCATAGGAAAAACTGTCCAGATACCAAAAGGCGAGTACCCGGCTAATTTTATCGGGTATCCGGTTTCTATTTCATCTGGCCGGGTAGACTAAATAATTTAAAAAGGCAAAAATTAAAAAAAAAAGACTAGGGATTACAAAACAACTTAATAAACAACATCTTCATTTCATCTTCCAAATACAGCCTCCTACTAAATATTGTTAAAGCTGGAGCTAGTTTGAAAAATCTTTGATGATTAATTTGCCACCATGAAAGTTGGCATAAAGTACGATCAACAAATAGCAAATTCAATTTTTTTTTTTGATTATCAAGATTTCTAAATATTTAAAAGTTTCATCCGTTTCTTTTGGGCAATATTTGAAAATACGAGCCCCGTCTAAGTGAATTTGGCCCAACCAGCTAAAATATGTTATTAGGTTAGGTTATTTTTTTAATTCCTCTAGGAA
This sequence comes from Listronotus bonariensis, assembly GCA_014170235.1. Taxonomy (NCBI): domain Eukaryota; kingdom Metazoa; phylum Arthropoda; class Insecta; order Coleoptera; family Curculionidae; genus Listronotus; species Listronotus bonariensis. The sequence continues at coordinate 109,605 of JACEGR010001093.1, read as the reverse complement.
TGTGAATTTTAAACTATCAAAACTTATTAAAAGGTTAAAAGGGTACTAAAAATAATTATCCTCAACTGTTTTAACATTCATTTGATGGTTTAAACCATCTTAAAGGTAGGTGGTTGTATTGGCACAATTTTTTGGGTTATGATTAGGACTACCCTTAGATACTTTGCGGAACTGCAAACTTCAAAGGTAATATATGTGGTTTTTTAATTATTTAGAGACGTCACTTTGGAAAGCCCTAAATCCAAAATATAACTGGTGACCCCCGAAATTTTTATGAAAATATTACCAGTAGGGATGGAACTCTAACATACTACAATATTAAAGAATTTTACCGATGCTGGTTTTCAATGCAAATGCTGCGGAGTCCTTCACAAATATTTATTTATCTCAGCTGGTATATTCCAAATAGGCTCATTAAGTTTCATGGCATCTTCGTATTACTTTACCGCTTTAACCGGAAGTCATTTAAACCTTGACATCTTAAATGAAACGCCCATTTTTTAAATTTGAATTCTACTATTCTTTCTGATATAAAATCTATGATATATTCATAACCCATCTTTTTAGTTTTAAAGAAAATGGCGTTTGAAACGATTCACATGACGCCTACGCGACGGCACAATATCCATGCTGCATATTAATGTGTTATTTGGACATTTTTGAACGCGGTTTACTCTAAAACCAAAAAAAAGGTTACGGATACGCTATAGGTTTTATATTAAGAATGACTAATATATTAAAAAAAACATATGTTTCGTTTAGAATAGTAAAATGTATATCATTTTCGATTTAAACCAGGAGAAATAAGCAAAAGCTATTGTAACCAAAATTGGTCATAACACAAAATAACATCCTAAAATTTAAAAGAAATACATATAACTAAAGGAATTAAAATGGTAAATAGTAACTTTGTTGTCACCTGGTATAATATTTTGGTCTTGGTATTTTAGTTTTAGGTAAATAAAATTATAATAGTCAAATTAGTTCAGGAAATAATACATTTTTATTAGGTTATTTAAGTGGGGTCTAATGGGGTCAAAACGCATTTTTATTTCTAAGAATACTAACAATAAAATTAGGTAAATAAAATAATAATAGCTCAAAAGGAGGAAGTATAGAAATTTAGCATTATTGTAATAAAAACAGGAAAGTATTATTATCAATTCATTATTAATCAATATTAGGAAAAAATTAGAGTTAAATTATTTTCATCATTATTATTATAATTGTGTACTTTTTGGGATCATATATGTATTATAAAAAAATAAGAAGTTAGTTGAGGTTAGTTGGTATTAAAAGTTTTTGGAAGCACTATAAATACATACTCTATATTTTCATAATATTTTCAATTCCAAACATATCAAAAAAGAAATACCAAAAAACAGTATTAAAAATATTTTTACAGCTCTTATAAAATATGTTAAAAATCTTATACACTTTTACATAATACACAAGGCATTAAGAAAATAGAAGGGCAGATTCCAAATCAAAAAATGAAAAAAAATCATGGGTCCGGAAATGCAAATATATAGTGTAAAAATAAAAAAATCGCTTTTTTATTATATCTTAATATTGCTTATCCCATTAAAAAACCCTAGAACCTATGTTTAGGGGTTGCGACCCTCTCTGTATAGTAAGTAATTTTTTATGTAACCTAAATGAAAATAATTATTTTATATGAAGTAATTCAATTTTAATATATTTCTTGTAAAGTAATCGATATTTTATTACAATATGCAAGGGCAGAATAGTTCTTCGTAATATATAAAAAGTTTAATATTCTTAAAATATTTATTTTTTTTTTTTGGAGAAACCTCTAATAATATTTTGTTTAAACCCTTTATCTGGGCAACAATAAATTTTTAAACACATGTTCATATAAACGTTTCCTTATATTTTCTGATTTAAAATTTGCTCCTAATTTTTTTAACTACAGAGAACTAACACCATGTAGGTACAAACCACGCTAATGCTTTCTGCTAATTAAAATAGTATTTTTTAAATTATTTAATTAGGTTTTTATGTGCTTGAGTAATTAAAAAATAATAAAATATAAATGTTAGATATTTATTTAAAAAGAAGTTAATATTTTTATTTTCCCTGACTCTTCATTTTTTACAGTACTTTTTTTTAATTAGTTTTTTAACTATTTTTGTAAATACTAGAGTACAATCATTAAATACTGTCAATAGATCTTTAAACTGAATAGCTTAGGTCTATTTACTTTTATAAGGATGTTAGTAAAACTAAACAACTTTAAGTTAAATTTTGAAAAATGCTCAGTCGCATATACAGAATTATTTTGAATTAGTAATATTTTCATATGCGCAGTCCCAAAACTCGACGTCCATGGAGAAAAGCGAGCTAAAATTGTATTATTAAAATTGGATAAAACTGAAAACAGAATAATGTAAAAGCCGACCCGATTCCCGTACCTTCATAAATATTTTCGTTCGGTCGCGAATAAGAATCAAGACGGCCTGTGAAATCAAGGGTTGTCGGGGAGCGGTGTCATAGCAGTCTGATTTCCCAAAGGCCGTATAAACTTCGATTTAACAACATATTGAGATCCATGTCACAAGCCAGGCGAGCGTTACAAAACTAAAATTTTCAGGTGTTGTGAATTTATGTCGCCGGATCCTGAACAGTAAGAATTATGGCGCAAAATTCGTTGGCTCACCGGGATTTTCTAAAAGAATTTAAAAATAAATAAAGTGAGGGGCATTTGTAAAGAAGCCAGGGTCAGAAATATTTATGTATCTATGTCAAAAGCATTAAGTGTGATTTTAATAACTATTCTTTCGTCGGTTTAGAGCTATACTTACTTAAGTTACAATTTATCGTTTAGAAAATAACAACGACTTTACACATTATAGTTTTGTTAAAAAAGAATGACCTTTAAACAAACAATAAAAACCCATTTTTTTAATTTAGTATCTCACCGAACTTTTGGTTTCGGTTTCGGTTTCGATCAAAAAACAAGTTTCGGCTAAAATTGGCTGAAACTTTTGCCGTAACCGAAACTAAAATTTGAAAACAATTTTAAAAAATAATTATGTTTTTTAATAAATAAATAAAACAAAATAATTATACAGTGTTTTTATTTCATGTCCCTAACTAATGCAGAATAATGGGAAAAACTCCCCAAATTTCAGTATTTTAAGGTATTTTATACTTGACCACGTGAGTTTCGGCTAACTGAACCGAACATTGGGTTTCGGTTAAACTCTATATTTTATGTTAAATAGTTCCAAAGGTAATACTTAAAACTCTTTTATTGTTGCTTTCATATTATTAATAAAATATGAGCATAACACAGATTTTGTTGGCTGTGTGTGCGTGTTATTACAATCTGCTTTAATTCTCTAATTTATTATTAATATGATAAGCGACAATACAAAAGTTAAGGTATTATTCTGGAGCTTATTGACTCATAAAAAGGCAGTTTATTTTAATAGGTAATAGTTAGTAACAGTTGGACAGTGATGATGATGTAATATATTTGTGATTTTTAAATAGATACCATACTTATTTTAATTGCAATAAAATGGATGGACGTCCCAATGTAGTAAGATTCAAAACTTAATTATTACTAGATGCGTAGATATCACCATACTCAGGTATTCTTTCTACTGAACCGAAGAGTAAAAGTATGTTCTTTCAGAATTACCATCACTTGTAATTAATATATAAAAGCTGTTTCTATTAAAAAGAAATCATAAAAAAACGCCTTTTTGAGTATAACCAAAGACAATTATAGTACTGAAACTATAATTGTCTTTGGTATAACCCATTAAAGAGCTTTAAGAAAACGCCATATGAAGTGTATCTAACTTTATTAGATTCGGAAATACGGCCATCCAAATAAGGTATTCAGGTAACATTGATTAAATTGACTTTATATTCTGGACTTATAAAGTACTTGTCAGGAGCTTTAAAATGATGTGCCACAGGACCCTCATTTCTATTTATTTATTTTTTCAAAATGGCGCTTAGATGTCAGTCTGACATATATATCATTTCTTGTCTAAAATTTTGTTTATATTCTCTTATAAAAGTCCTTAAATTTTTATGAAAAAATACCAAATAGTTCAAAAGTTAGAAGAATGTAGACAAGGACTGTATATAAAAAAACCTAAGCATTTGCTTATACTTGCAAAATTTAAAGTAAATTGTTGACGGAGTATGAATATAATTATAAGTAAAAGTATGAAGCATAATATATGCTTCCAGATTTCATTGCAATTGTAGGGTATCTTCGAGATAGAAACTTTTCGCGAACTGTTTCTAATTTTCGATGAAAAAATGATGACACTTAAAGTTTTTTATGGCCCTTATGCCAATCTATGTAATTAAAAGTACTTTTTGTTTGCACTAAAAAACCTAAATACAAATATTTCAAACAGTTGTTTAGAGTGATTGGTAATTGTCTAAAAAGTTGCGGCAACTCCGATTTTGACGAAATTTAGTATACGAGGGTTTTTGGTGTGCTGATCACGAATCTAAAAGAGAGACGTTTTGTTTTCGAGATATTTATCATCAAAGTTAAAATTCAAACTATATTTAGTTTCACTATATTAAAAAACTTATTTTTTGTTATTTTACACATTTTTTCTATTAAATTTCCAATATTTTACCCCTAAAACGATGCAACCATGCATACACCTATGTGTATAATGCTTTCAATCATAGCGACTTAATTTATAGCAAACTATTTATATCAACTAAGAAAGGCTTAAAATCAATAAAAAGAAACATGTTTTAAAAAGGTTTTTTTTATGTTTTGAAATATTGTGTGCCAATTTAGTCTTGTATCAGGAATTTCGTGCGAACAGAAGGGGATAGTAAAAATAAGGATAGTTTGTATTTTAACTTTGATGACGAATATCTCAAGATTAAAACGTTTCTGAAAAAATCAGATTCGTGATCAGCGCCCCAAAAAGCCTCCGTATACCAAATTTCGTCAAAATTGGAGTTACCGCAAATTGCTAGACAATTATCGAGTGATTTAATAAAGTATATATTTTTTGTAGATAAAACATAGAGGAGTTTACTGTTTGACCTAGATGGTATAATATACAAGAAGGACAAAAAGTTGCACGTTTTAGAAAAATTCAAAGGAGTGTCGGTTTTTCCCTAGAATTAACAACTTAAATTTCAATCGGATTTGAAGAGTGTATTTGGGTATGACACAAACTACTAATAAAAAGGTTTATTTTTTAAATTAATAATTTTATAACTATTTTAATTGCAAAAATATTGGGGGAACAATATTTACTAATTTTTGTATAATATTTTTGGAAATCACACTTTCTATCTGCCAATTGTAAGGCATCGAATAAAGGACTTTTAGCACTAAGCAATCCCTGATTGAAACACATAAAATGGTCAATTTATTTCATTTAGTAGTGGGTGGCAGTGGTCAAATAAATCTCCGAGCAGTTGGCGCATCTGTCATCAGACATTACTACTGACAGTCCATTGTTATTGTGGTTATAACGTGGACAGTGGTCAAACAATTACATTTAGGGAGGGCATTAGGTGATCGTTTAATTGCCGTGATCTATTTTCGTTATCCGGACAATTAGAGTTAAAGCTCGTATGCGATTTTACGAGGTAATTTTTGCTAATGGTTAATGTTTTGGGCAGCTGCTAAAGATAAATTAGGTTAATAGATTAATCACTTATAAATATTGAATGACAAGAAAAAAATAACCACAAGACTTATTTTAATAACGTCCCTGTGTTATAAGTATTATCATAATAACTTCTTAATTTTTGGTTGATTACCCTACTGTTTTTGTTTATTGCGGGACAGGTACAAATAGGAACGCCGTCGTCGAGACAAAAGATTATCTCTCTCTCTTCTGTTTTCGTCTCGCTCGCAAAAATATTGCATTCCTACGTAAAATGGCTTGTAGAATCCGAAACACTAGTTTCCGTTCCGGATTTATACGACTTCGCGCAGTAAACAAACTCGAGGCACACCGGAAGGTTCTTGGTACATGCGCATTAAAAAGTCATTTCCAGTACCCGGAGTTAAATCTTTTTAAATCATTCAATAATTCAAAAATCTTAAAATCTTGGTATCTTAATAAAAAGAAAAATATTCGTTATATATGTATATAATAATTTATATTATTTTATATTTCTTTACGGATAAATTGGGTAGGAAGTGATATTAAAAAATATTATGGACACGATACGTCAACAGTAAATAAGGACAAAGATTTGCTAAATTAACTTTGAAAAAAGGTAAACGGATTAAAGTACTCACACATACGTCGGCATCGGACGGACGGTACGGAACAGAAAAAATAGTTCCAATGAAATTAAATGGAGCATCGCACAGATATGCAGACTGTACGCATCGGATTTTAAAAATCCCGCGAGTATATAGCAACTGAATTAAAATATTGCTTTGAACCATAAACAAAAAATTTAAAAATCAATTTTTATGCAGTAATAACTCGATGAATTTTAAAGACCATAATCCAATAGTCATCAAACTAGATTAATTTTATTCTTTTGACTTCAAATTTTTGCTATTTATTTCATCAAATTTGTTAAGCTGCGGCATGCAGATTAGTATTTTATTTTTATAGCAATTTTATTTTGTTTTAATATGTATTGCAAGATATACAGTGAACGCTGCTTAAAAAGTGTAGTTATAATGGATATTGTGTACCAAGATATGTATTTTAAAAAATTGTATCATTTTTTTCTTTTAACTTTAAAAAAGCAGAAAAAAGGCAAATTTAAACCGTTTGCAGTTTTCATTTTTTTGTCAACACATTCGTGGTATACTTTTGTTTCGTTTATTAGTTTCAGGTTGCGCCTAATGTATCTTGTGTACATTTTTTTTACAGGAGGTGTAAAATCAATTAAAAACTAGGCTTGAGCATAAAAATGATAACAATGCCTGTTATATTAAAAAAAAATGTGTTGTCCCCTAGATGTCAGTAATCTCTCGCACCAAACTAAAAATATTTGTTGTACCAACGTAGAATTTTTATCTACACTTATAACTGGGGATACACGCTCATGCAAACCTGAAACGCATTTGCATAAAAGCAAATGTCAAATGAAGCTTTTGATACACACGATTCAGATGAACCTGTCAGTTCAGCGTCACTTTTGGCAGCTGGTGGTGTGATCATAAGCTTAATTCAGCGAAAAGATTTTTTATGTTTGTCAATGTATTCATTATTTTTAACCTTTCAAAAGCATGGAAAACCCTGGTACATATCTATAAAATCATGCAATACATCTTCCTGGCGCCAAAGAGCTATTTTGTTAACTCAAAACCAACAATATAACCCCGTAAACGACGTTCCTAATTTGAAACGGTAACTGACATGTCCTACACATGCACAAGTTTACATGACGCGCGCCCCGAAAAATCAAACTCGGTCATCGAGTCGCATGCCAAGCCAGATGTGGCAGTTTTTTAATACACACGGTCAAATTTGCGCGAGAGCTTTGGCTTTTTTGACAGATGTGACAGTTTTGCATGACCGTGTATACCCCGGTATACACAAAATGGTTAAAGACATCAAAACATCGCTTTAAAAAGAAACAGAATATAGATTGGTCATAGAGTGTATAGGTACTATGTATACTTTTAGCAAAATATTTAGTAGATAATCGTGCTAAAGTAATATAGATTTGAAAATGCCTGGTTTAAGTATAGGCGACGAGGCAGGGCGTTAAAGCCTTTTTGGAAAAAGTGATGGTGCAAAATACGTTTTTTATTGGTTCTGAATTTGAATCAAGGGCAAATTTTGCTTTAGCATCCACCAATATTTACTTTGCAAAAAAGCGTAAAAAAATTCTGATTTTATATTTTTTGATATTTTGAGGTTAGAATTTAGCATATATGATATATCACATTTCTGGATCCAATACTTTTGTTTTATTTTGTTGAATGGTTCGAGTCAAGGCAAGATAAAGAAAACAAAAAGAAATCGACCAAAAAAAAAAAAAATGTCGTGGTTTCGCAATATCAGAGTAGGGGAACGTCCGTCCAACAACTTCTAAAAATGACATAAAAAAACATTTAAAAAAATTGGCCGCGTACTTATTGTGATCAAAGGCACTAAAAAAGAAAGGGTAATTAAAGTAATATGGTGGCTAAATTAATAATATAAAATTCGGCTAGATAAAAATTGGACATTTATATATCATTACACATTTAGAGTTCAGAACATATTACAGAGAGGTTAGAAACAAAATTTAAAATGTTACTACAATAAATAACGTAAACGCTTGTGTCGATATACTTCTTAGAATATTTAAAAAGATACTTATTACGTTTCAATTATTGAAAACTGTTAGAGTAGCAAATCAGGTGATAACATTTCATTATTTTAGTTACATTGTTAAAACTTATGTAATACATTTAGTTGATATATACTTACCTTCGCTTCGCTGATCTTTATTTTTGTAACGACGGGCAAAGCTTGACGTATCGCCACTCGGCCTTTTTATTGAGAAAAAAATTCTCGCTTTTGAAATACCTATGTATACTACCAAATTAAATGAAGAGCAAAAAAAAGGTCATTCTCTCTTACAATCGCCACTTTTTTATACATTGCATGTTTTAATTTGCCGCCCCTTGAAGGTGTCACCCGGGTCAGACACCCCCGTTTCCCCCACCCCTCCTAGATCCGAGACTGCTTTAAATACTTTTTTCTCAAATACGGCAACAATTCACGTATAGCGTATAAGACGTTTTTGATGTAACTGTATTTTTAGGAATTTATTTAAATACGGTACTACGGCGCGCTTGTGGCTGCTTCGGTTGTATCGGCAAGCGTCGATCTCCGGAGTTAAGCAGTGGAATGCGCGCCCATAATTTGGATGGGTGTCCGGCGACAGCGGTGTTTTGAGCAACGGCACACGGTGTTCTGCTCGGGGATGCGGACCGAGCAACAACCATCCAAGTTATGGAATGAATGGTGTGTGAATGAGAAGGAGTAGGGGTCAAGGTACAATAAGCCTTCAGGCTGCAGTGCACCACCTAGGGGGCGGTCGTCGGACCTGGGTGGGATGACCCCGAAAGGGGAAAAAAATACGGTACTAACTCAACGTCCTTCAAACCAGAAAGCGAAGATAAATTCACATGATTCTGCCCGATATCGATAGTGCGTTTGGCGCCAGGCGCGTTTATTCTCGATTTGCTTGCGCACAAACTCATTTTTTCGCCCATGAATTGTTACTTTTGTTTCGCGCAGGTAACAAGCATTGGCTATTCATCAAGATCAGTGGTTCCTTTTCGGTAGTGATTAGACGTTGGAAGGGAATTCATACTGGGCTCTCGCGTGGTATCGTGCATGGAGAATGTAGAAGACTTTCTGGTGCCTCGAGGAGGATACTCACTGCTAAATTAAATAGGCATTTTTTTTCTGGAATTAGGCGCTGTGAGGAAAGATTTCTATAACCTGATGTTGTTCTGTTTGGCGTGCTGCACGACGTGTTTTCCAATGGCGGAAAAGGGAGGCGGGCGCCGCGGGGGGCGTCAGTACTAAAAGAAACCGGTTATGCGCAATACCAGTAGCAGTTCTTGGGAAGATAGCCAAAATTTATGCATCTCATAGTTTTTTAATAATAATTAGATTAGAGCTCGACTATCCAGATTTTTCAACGACGAAGTCCTGGAAAGCTTATGTTGCGACATTGCACATATGACTGGAAGGGACGGAGCTGGCTTATTCACTAGAATCAAAAGCCATTAATAAGCAATTAAGATTAAGATGAGAATCCGAAAAACAAAAAAGTATACTGAGGGTCCTATTTAAAAATCGAAATTTCCAATCATTTCCGGTAAAACCGAAAGACGTAAATGCTTATCATATGGGTATAAAAATGGCTTTTTGTTAGTGTAAAAACCCAATCATGTTTTGTCAGTATCAATAAAAAAATAAAAAAATGGCTGCCGAAAAGTAAGCTCGTGGGCAGAGTTGGGTCGTATTCGAATTCTGAGTATTCTGAATAGTATTCAGAATACATTTTGTCGGTGTTCGAATAGTTTTTAAATACATTTGTGTGTTTGGTATTCGGTATTCGGCAGAATACTTTTTTGGTTAGCATGTTTTTCGAGAATTCGAATATCGCCGTTCGAAGTATTCAAATATCGAAATGTGGAAGCAGTATCCGAATACCAAAAGGGAAAAATACGGAAAAAGAAGGAAAGGATCTTTTTTTTCGCTCCTTAAAAAATATAAGGGTGAAAAAGAAAAACAGCAGCATGGAATAATAATATGGAAACCTTGAGGAGAGAAGGGAAATGAAAAGTAAGGACCTTTTTTTTTGCTTTTCAAATCTTTCAATCTTCGATTCCGTTTTTTTCTAGTATTCGAATCTTTTTTTAGTATTTGAAAACTGATTCTGGGTATTCATGAATATCGGGTATTCAAATACTTTTTATCTTCCAAGTATTCAAATATCCGGTATTCAAATAATTTTTTCCGGTATTCGTATTCGAATACCGATTTTAAGTATTCGTCCCAACTCTGCTCGTGGGCACCCGCACTTTCTAAAAATTTATAAAAATCAGTAAAATCAGGAAACAACACAACCTATTGTATACTTAAATATGTCCAATAAAGAATAAAATAAACATATTCTTGAACCTTGAAGACTTTTAATATCTATAACGCCATTGCACAATTTATTTGATATAAAAGCTTCTCGCAAATTCTACTTGTGTACAGGGCCGTATTAACTGTTTGAGGCGCCCTAGACTAGAATTCCCGGAGCGCCTATTTTCCACCAAAAAATGTTTGAAGAGCAAAAAAAGGTCATTCCCTCCTTTTTTTCACTCCTATTTGCCTATTTCATTCCAAACCACCTTATACACAGAGAAATTAATCACCAAAAATCCCCACTCGACATAAACTTTTTTAAAAACTCCCCTGTCTAGCGCCTATTACTCCCCTGTCTAGCACCCATTACTCCCCTGTCTGGCGCCTATTTTTTCATGGCGCCCTAGGCTGTAGCCTAGTCAGCCTAATGGATAATACGGCCCTGCCTGTGCAGATACACAAATACAATAAATAACTTCATCTAATTGAGTTTAATTTTTTAAATTTTAAAGTCAGTAACCGAGTATCTAACTCTTGCGAATTATTTATATCGTAAGTATAAAAAGTATATAATGAAGTTATATGTTAATAGTAAAAGTCTCAAAGCAAAAATTAATTTTATTCTGTTTATTGCATTTTAATAAAAGATTGTTTTTAATTTTTTTTAATTTTTAATATAGTTTATGATTAAAGCTTTTTGTAAACGATTATTATGTCATTATATTTTTAACTTACTGGTCAAAAAGAAAGGTCTCGTGACAAATAATAAACTATCAACTAAGAGGTGTTGTTTCGTCTGATCCTGAGTACTCTAAACTTGAGGAAAATACTTTTGTAGTCCGACGAAACTTTGAATGTCTAGTTACTAAAGCTATAAAAGTTATTTTAACTACACTGCATTAAAATACGGTACTTACAATAAATAAAACGGTAACTCTAAGAAATTGGTAAAAATATCATTTCCAAATCCAAAAAGAAATATAATCAGTTTCCAAAACTTAACAATCCCATAAAAATCTACGCTTTCACGTTATTTTTCTACGAAAATCCCAATATAAAGCTATCTTCATCATTAATAAATCAGCAATAAATCATAGTTAATTGGGATCGATTTTCTATTATGCTGCCTATAACATAGAATTACTTCGTGTAGAGCTAGAAACAGGGCCGGTTTTTTTCTGTTCAGCATATAAATATTTAAAGGTATTGTTTATTATCTTAATTGCATTGCAATATATAAAAAGTGTAGGATGTGACAAAAAAAATTAAGCTAAAATGTCTTTATACTTACACTACTACGGTATCATTATGGTTTGTTCTGGTTTGGGTACTATTTGTTTGGGGACCCAATAAAATTTTACCTGATCTGGCCCTTTTCTCTCTGGTTTGGTCACCTCGACAAAAATGCCTAATTATTTATTCTTGTTTGATACCCTAAAGGTAGGAATAAAATTCCTAAGTGGATTTATAAAGTGTTATTAATTAGTCTTGGGTTTAATTGGGGAATAAAAAAACAAGATTTAACCAACCAGAACTAACCATGACCCCCTTCCCCACCTATACTCTAATGAAAACAGAACTATTGTAATGCAATAAGACTGACACTAATTTAAGAGTCTTTACACAATTTTTACATTTTATTTAAATTCGCAATTGGCTAATGAGCACTACAGCGCTCGTGTGAACTTGGAATCAATATATCTGTCTATATTATAAATTATATGTACACCTTTAGGGCACCAAACAAGGAGAAATTATTATGCATTTTTTCCCGAGGCCGAAACCAGAAAAAAAAAGGGTCAGGTTAGGTAAAATTTTATTTGGTGCCCAAACAAGACGTCCCCAAACAAGAAAACCCCATCATTATGATACATTTACTATGCTCATATGAGTATCATTATGGTACTCAGTGCCATAGTATCAATTTAGGATATTACTCAAATTTTTAAAAACGAAAAATACACACCAAGTAGGTTTTTAGTGAAACATCCTCAGCCTTGGGCCCGACTGTGCTCAGCCCTTTTGACCCCTATGAACTTGAGATTACCTAAAATAAAATAAAAAAAACTCAAAAATACAGGGAGATTTTTAACTTATTTGCATAAACTTGGGATATAATAGCTAGTTAACAACATCCCTTTGGAGATATGCTCTATATTGGATTGTCTTCTTGTTGGGTACACGCCTGGAAAAAATGGGACCGCGTCAGTCCTGGTCCCGGGGTATACGAGCTGTTCAGCCCTATTGACCCCTATGAACTGGCCGGTCGCCTGAAACAAAATAAAAGAAAAACCCCCAAAAACCCAAAAATTCTAATTAAAAACGACATTTTGGTGGCAAGTCTGCCACCGTTGTCAAGTTAAGAATTAAGTTTAAAAATAAAAATAAAAAATTAACCAATATTTAAATTAAAAATGATTAAGATTTTAGATTATTTTTGTATCGCAAACTAAAAATAGTTTGACACATATGTCATGACCGGCCAGTTCATAGGGGTCAATAGGGCTGAACAGGGTCAGCTCGTATACCCCGGGACCAGGACCGAAGCGATCCCATTTTTTCCAGGAGTGTACCCAACAAGACCATCAAACATCCCTTTGTAAAAAACCTCGATTACTCTCTTCTTGAAATTATCACTTGACCGAGTGTGACTGGTGCGACATCGAAAAATCCTTCTCTCTTGCCGCGGCTTACTTAAAGTCATATTTCAGTGCGGCCCACTAAACTTTTAAAAATGTTTTCTTCTCAATATAAAATTTATCATATATAAATTTATTATTAAAAAGAATTAGGCTGATTAGCTACATAGAAGCAATATTTTTTTGTTACTGGTGAGATAAGTACAAAATGTGTACATTTTATTTATAGCACGTTTATATTATTTTTACCTCAGGAACATTAACATTTATATATTTAACTATTAGTTAATTAGAATAAATAGGAAAAACTATTATAATAATATTATGATAAATACAAGGTGGCCATTTAAAAACAAAACAGAGCCAATTTTTGGGGCACTCGTCATATAAGGAAAAACGCTCGGATACGTCAATTTTTGATTTTAGGGGGAACATTTTTTTGACATTCTTACTCCCTCCCCATCCTTTATACGGGCTGAGACTCACCCTCAAAATCTTAAATAGAAAAAGGGGTCAAGTGATATCTTAATAAACCGACTTCAAAAACGAGGAAGTTATCAATTCGCCGAGTAGGTTTTTTTGTGTATGTTACGCGGTTACTCCGGCAAAAATTTATTTTATATTTAAAAGAATACACGCCCGCGGTAGTCCTATAAAAAAACAAAGCCAGGTTCACGAAAGAGAAAGGTAGTAGCTTTATTTTTGTGTGTATGTTACGCGATAACTCCGTCAATTCTAGACCGATTTTAATAATTCTTTTTTTTTATTTGAAAGCGTGTACTTTCGCGATGGTCTTAAAAAAACTAAGTTATAGAATCGCAAGAGAGAAAGGTATTAGACCTATTGTTTTCTCTCTGCCGTACATTGTTAGTGTGACAAAGTTGTACTTGCGCCACCTATTGATGTAACGTTAAACAAATAATATAATAATACGAGGGCAGTTTACAAATTGGTATTACATACATAAACAAAATTTACTCTTTTCACCGAACTAAAAGAGAGGCTACAGCAAAAAGCACAGGGACCTGTAACTTGATTGATTGACATTGGGGGGTCATGGTTAGTTCTGGTTACATAAACCTTTTTTCGTTTTATTAAGAAACCCCCAATGTGACAGTTTTGCATGACCGTCTGTAACGTTTCAAATAATCAAATTACACGTCCTTTTGCTTTTTATTGTGGTCTTTCAAAGAGGTACTAGTAGTGTTTTTAGTGTATGTATACCGATTTAAAAGTAATAATAATAAATAAGAAAGCGAAAAATAAACAGTTCTAAAAAAAATAAACCGACTTCAAAAAATTTAATAAAACTCACTGAAAAGTTAAAAATAATAAATAAAAAAATAAAAAATGAAGTCTGGCTAAACTACTAAATGTTAATAACCAAATAAGCAAAAGCTTTTTATACTTTTATACCGTATGTTATTACCCGACTTCATTTTTTCTTATTTATCATTTTTAACTTTTTAGTGTGTTTTATTTATTTTTGAAATAGGTTTAATTTTTCTAAAAAAGTGTTTATGTGTTTATTTTGAAGGTTTCTCGACCCTGATTACAACTGCCAAGTTGGAAGTCTCTGCTATTATTTTTGTTGATATGACAGCTTTTTTAAAATTTTAGTCATTTTCGTGAAATGCCCCATACACACACACACAACACACCAAAACTAAAGTAGAGTACTAATAGAATAGCAATCATTTTTATAACTGGTTTATTGCTTTAGTTTTTACTAAAAAAGATAAAATAGCTAATTATTCTGTAACAAATGATAGTTTCGTTATAGTTTTGTTTTTAGTGAATATTTATATTTTTGATTTTAAATAATTAATTCTCTCTTAAAAATATTTTTTTAACTTTTTTCATTTTTAGTTGTTGTTTCCTATTCCGGGTGGTGCGTCGCCGAGCAAAACATAAGAAATTTTAAGGAGGTAAGGCACGTTTACTTTAAACCAGTGGTGGCCAACCTTTTTGTATGCTGTGCCACTTTCGATACCAAAATTTTGGGCGTGCCACTACTGCCACTCATTTTTGTTAGAGCAAACCCAAAGTCGGTCTATGTAGGGTCGCGACATTCGGCCATATTGCTTTGACGTGTTATGACGTCACATCTCCCATTTTTGGCCATGTTGTTCAGTGCCGGAGATATACACTTTATTGTATAAGTAGAACAACCGTTTACACAACAGTTTTTAATTATTATTAAGTTGTAAATTCTTTTACTTTAAATAAAAACATTTGGAATTACAACCACATTTTTTTCTGCTTTAGTTGATTGTGAGTTTTGGTTGTTTGGTTTTATTATATTGTTATTTTTTTCTTTATTTGTTGAAAACTTGGCGTGCCATCTAAGACGGCCAGGCGTGCCACAGTGTGGCACGCGTGCCGCTGGTTAGCCACCCCTGCTTTAAACAAATTGGAGTGCTTAAAGCAGGCTAAAACTTTGCCTGAATACTGTGTGCATGGAATAATGGAATAGGACCTCGGTTCTATTTTGTTGGTTTTCGGAACCCCGAGGTAATGAATGATAGGAACGGATGGGGGCATTCGTATTGCGACGTTAGAGATGAAATTCTTGCCTTTAAAAATGTTAAGTCCGGGACTGAAATACTATCCTGCGGGTTAAGGCAGAAAACGGTTCGACCCCAGCTAATCCGATCTAATCTTATATCTATTACATTGTTGACTGCTGCGGATTAATACGATAGGGAATACAAACAATTTGTCACGCTTTCTATTGTTTTGCCCCTTCGGATGATAACATAGTTATCTGTATTGCTAGCGCACATCCTTTCAAATAAAGTGATGGCCTGGATTGCCATGTCCACATCTGTTAAACGAATTATAACAGACGTTGATATGCGAGATGTAATTTATTCTATTTTTAATGAGAAGTTTAACTAAGGTGGGTGCGGCTAATAAGGCCTGTCAGGTAATAAGACCTAATTAACAAAAATCTAATTTAAAATAGTCGGTGTCCCTCAAGGTCACGTTCACATGTAGACAATACGCACAGATGGTGATTTAGGCTTGTAGTCCCCCGTTAGCTTGCTCGCTGTTACTAGTAGGACGCCATATTTAGAAGGGTAGTAGTGCGCACGAATAATTAAAAACGGTTCAGCTTAATAGTAAGTATATTTTGTAATATTTTACCTACATTTATAAATTTGCATTTTTCTCTTTTATTTCATTTTAAGGGATTTGTTTATTTGTTATGGTCCAAACATGATCTATTTAATTTTTCATTAAAACACGTTGTTGGCGGTTATTAAGGCCCACCAAATTTGATCATAGGCCTTAATATCCCCCTCCTTTTTGCATAAAAATGTTTTTGTTCTTCAGTGTATTTTATGTTAATTTTTTACAACATTAGGGAATTAAATAAGTAATTCGAACTATGTGTCAATTGAATCATTGTTATTTTTAGTGATTACAACCACGATGTCTTCCAAATGACCACTGTGGTTAAAAACTTGGACTTGGAGTCAGCAGAGGAACGATGAACTCATCATCAGATTGAAAAAAAAACTTTTAAAAAAATACTTTTCAATAAGGACAAGTAAACATATTTTTTTAACCGAATTATAAAGTGTGCTGAAGTAACATTTTACAACAATTGTGTGGTCTGAATTTCGCAAGAATATCATCATAGCTTTAACTAACAGGCTTGAATCATTGGTAAATACGGGCCTAAGCCTTTACCGAAAAAACATTTAAAAATATCAAGAATAAAAGCTAAGTTTATGAACCCGGTCAGAACAAAAAAGCTAATAAATATACCATTAATGATCACTTCACAAGGTTACGCACGGTCTAATAAACTAAGTTAGAAAGTCGTTAGAAAGAGAAATTTGTTATTATTTTTAAAAATTTAAGTGTTAGCAAGGCATTCCTAATATTGTTAATTAAAATTACCTATAGTACCAGGTCTATTTTAATTTTTTAGGATATTTATAATCTTAGGCCTTATTATATACCTTACTATAGTATTAATAAGATCTGTTGACAAGGCTTTCAAAAATGTTTAATTTTGTTTTTATGTACGCCAAATCTTGAAACTTTTTGTTTACATTTTATAGTAATTAGTATATAGATTTGATTTACAATAAACTTTGTTAAATTTAATGTACAGTTTTTATTCTATTTCAAATCTCCCTTAACTAGGCCTTATTAGCCTTACCTCCCTTAGTTTAGGACCTACTGAAAAACTTAAAGCTAGAAACAGATGAATATAAAAGGAACCTTAATTCACAAATTATGTGAATCAACTTTACAATATTTTAGTCGACTATGTTTTACATTTCACGGAGCAACTTTGGTTGATCAAGTTTAGTGAATATAAATGTAATTTAAATTAGGTCAAAAAAGTGCTACAATATTAAAACGAAATTTAACTCTTATTTAAAAATTATACATATGAATAAAGTTTAAATTTATTAATATTTTGTAGAATTTGCCCAACTTACGACTACACTCAAAATATATTTTTTACAAGTTATATATTCGATTTTAGTTGATTCTCTTGGTTAACAAACTTTTTCAAAATCTTAAACGTGACCGACTAAAATGCAAACCCATGTTTTTACAGTTATTATTTATAGTTTTTAGAGGACTCACTGAACTTGATCAACTAAAACTGAACAGTGAAAATGCGCTTTTTAATATATCACCAATATAGATTTTAAAATTGTTAAAAACGCTTTCTTTGGGGCGGAAAACTTGGAAATGATATAATTCATTATTGTTTAAACAAAGTTAAGAAATTTAATGTAGAGGTTATCACTGGGCAGCATATTAAAAATATTAAATGTATGTGTAAGCCAAACGCTGTCCTGTTTTGTCTAATGTGTAATATAAGGAACTATTATTTAAAAAAAAACAAAATGTAGTTATTTTTTAAAAAGTTGCAGCAACTCCGATTTTAATGAAATTTGGTATACGGGGTATTTGAGGCGCTGATGAAGATTTTTTTTGCGAACACGTTTTGTTCTCGAGATATTCATCATCAAAGTTGAAATTTAAATTAATCCTATTTTCACTTTATTTTCTCTTCTTTTTGCATACAACTCTAAATTTAAAGCTAAAGTGGCACAAAATATTTTGACTTCACCTTTTAAAACCCCGTTGTTCTAGGTATTTTATATTATTTTTGCATTAAATTGAATATCTTCATAAATTCCACGAAGCAAGCGTCCAAGCTGATGACAAAAAATTTAGCATTGTTCTGGGTGTCTATAGTGAAACTACAATTGTCTTTGATTAAACCAAGAATTTTAACCGAACTTGATTTATTCGGCAGGAAAATATTGTAAGTAAATTATATTATAAAATAAAATAAATAATGTTATTAATGAGCCATATGCCCAAAAAATTTTACCTTTTATTAATGTAAATTATATTTTAAAAATGTATGTGGATAGCTTTTTATTATATTTATATTATTATTATTTTCTGTCTTCATTCAAAAAAAAAATAAGTTCTTAGATTTTTACCTATTTTGGACAGATTTATACCCGTAAACAAATATGTTATTTATACAAACCCTTGCTAATAATTCACTCTAAGTGACCGACATAGAATAATTGTACCAACAATCCAACCACATTGAAAATTCTACTTCTTAGTAACAATGTACTAAAAGAAACAATTAGTATGTCGAACAACCTTGAGGAACAATCGCTAAAACGGCCTAAATGACAGGGACCAACTAAAAACCTGGGGTGACAATTCATTTCTCCTAATAAAACCACAGTTCGGTCAGTTAGCGACCAAAGTTGTCACAACCGTAACAAATCTTTATTGATGGCAGAGTCCAGAGTTTACATATTTTACTTGTGGCTAATGTTTTATTTGGTTTTAAGAACTGGGTGGTTCGGTTTAATTTGCTTTATGAAACCACAATGGTTAGCAATTTCTTAAATTTATACGCCATGGATAATTCGTCCAAGAATAATAATATGGGTGTATCCCTCTTTTAACCGAGAAGCAGCAAAGTGGAAGGTTCTTTTTCAAGCTCTAAAAACGGTAATATTATCTATACAGGGTGTCTTAGAATATGTGGAAAATCTCTCGGATTCAAATAGAACACGTGAAAATAATGTGACAATCCCTCTTTACAGAGATATGGGCCCTTAAAGGATGTCATTGGAAATCGTTTTTCTTGACTAACGTTTATAATACTTGGTATAAAAAAATTAAATGATAAATACTGGTTAGGCCTTCTTAAAATAAAGTCCTTGTAAAACTTGCATTTATTACGTGGCCAGGGGTGGACTAACGCTAACACAATAGTCCTAATTATATTTACACCCTATTTAATAAAGGCATTAAAATAGCATTTTTGAATAGCTTAAACCATTAGCTAAAAAAGGTAGTTTTATCCGATATCAATAAAGTGAAGCATTTTCGAGAAACACAACTTTATGGTTAAATAGGGTTGTATTTAATAATTTAGTTTGTCGGTTTGACATGGCTCCCTCTTATTTTATGCATTATCTAGCATCAAATATTGAAGATTATGGAACCCTTTTCAAAAAATCTTTTTCATTCACAGTTTTTGAATACCATTTGCAGAATAATGACCCCACTAAACCAAACTTGTTTTTATCGAAAACGCTTCAGTTTTTCGACTTTTCTTTAGCTAAGGGTTTACGCTACCAAAAAATTCTATTTTTATTTCTTTGTTATACAAAGTGTAAAAATAATTAACACTAAAAGTGTAAGGGTTAGTCCGTTCCTGGCAAACTAATAAATGCAAATGTTTTACAAAGATGTCATTTTAAGAAGTTTCAACTTAGATTTATTAAAAATGTATTTCATTATACCAAGTAATATAAAAGTAATTAAAAAAGAACGATTTTCAGTGGCATCCTTTAAGGGCACATACATCTGTGAGGAGGAGCTTTAGAAAAAATGATGGGAACTTGTCACATTGTTTTCACGTGTTCTTTATGATTCCAAGAGATTGCCCACATATTTTTGGACACCCTGTATATTTAAAACGCGAAGAAAGAGAAAGTTGGTGGTAGCTTAGCGATAGCGATTCTTGCGACTTTGTAAACGAAAGGTTTTATACTGTGTAAGACTTTCGTGGCCATCTTCTGTTATACTTAAGTTTTTGGGCTAATCGGCCGTCGTTGTAGATTTTTATCCTTGACGTTTTGCCAACGCGAGTGGTTGGCATCCTCAGAAGATTCCTGGTAGACTACGGTAGACGGTAGTACGCAAGTAGTCTACTAGGAACCTTCTGAGGATGCCAACCACTCATGTTGGTGAAACTTCAAGGATACAAAATCTACAACGACGGCCGAATTGACCAAATAAGTTAAGTATAACGAAGGGTTTTGTTCCGTTAAAAAAATAAAAATATTAACTTATCTTCCTCCAACAAGCCTTGAATACTGCGGCAAGGCTTTAAGAACGGGGTGGTTTAATTTGCTTAATGTAACTACAATGGTAAACAATTTCTTATACGCCATGGATAATTCATCCAAAAATAATAATCTGGGTGTAACTCTTTTTAACCAAAAATCAATAATGTGTTAAATGCCTTTTTAAGCATTTATTTTATCAGATTCCAAAACTGTAATATTATTTTATTGAATTTAGAATCCTATTTATGCCGGGAGACAACGAATCTATTAGACAAGACATAAGTTTTAAATTATGAGACATAAATATATGAAAATAAGACTTGGTAGAAGTAAATGGTATGCAAAGACGAAAATTTTTGCATATATCTTACTTTATGGTGACTTCCGGCTTAACCAAAAATAGCTTTAATTTTAAATTTTTAAATAGAACCGCCTGTATTTTTTATCATTTTTGGATTTCTGAAAAAATTCTAACCAGGGATTTGAAATTTCCTAAACCTTTTATTTTAACTTGATTTTTTGTGTTTTTTTTTTAATATTGCATCTAGGTGGCCATGACCCTTAATGTATTTCACTATTTTTAATCCGATCGCATATAAGTTAGAATCTTTAGGTTTGTGAAAAATCCTTCTTTTCGAAAAGTGGTTGCCTAAAAGCGTTCTATTCAAAAATAAAAGTTAAATACGAAAATGTCAAATTTGTTATATTCCTACCTTTCATATTATACAGAGTTATTTTTAAGTTGGTATTTTTCTTGAAATACTGTATAAAATGCAAGAAAATAAAAAATCAACTAAAATTATGTCCGCAAATGGTTTCTTTCCGAGACACAATTTTAAGAAATAAATGCCTTTATTGTCATAACTTTACTTTCTTACCACTATATATTTTCACAAAATTTGGTACACATCTTTTGACCATTAAATTTGTTGCTGTAAAAGTTAAAACAAAAATACTGGTGGCGTTCGAACAAGATTAGTTCGAATTTAAAAAAAAATACAGTTAGTCTGTTTCTTCCAATTTTTAATTTTTAAATATTTATTAACTTTTGAGTTAATTTGATATCTTGTTATTTATTATAAAAGTATTTTTAATGTGTGGCAAAACCAATAAGTAAAAATAAGGTGAAATACTTACATTACTACAATTTAAATGTAATTAAAAAGTTTGTTGCGCTTAGGAAGCTATTGCACAATCAAAAATCTAACTTAGAAATAAAATACCATATCAGATTTTAGCGATTTTGCTACTTATGAAAATGGCTTTTTTTTTTAAACGAAAACCTTTCGTCGTACGGAAAAATATCAAGAGAATTAAAATATTAACCTTAAAGTAAATGAGTATTCAATAAAAATATATTAATTCAAGGAAAAATCAGTGGCGTGCTATTTTTTTCTTCAAACAAATTCGGGTATTTTTTAAAACTTTTGCTTAAAAATGTGCTGTAATAGTTAAAAGAAGTGGATCAAATTTTGTGGAAATATCTGAATTGGTAGGAAATTTTTTTCTTAAACTTTAACACCCTGTATCTAAGAAAGGAAGCAATTTTAGACATAAGTTTATTAAAAAAATCTTGTTTTCTTGCATTTTATACAGTATTAAAAGGAAATTACCAACCTAAAAATAACCCTGTATAGTCACTAAAACTTTGCAATTGTAAATATTTTTCTGACCGCACCTGGGGTCCTTAGATTAATTTGCGTTCAATCATGGCCACCTAGATGCAATATTAAAAATGGCTCTAAAAAATCAAGTACGGTTAAAAACATTTTAAAATGTCACATTCTGATTAACAATTGTCTCAGGAATTTCAAAATAATTAAACATACAGGGTGTTTCATTGAAATTTTTTAAATTGGGGCCATAACCTGTTAAACCGGTAGTGACTTAAAAGTAAAAAATATTCGAAACTCTCCTCTTCTCATACAATTTAACTATTTTAAATCTCATTTTTTACAGTGTGTCCCAAGATAGGTGTTACAAGAGGACAAGTGTACCAAAAATTTTGGAATTTTTAAACGCCCTTTTGGGAAATCTGGTCTCATCGTCCACAACTAATAAACACACAATTTTACTCCAATTGGTAATATACAGGGCGAGTTAAAACTAAAAATATGAAAAATAATCATGAATTACCTACTCTGGCGATGCGGATTTTTACCCTAGCCAAAGGTCTTTCTTCATACCGGTTTCGAACTATTTTGGTTCGATTCGGTCTGCGGTTGTTGATCCCAATTAGCTCTGAAAGAAAGACCTTTGGCTAATGTAAAAATCCGCATCGCCAGGTTGGATAATATATAGTCTTTTTCGTGGCTTCTGGCGGGGTATTGCTTCCAATTATCCCCGCCCTGCGTACGGCGAGAATTAAAAGACTGGTAAAATGGATGTCATTTAAGCATACAAAAATACTTATTGATTAAACAAGGGGAAAAAGTTATAGATTTTAGTTCAAGGTGTGTAGTCTAAAAACTAAACTTTTAAAAAAATTCCGTGAATATTACACTATTTGTTTCCGTTGCGAGAAAACGACGATTTAATGTTGAAATAACATATTATAGTACAGCGTATCTTCGGAAGTTCTTACCAGATGGGAAACATTTTAAATATTAACTTTACGAAAAAAGTGTCATAAAAAAATCCTGCTTGATGAGAAAATACATTTTTACAAAAATAACTGTATGTTGGATGTATAAGATGGCTTACAAAAGGCTTGTTTTCAAATTATTATATAGGGTATTTCCTAACTACGGTACGAAACTTTAAAGAGTGGTTTCCTATGTCATTTTATGAAGAAAAGTTCCTATAAACATATGTATGTCTAGAGTTGCTTCGTATCTGAGATACAGGGCGGTAAAGTTTTTAAAAAGTCGGTATTTTATAAATATCTTAAATATACTGATTTGGTTAAGATTTGGTATGTTTGTTTTATAAACTAGTAGGCTGTTGTATGTAAAACGACAATTAAACCTGCATTGCTATGGAAAACTTTAAAGTAATTAAATATCTGTCAACATAATTCTGTAATTTGATGGATTTGAATTTGTGGTTGTTAGAAAGTTATTTTAAATATAATAAAGTTAAAACATATCTTATTCTACTTTTGATATAATGGAAATGTAACTTTTGTATAATAAAATAATCTAAAGTTAAATATTATGTACAGTGTGTCCCAGGATAGGTGTTACAAATGGGCCAAAAATTTTTGAATTTTTAAACGGAAAGGCAAGCTATAACCAAAATGATGAAAAATTTCCAGGAGCTCACTACTTTTGTTTTCAATAATAGAACAAAATTTTATAAGTAAATGTTGTAGAGAATTAATTTTTATATCAAAATTTAACGTTAAAGCATGAAAGTAAAAAAAGGACGATTAAAATTTCCAAAACTTTAAAATAGTATATTATATACCAAGGGACTAAAGTGTAACTTTTATCTCGAAGCGAAAAGTTACCTTCGGTTAGGCTACAACTCGTCAAGGAATAAAAAGATATTTTAGTTCAGAGGTTTGTACAGTCTGTCTACTTAAGTTCGCACAATATAAAAAGCTTCATTTTACTAATAAGTTATTTTTTTGGAAAAAGTTCTTCATTGTCCAAAAACAAAAATACAACCATCCGATTCATTTTTTTCAGTGGTATACAAGGTATCTCAAGAAATATGAAGTACCGTTGTTATTGACAATATCCTAAATTATAATTGAGGACACATTTTTTATATGATTATGTTTATTTATTATGGTATTTATTAATTAAAAAAACTATTTTATATTTTTAGGCGATTAAGGTAGACATTTATGGTTTTACATTAGGGCATAGGCACTTATTTCGAAACGTAATATATAAAATAAGCTTAAAAATTGACCTAAATAGCGAAAAGTCATAGATACGCTCATTATAGCATATTTGAAATTTCTTTTAATCCCAAACTTATGTTTTTTAGATAAATATACTTTGGAGGCTTCTATAAATTACGTAAGGCATTTAGGGTGGGAAGAGAGTCGACTTGAATCTTACATAATCTCACCGTGAGAGGATGGGGGTCAGCCGCTAGAAACAGAAGAAAATTAACAAGATTTGGGTAGGTCCCCCAAGAAAATGTATTTCGTGATGCAGTGTAATTTTTTGGGTCGATTACCTTTTTTTTGCTCTTCAAACTTATTTCGACGACAAAATCATTTCTGGTTTGAAAAATGGTACCTTTTATATTCTCAAAAACCTCACGTGAGATTGGAGGATGGAAGGAGGGGGGAGGTTGAAGAAAATCTTACCGAAACTCACAAGGAGGGGCGGAAGTTTACAAAAATTGGAAAAAAAACCCACGTTATTAATGGACACTCTCTTTCCTTTTAAATAAAGATACTATTTTTTGAGATACCCCTTATACCACTAAAAGCACTTATTATTATCTGATGATTGCATTTTGGAGACCATGCAGGACTTTTAATAGGGAATAACTTTTTTCGTAAAATTACTCATAAAAAGTTTACATATTGTGTAAAACTATTTTCGAAAAGTATGCGCGATATTTTAGATTTCGAAACTAAAGTAGCACTTTAGACCCTGAAACAAGGGACTAAATTGACCACTTTAGTCTCTGAAGTGCGGAAAAGTAATTGCATAAAAGGACACATTTTAATACCCTTCAACAAAGATAAATTCGTTAAAAAAACCTTTAAATTTTTTTTTATTTTCTTATTATTTGACTATTTTTTCTTATCTAGCCTCTGGTTAACCTTTTTATGTTGGTTATACCTTTTATTTACTTTTAGAGTATCTACTAATTTGGTAAACTTTACGATGACACAATGCATATTCGTCAAAAGTATTTTACTTTCCTATTAATTCCAAAAAAGTCCTGGAACAGAATTTTATTCTAAGAAAGGCAGCTCTGACTTAATTTATCGCGTAATAAGGAAAAAGCCTGAATCCTACCATTTATTTCATTTACATATTATGTACTTTATATGGGTTTAAAATCACAGGTAGATAGAGAAAACTAAATTTAAGAACAAGGTTAAAACAATGTTTTCATTATCTTGAATACTTCCCTACACAATTTTTTTAAAGCAATATAATATAAAATTGGTTTCGGTAAATTATCTATTCAACAACATCGCTGCTCGAAACAAAATAGTGACAACTGATGTCAGCAAATATAAACCACATCTGGTTAATTTGGGGTGACATTTTTAAAGGCATAACTAATTTTATGGATATTCAGTTGTTATGTGTAGCTACCATGTCTATACTTTGTTAGCTATTTACCATTACCATTGATATATTGTTAAGTTTTAAGAATTAGATGGCTTGGCCTAATGTGCGTTGTTTGATAACAATTTTTTGAAAATAGTTTTATTTCTGGCCCATCACCCTAATACTTTAGAATGAGTACAATTATATTTGTTTATAAAAGAAGGTAATTTAATTAGATTTTAATATTTTAGTTTTACACTAAATATTTTTAAAAATTATTTTTATATTGAACATTAACAGGCAATTGACTTTTGGAATTAGTATTAAGTTAACAAGTCCCATTTTAGTTGCAACTACGGATTTTTTCAGGTATTACTAAAGATAGAACCTTGCGGTTTTCGCAAACCTGCGCTACTTTTTTGTAAAAAGAAATATGCCGTAAACCAAGCCGTCATAGCCATCTTAGTTTCTGAGCTACAGGGTAATTTTGAAAATTTTGCATTTTGAGGTTAATTGCCCTTGTATCTTAGTTGACTAATAACTTATCAAAAGGTAAAAACGGATTCTTATAGAACTTTTTACGTAAAATGCAGTGTTGTAGTCCGAATTGTTCCAAATATTATTGTTTTGTAACAAAACTTATCTATATCCCAAAGTTGATAATAAGGAAGATAGAGGGTGCCAAAGTGAAAAAATATTTTTAATTTTTCTTGATAAATTTTAATATGTTTTGAATATTTTAGTGAAACTCGGTATGTAGGGGTTTTTGACATGAGCTATTTAAATCTGATAATAATTTTATGCGTATACTAGGCAGGGCTAGCTACAGTATTTAAATTCCTCTAAAAAGTTCCAACTTTTTTGTGCTACTCTGTATGCACTATCTAAGTAAACCAGTAAACTCCCCTATGCTTTCTACACAAAAAAGGTATACATTGTAAGAATCGCTCCGAGCAGCCGTTTTCAAGATATTTGCATTTAAGTGTTTTAGTGCAACTAAAGAGTATGGAAGAATACAACAAATCATTCGTTTATTATGAGGCAGTTGTAGTTATGACTAATACGCTGTTTTAAAAGGCATTTTTTGGTCGCACTAAATTACTTAAACTCAAATATCTCAAAAACGGTTGCTCAGAGCCATTCTTACAAAGTATAGCCAAAAGTTTACGAAATATAAATATATATTTATATTCCGTAAACTTTGGTATAGTTTTTTTTGTGTAGAAACCATTGCGGAGTTTACTGGTTTACTTAGATGGTACGGTACATACAGTGTAGAACAAAAAAGTTGGGACGTTTTAGAAAAATTAAAATAGTGTAGACAGCCCCCTCTGGTTTATACATAAAATTTAATACTAGATCTGAATAGCTCATGTCAAAAACCTGTAGATACCACAATTTAATAAAATATTCAAAACGTATCAAAAGTTATCGAAATAAATTAAAAATATTGTTATCACTTTGAAACGCCGTATCTTTTATATTATCAGCTTTTGGATATAGGATAAATGTGTGGTTTAATTTTTATATTTTGGTATAAGGAATCTGTGGTTTTTCTTTGTACCATTAATTAGTGGACACCCGGTATATGTACTTGTGATATTTTCAGATTAATATCTAAACCATAAAATCAAAAAAAGAACAAGTCCCAACTGGCCAAATTAAAAAACATTTTGATCGAGCGATCGCGATCGATTTATTCAATTAATTGCTTAGGGTCGAGTGAATAAAAACTTAGCATTTGCTTTTAGTATGAAGTTTAAGCTTTAGCTTTTAGTAGGTAGATTTAGCTTTTGCTAAAAGCATTGCTGAAGTGAATAATCATTTGGTTTTACTTACTAGCAAAAGCTAGATATTTTAAGTATTTACTAAAAGTTTTTATTTGGTAAATCATCAAAAAAAAATGTTTTTATACTGATAAGGTCTATATTTATAATTTTATGACTTATCAGTCCTTATTACTGACGGAATTTTGTCAATGTTCAATCGTATCGGATGTTGCAAAACAGGGAATCGACGTTTTAGTTGCTCAAAGCAGCGTTCTATAATAACGCGCTCTCTTTTATGTAAATTATTATACGCTATTTCTTAAGGTGTGGTGGGTTTCTATACGGTTTTAATAGCCATGGTGTTATGCCGTACCCTTCATCGCCTAAGATAAATTCATAGTTCTGTTGACGTTTTCTTATCATACCAAAAAATTTGATCTTAAAATATGACTGTCGTGCACCGAACCAGGCCATTGAGCATCTACGGATGTAAAAATTGCTTTTCCGTCACAACTTGCTTGCACATTTATACTATACCAGCCTTTCCTATTGATATACTCGTCATCATGTAGCGATGGCTTTATTATTGGTACATGAGTGCAATCAATTGCATCAAAAGCACAGGGAAATCTATATAACTGTGCCAAGTCGTTGATTGCTTGGTCAGTCGAGTTTTCCATAAGAAATTCATTTCAAATTTTCGCCTTTCCAACTATTTTTGGTAAAACGTGAGATATCTTTTTACATATTGTTTTTCTATAAACTCCTTCATCTTTTCCGATCCTTATTTGAAATCCAGGATTACTTAGAAGTCGCAAAAATATTTACATTTTTTTGGACTCAATGCACCACCTCTAGTCTCCACTTTGGCTCAAAAAATAGTTAGCTATCCATTCAACATTTTCTTCACTTAATCTATACAGACCTTGGTATTCTTCGGCACGACTTTCTTTTCTTTCGGAATAAAATTTTGCAGATCTTATATTCATGAATGCAGTCATTTCTGCCAAACTGTTTAACAATACTATATTTTTAAGCCAGGGTCTAACAAGCTTGTAAAAATTTAAGCTTTTCCTTAATATTTTTAGTAATTGCTTACTTTTATTCACATCATTTTTAGACAATGCTAAAAACTTTAGCTTTTGCTAATTGCGTTTTTAGTAAAAGCTACTACTTATTTTTATTCACTGCAAACTAAGCATTTGCTAGGAAAATGTAAGTTTTAGCTTTTACTGAATTTTTATTCAAACTGCCCATTAATTTGCTTTACCTGAATTGTCGGTATGTTTGATCTTGATTTAACAGATTCTATGATTCAATATTGAATTGAATTCTAGTTAGTTTTGGTTATATGGGACCTAGTTTAGAACCCCTTAGGTGACATAAATTTCAAAAAGTATATAGAAATTTTTAGTTTAGTGCTAAAATTTAAGACATTTTAATTTAAAATAATATTTAATTTTTAAAATTAAATAAATAGATAAATTAATATTTTTTACTTTATTTTATCTTAACTTGCTACAGAAACGTTATTGTTTATTTTACTTGTTTTTTTTTCTTAATTTTGTTTTAGGCGTTCTGCTAGGTGTTAATAGTGCTGATCACAACTGGTCCCATTTTTTAGCTAACTTCTGACGAATACCCAGTACAATTTAAATACTAGCTTTAGTCAAAAAGTAAAAATTCACAGGGTATATGATTTTAAGGTTCAATTTGTTATAACCCAGATCAAAGACCGAAGCGGTCCGATTTCTTTAAAACATTTTTTAATTTTTTTAACCGACTTCAAAAAAATAAGGAGGTTATATGTTTGAATGTACTACGTAAGTTGGGGTCATATGGAAAACTTTTTATTATTAATTTTGCGAAAAAAGATATTTCCTATATATTTCTGCATGGTTCAAAATCTAAAATACAATCATCAGAAATTGTGTCAGTCATCTACGAGGTTTGGCCAAAAATGTAATTTTTGCTCAAGAGTAAAATACCTGTATTTTTGCTAATATACCAAATTTTTATAAGGAAAGATATTTAGAATTAAAAATTACTTTTAAATATGCAAATATTTTTTTCTGTGAAAATCGGGAAAATGTCAGTTTGTACTCTAGTGAATTGTACATTTTTTTCTTTAAATAAAAATAAATTTAAAAAGTTTATTTGACACTGTCCTATGACATTTATAATCATGAAATGTAGTGCACTAATGTACAAACCTAAATTTTCACAGAAAAGAAAAATTATTAATATTTTTTCTTTGTAAATAAATAAAATTAAATATTTAGAAGTAGTTTTAAATTTAAACATCTTGTCTTAATAACAATTTTTGATATTAGCAAAAAAAGGTATTTTACTCTTAAGCAAAAGTTACATTTTTGGTCAAACCTTGTAGATGACTGATACAATTTGATATCGAATGGTTGCTTTTTAAATTTTGGAAAATGCAAAACTTTTTATAAGGAATAATTTTTTTCGTAAAACCAACAATTTAAACGTTTCCCAACGCCAACTTACGTAGACACACTGTATATGTTCACAGATTACTCCGTCAATTGTGGACCGATAAAAAACATTATTTTTTATTTAAAAAAGAGCACTTCCATTAGACCTTACTTTCAAGTCAGGATCTGATGGTGGGATCCTGGGAAAATTGAGAGAAAATTTAAGTTTTAAATGGCAAGTACATGTATTTTTTAAATAATTTTCGCCGATAATTCCGTCAGTTCCAGTGGTGAATTGATTTTCTTTTTTTTTTTTTTGAAAGAGTGTGGCAAGTGCTTGTATTTTTAAATTTAGTTTCACCGATTATTCCGTCAGTGGCCAACTGATTTTCTTTTTTTTTTCTCGAAAGAGTTCACTTACGTGCTAGTCGGTCACATTGGAACAAAGCCAGGATCATAGATAACCTACATTTAGATCCGCGGTGGCAAAAAGCATTTTTCAGATTTTTACGACTTCGCGCAGTAAACAAATCGAGGGCAAAATACAAACACCGGCACCCCGTGCCCTCCGTCCGCGGTCTGACCGTGATGCTCATTAGCTACCGTACTTCGAACGGAAAACCAAGACGGCGTCGACAAATTCTTTCAGATAATGCGGATAGTCTGTTTGGTGCCAGGCGACTTCACCCTCGATTTGTTGGCGCACAAACCCGTTTTTTCGCCCATGAAATGTAGCTTTTGTTTTGCGCAGGTAATAACATTGGTAATAAAATCAAGTTCTTTGTCTTTAGCTTTAGTTAGCTCTTTTTGATAAATTTTTGGCAAAGGCGTAGATTCGTTAAGTTTTCAGCTCGATACCACCACTGCCATTATTAGTGTAGACGAGTGCCCGTAACGGGAATACTAAACCGG
Source organism: Listronotus bonariensis (assembly GCA_014170235.1). Taxonomy (NCBI): domain Eukaryota; kingdom Metazoa; phylum Arthropoda; class Insecta; order Coleoptera; family Curculionidae; genus Listronotus; species Listronotus bonariensis. The sequence continues at coordinate 78,699 of JACEGR010001093.1, read as the reverse complement.
TTAATTAGGGTCGTTTGGGTACAATTTATCGTAGTGCCCCAAACGAAAAAAAAACGGGTAAATTTTGCATCGTGCCCCTAACGGGAATACCCCAAACAGAAAAACACCCTTTTTCGTTTATAGCATTATTGAACGGGTCTAAATAAACGCAAAAAGACAGGAAAGCGATTAAGATTTGTTATTTATTATGTGGAAAATAGAAAAGGTTTTTTTTTAAAGGACACTTTTATTTTTAAATGCAATAAAACAAAGAAGAATATACATTGGATGGTCTTTTTGTTAGGTACACGCCTGGAAAGAATGGGACCGCTTCGGTCCTGGTCCCGGGGTATACGAGCTGACCCTGTTCAGCCCTATTGACCCCTATGAACTTGCCGGTCGCCTGAAACAAATTAAAAGAAAACCCCCAAAAACCCAAAAATTCGAATTAAACAACGACGTTTCGATGGCAAGTCTGCCACCGTTGTCAAGTTAAAAATGAACTTAAAAAATAAAAATAAAAAACTAACTAATATTTAAATTACAAATGGTTAAATTTTGTGCTTTTAGAATCTCAAACTGAAAATAGTCTGATATATGTGTCATGAGTGACATAAGTAACTGGTGTATTTAATATTTGTAAGACAAAAAAGGTAATGATTTTTGATTTTTAGCTTTCCTGATGATACTTCAGTATTGAGCAAAGGCAACCAAGTGTTATTTAAATTAAAAGAGAAATCTTACGGTATAATAAAAACATAAATTAACGTTTCTCATTATCACAACCTTAACGGCACTTATGGTTCAACTGGAAGTTACATCTTATTTTAAATACAGTATACAGGGTGAATTTTTTTCGATGTTTAGTACAGAGATCTCAGAAACCGCTGCAGATACAGAGACGGTTAAATGGAGAATTGTAGTTTTTAAATCTTAGTTTAAATCACTTTCGGTTTTATCCAAAAATCATAGTTTACTAAATATTTAAAAAAAACGAAATTTGTTTTCCTCTGTTAATATTCCGAATAGAAAAAATGTAAATAGGGTACTTGTGGATAATTATCTTTTTAATAGAAAGGTATAATCCAATTTTTAATGTAGTAGTCCGTTTTTGAGCTACAACGCTAACTTGCATTTTTTAAAATGAAAACCGTAGTTGGCCATTACATTTTTTAAAAGGCCATTTTTATCATTTCATCCTGTACTATAAATGTTTTATATTAATTAGTTAAATAAAATCATTTTTATAAGTTTTTAATAGGTTAATACACTAGATTTAAAAATATAAAAACATATAAGTATTTATTTTTAAAAGTTTATAAAACTTTCAACTAGACAATAATAGTATTTTAAATGTGTTAAACTTTAAAAAAACTAAAATAAATAACATAAACTCACAGTTGTTAAGCAGGAAACAATTCACCTACAAAATTTACACAACTACAAAAGGAAAAACATTACTAAAGAATATTATCGAAGATTTCATTATCATTGCCTATACCCATGGTATATCTTTTTAAAACCAATTTTGTTGCCTTTTGGACATAACGCCAATAAGTTAAAATCATAAATTATTATAGTTACGTAAACTGAGTCTCTCGTGCATATGAAAGTGAAATAATCTCTGGAAGGGCTGTCAAAAAAAGGAAAGGAATTTTTAACAATACTGGTTCACTTGTTTCTTGGCAAACTAACAAAACACACAAATTTAAAAAAATAATATCTATAAAACCACAGCATTTTTCTGTTTAAAGTATACCTTGCTATACATGGTAAAAAAGCCTATAAGAAGGTCTTTTAAAAATTCATAGTTAACTATTGTTTCCATTTTTTAAAAATAGCAAGTTTATGTCGTAGCTCAAAATGAACTAGTTAAGTTAGTTAAGAAAATAATAATTTACTTTCCTTTTTACATTTTTTTCTATTTCGAATATTAACTTAGTTACATGGGATAACAAATTTTTGGATTTATTTTTCAATTTTTTGGTTAGCCATGATTGTTTTGGATGAAACAAAAAGTTATTTAAACTAAGCCCTAAAAACTACAATTCTTTCCCTATTTAACCATCTCTGTAGTTGCAGCGGTTTCTGGGATCCCTGAACCAAACATCGAAAAAACTTAGCCTGGGTATGTGCCAAATTTTTTTCAATATCTGAATTCCTTTCATAATTCTCTTTTTAATAAAATTTGTTCCTATGTTTTTTTTTTTTAAATGGCGACCAGAAATGACCCTTAAAGACCACTGCTTTAAAAACCACTACTGATTCTTGTTAGGCTTCCGGATAAAAAATTACCCATTTTACCTACTCAAGCTGTAATAAATGCTACTTATTATAATAAATAAGATTTATAATTTAAATTTGTAATATACCTATTGGAGGAGTAAAAATTACGGAGTTACCTATTAAAGAATTTTAATCGAACACCCCTATTTTATTTTGTGTCTACAGTCTACACATAAATTGGTTTTCAGTGATATCAAAGACAATTGTGATATATAACAAGATTTTGTTATTTTTTGGTTGGCGACCATAAATACTTTTTCACAAAATCCGAATTATGGGGAAACACCCGGTGTAATAATACTAAAGCAGTATTATTGACTTCACACAAAAATAAATGTTTTTAAGAAGGCAAGAAATCTTTATAATTATGTGGATAACTGTGTTTAAATATGACTTCGTGATATTGACGCAACAAAATGCAAAACTGTTTGAATACCATCATAAATCTAAAATATTTTGGGATTTTTACTGCCTAGAAATTACCTCTATAATGGTCAATTTGGTTTTATTGGGTATTCTAAAATTCCTAAAATTGGGGTTTAGTGTTTACAACGTTAACTTTTGACAAATTGCCGCCTTATGGTATACAATTTGAAATGGTTTAAATTATACTTTGTATACGGGGCGATTTTTCTAGGTGTCACTAATCTACAAACAAATATTAGTTTTTCACATTTTATGCACAACAATATTAGGCGAAGAGGTCTTACTATTCTTAATAGAGATGGGTTTGTATCAAGTGTTAACATTTAAACATTTTCTGTTGATTTGTCTTCTTGTATCATCTATCTTGGGAAACTCTGTAAACAGTTCAGAAGATGTTTGAATAAAATAAAATAATTTAGTGTGTAACAATGTGCAGGGCCGTTCCTAGGGTGTCTTGGGCCGTGGTGCAAAAAATTCCTACCTAATATTTTTCGAAGGCCAAAAAAACAAAGGTCCACTTCCAAAATCCAGACTTCATTTATCTACCGCCGTTCACTTCGAAACTTACCGCACTTTATTTCAGAATTTTCCGCCCCTGACACGTTGCGCCCTGTCGCCTTGCACCACTTGCACGCTAGACACGGCCCTGGCAATATGCACAACAATAAAAGAGTTATTAAGTTACTAAAAAATGTTTTTTTTTTGTATTGCTTGGTATTTTTTGCTTGGAAATGTATCGTAAAAATTATATTTTTAAAATATTTTTGTGATCTTCAGTTTACCTCTCTGTGAAGCATAAACAAGATAAGAAATGTCTAGTGTGAAATAAATAAACTTATTTAGTAAATACTGAGATTAAATGAAATATAAGCAGAAATAATTAAAAATTAATATTTCTGGGCCATACAGGGTGTCAAGGGAAATATCAAAAAATAAAAAATACCGTTTCCATAAAACCCGGGAGGAATATAAATTTAACATCCTGCCAGCGGCCAAGGTCAGAAATTTAGTGGTTAGCTCAATAAGACGGACAAAGTACAAAATGTATGGACGCTAATAGCCAGCAAGGACTAAGGCGCCGGAAAACACTTTCCCGTGTCCTGCGCGCATATTCAGATGTAACAGTCAAGATATCCACTTCGCCGAGCCGAACACGTTTTTTTATATGTAACGTGCACGATAGCACTTAAATGGACATCCAGACTGTTACATTAATCGCATTTAAAAATAACAACATTAGGAAACTGAATTTGGAAAGTTTTTTAGTCTATAAAGGTATACTCCTCGGTATAAGCCAACATAAACTTAATAAAAATATACTATACCTAATTAAATCACATCAAAGAATGTGTGTAAATATTCTAATTATTATTGAAAAAATATAAATTAACTAGTTATATGTAACAGTCTGGATGTCCATTTAAGTGCTATCGTGCACGTTACATATAAAAAACGTTCGGCCGCGTTCGGCTCGGCGAAGTGGATATCTTGACTGTTACATCTGAATATGCGTCCTGCGCAACCCTAGACATGCGAACTCCACTCAGTTGGTAGATTCGTTAGTCCCCTTGGGTGGGACGAGTTCTTAAGTTGTCGCGCATAGGACCATGGTTTGGAACCCATGTTAAACTTTAGGTCCCGTTTGGCTGATATCACCCAGAAGTAAAAGACTGGGCGCACAATAGGCCGAGCTGCTTTAGTGCATGGGGTATTCCGGCCCTATTCCAAGGTCTAAGGTATACTACACGATTCTACAACGTGTAGAAATGATTAAAATTAAATTATTAACCTAACCTAAATATGATAAAATTTATCATCAGAACGCGGGTTATTTCGAGAAATGGAAATGTGAACTGGCCGTCATGGTCATGCGATCTCTCACCCTTGGATTATTATTTTCTGTGAGACTACCTTAAATCTAAGGTCTAGGAGAATTCGCCACCAACAATTCGTGACCTCAAGAACATTTCTTGCACCATTACAAATTTACCGGGTGATATGGTAAAGAAGCAATTAGAAATTGGGCCACAAGAATCCATCCAACTGAACAAAGTAGAGGAGGAGATTTAAAAAATATTATTTTTAAAATTAATGCTATAAATTTCTTTTTAATTAAAACAAAATTACTTACATTTTACTTGTAGTTATTACTTAGTGGCATTTTAAAGTTCTGACGCTCTTATTGGTAAACCCCTTACAACTATTAAATTTTAGAAAAATCATATTTTATTATCCATGAAGACTACCAAAAAATGTCCGATTAAATTATTATAAAATTACTTGCAAATTAATAATGATAAATATCATAATACTCCCTAAAGAGCTTACCCACCCCAATAAAAAGTTCTAGTTAGTTCTATTTTTGAATTGTCTGAAGAAAAAATTTAGAGCAACTGTTCTTTGTTGTTGGGCGCTTGTCCGACAGCAGTAATCTGACCTAACCAGAACTTTTTGGGGACAGGGAGTATTATTTTAAATTATTATTAATTTTTAATTAATGTTACATTAATTTAGGTGGATATTTTGAGGTATTCTTTATGAATGCAGCTTAAGGGGTTGATAGGGGTGTTTTGAAAAATACATAATTTAAATTCCCCCAGGTTTTATAGAAACGGTATTTTTTTATTTTTTGATATTTGCCTTGGTTTATATTATGTGGATATGTGGATATATTGTATATATTGTATATATTGTATATATTGTATATATTGTATATATTGTATATATTGTATATATTGTATATATTGTATATATTGTATATATTGTATATATTGTATATATTGTATATATTGTATATATCTAATATTATGTAGGCCTGATTTAGCCGACAGTCGTAGATCAATAAACTCTTTAAATTACGTTTTATTGTTTATATTATCTTTTTATATATTTGGTATTAAACTAATAGAAATTGTAAGTAGATGTCGAAAAAAATACAAGGTTCAAGTTACTAAACATACCTACGTAAAAATATTTACTATTTATGTATTTAGTACTTTTTACACTAAAATTATTAGGTACTTAATAAGCAGTTTGTTTTGTTAAATTTGTAAAAATTAAACTATTGTTTGTAAAAATAAACCAGACTCATTATTTTCTTTTAAATGAAATGGCTTTCCAATTTTAGGATAAGTATTGTGACCTCTGATACCGATTTTAGATCACATACAATTACTAATAAATTTTTAAATATTTTTGATAGAACCCTGTATACTTTTTAAAACCTGAATTTTTCAAGTCATTCTTGATGTAATAAAAGTTTTACACTAATTTTTGTTGTAAATTTGCATTAACATTACAAAACAATGTACAAATGACCCGAGTAACAATGATATAAAAATTTAATATGCTTAATTCTTTTGAAATACTTTATTTCCGAGTCATAATAATACTAGTTCCGGCTTTACCTGAATTGCTACCTAAATTACCTTTTGTAATAATAATAGGATAATAATATTAGTCTGAAACTAGGTATGTCTTTCCAAAAAATATTAATGTTACCCCATGTAACTGTATAGTGTGCGATCGTTTGGACAACTTTAATCACAATCACCATTTTTTCGAAAAGCAACAATGACCTACATATAAAATTATACTGGTTTTATTTAAAAAATGGTTTACAGAAAAAAAAATATAAAATAACTTATAGTAACTAAAGTAGCGCATTCTTTGTTGATATGAAACTGAAAAAAAATTATATATTTTTTAAACATCTGATTGACTCTACTCTCTCTACTACGGCTAGTGTAGTAGTATGTTTTAAATTGGTTTCTTTATTAAGGAATAAAGTGGTTTTATTAGAGACATTTTGCAGCTCTTAAAATAACAGACGATTTTTGGCCTCCTTATGGTTATGGTTATTAAACATAACATTTAAGTCCCGTGTTAACAAACTTCCTCTTACCCTGCTTAAGACACCCACGGTACGTTAGTATTTAGGCTTTCAGCCTTCGTGGATTGTCCAAAGATAAACAAAAAATAACGATTACGGCAGCAGTTTTAGATAGAGATTTTGTAACCTCTTTTAAGAAATTTATCTTGCGTCTGCGCTTTCGACCCATAACCTTATTTTAGCCTGTGGTTCACCGATTTTAAAGTTTGCGAAAAATCAGTATTAACTTTATTCTCCAGAAGTTATATATTGATATTTTAATATATGCAAACAGTTCTCTTGATTTTGTTTTTTAAAGTAGATGTAAACAATACAGTATAAGCAAAAAGCAAGTGTGCCAGATTGTAACATGTAAATTAATTACTGATTTAAAACAACCTTAAAAATGCAAGTCCATTTTAATTTCTTAACACTATTTTATTTTTCTTACTGCTATGAATTTTTTGCTAATTATTCGTTATGTATCAATAATATTTTAATTAATACGGTATTAAAATTTCAACCTTCTTAAATAATTGATATTAAAAATTTTACAATTCGGCAACCACGCAGTTTACCAATAACGATAACGATAAGCTCTTCGGTATTCATCCGTAATTAAAGGAGTCCGGTATGGTTAATAACGATAACGGATCATGTTTGCGTTACTGCGCAGTCTCAGAATACCGTTAACCACAACGGAATTGCAAAATAAGAGGTGCAAAATGTCTCTATTATTAAAATTTTTTGTAGCTAAAAATGTTTTAACTTTATAACAAATTTGGGTGTCCCGTAACCCAACCACTTTAACTTTAAAAAAATCGCATTAAAATCCGTTGAGAATAGTAACGTCAATATCGAATCATAGTTTAATATAGCCTGTAACACTCCTGATTAGTGTAGCTTTCTGATTGTGAAAGAAATTTTATGATAGGTTCAGTACTTTCGAAGATTAGCGGCTACAAACAAACAAACCCACAAACTTACAAAGTTACAAACTTAACCTCTTTATATACAGGTTGAGATAAATAACATAATACATAGGCAATGTGAGGAAAAGAGACAATCTAACTAAATCCCGGCATGTAAACATGCGTGACTAATACTGCTTGTTTTGTTATTCTATTACTTGCCGATGAACCAAAACTGCTTGCTTAAGCAGTATTAGTATAGATTTAACGAAAAAAGTAATTCATAGAAAAGTACAATTATTTATAAAAATATCGAAAATTATTATAAAGGAAAAATGTTTGGAAATTAAAATACCTCTTAAATATGCAAACTCATTCATTTACAAGAAAAAAAACATCTTTAATTTTTATGCTATAACAAGTGTTACTGTTCCTAAGTTTTCTTTAGATATTACATTTTAAAATAAGTATTTACAAATGTACAAATTTAAATTTTCATCGTTTTATCATAAAAAAATTAAAAAAAACTTTTTTGCAAATAATTGAGTGTTATATTTAAGAGTTATTTTTATTTCTAAATATTTTTGCTTAATAATAATTTTCGATATTTTCAAAAATAAGGGTACTTTCCTCTTGAAAATTTCTTATATTTTTGAGATACCTCGTATACTACTTAAAAATAAATAAATATCCAATGATTGCTTTGGGATTTAGACCATGCAGAACTTTTTCTAAGAAATAACTTTTTCGTAAAATTATTAATAAAAAGTTTCCCATATGTAGATAAACCAAAATCACCTTTGTGGTAGAGTAATATGAGGCTGCTCCGGTTGAGCCGCGCTGCTAACCTCGCTCAAAACCGCTCCAACCAAAACACAGCCTAACGTATTAAGGTTTGTGCTTAAAGTTTATTGCAGTATGCTTACATGTTTAAAACTATTTAACAAACATATCAAATGAGATATTTTCTTAAAACTCTTAAATTGTGAAAACTGAATTCTGCGTAAAAATTCCTAAAACTTTTCCACTTACATCTTATTTCAATCCTAAGTTATTAGTGCCTTTCCAAATTATCAAAGCTCTGTAACATAGGTATATCCTAAGTTAGCCATGACTTACTTCTACCCCTAAGTTTGTTTCGAAAATTAAAACAGAGAATAAGCAAACAGATTTTTTCTATCTTTTTCTGTTTTATTTTAAAAATTTAATTAAAAACTAATCTTTTATTAGTTCATTTTCTTATTGGTTGGAATGACGTCGTATTGTACTTTGTTGGGATAAATTTAAAATAAATTGATATTTTAATAATAAATTTTATTGTGTTATAATATTATTATTTCCTCAAATAACACTAATATTCACTATGGCCAAAATCAGCCCCAGATCTAGGGGAGCCAAACGGGGGTGTCTGCCCCGGGTGACACCGTCTAGGGGTGGCCAAATGAAGCATGATCATTGTGGATGGTAAGTACTTGGGTTTGCGATGAGGATTTACAGGATTTATTATACCTAAAGCGCTAAATAATGGGTGGGAAGCGGGCGCGATTTGAAAGGCGAGGACCTTTTTTTTCTCTTTAATTTTTTTCCTTTACAAAACAAAATCCCGAGAGGCGGCAAAAGGCAGTTTTTGCTCCCTCCCCCCGACTTAAAAAGATTTAAAAAAAATGAAGATCCGGGGCTGGCCAAAACTGGTGCACCACTGGCCAAAATTCGTGCATCTATTGCCACTACTAGAGCAATAGGAATAAAGATTAAATTTTAATGTAATTTTTTTTATTAATGTAAAGTCTAAAGGGTTAAAGTTTTATAAGTTAAAGTTACAAAATTGCTTAACCCTATTTATAATTTTACATTTTTTGATGTGTTTTCTTATTTAGGCAAAATAATGCAAAAGATTTAAAATAAAACAATCATCTTTATTCGTCTTTTTTGCCAAAAAATATGTATAAGACGTAATTTATATGGAAAGTAACATTTAGACTGCCAACAAAGTTAAAAATGATAAAATTGGCACATATACAATAAAAGCGTTATTAACATAAGTATAATTTAACACATTTCTTTTTAAAAAGAGACTTTATTTTGGTAAGGTTTTATGTTTTACTCCAAGAGACCAAATTAAATAACAAAAAAACTTTTTTAATTAACACACACAATATATTAACATATATTTCTTTAAATAACAGTTTATACATATGTACATATATTAGTTTTATTTACACATATTGCATTTTCATAAAGTTACCAAACGCATAACCGTTCATAACCTAGTAATAATTAATAATCCTAGTATCTCTTTTTTTCTTTAATACTATCTTTTAGCAAACGTATTAGACATATTTAATTAATAGTAGTAAAATAGTTTTAATTATAAAAACAATACTGTTGGTTCACAAAATAAAATCATAACATTACTAATTATTAATTTATGTAATTAACGTTTTGGTTAACAAACTAAATACACTTCTTAATTTTATCTATGTTTATTCGCAGAAATGGTGTTACAAGATATTTTAAAAATATTTTTAAACGAAATATATTTTTGGAGCTCTTAAATTTTTTCTGAATTAGTTTTTTTTATAACACAATAATGTGAATTTTAAACAAACCCAACTGATATTTCCTGCATCACATTCTGGAAAAGGGGTGGTTTGAACTTTGCAACCTCGACAGATATTATGTGGCAACAATAGGGCTAAATGGTTTTTTCAGATAATTAGAAAACGTGTAGAAAATAAAGAAAATGACAAAAACGATCTAAAACATTTTCAAAAATTGATCTTGGGTTCCCGGTTCATGAAAACTCGTTTTAAAAAAGGATCGGCCAATGTTTAAAAATTTATATGATCCATAACTCGGGTTGGATCCTGCTGACCCAGGTGAAAGACAGGGTTAATCGGGTTAAACAGAAGTGTTAAAATCAGCTGTTTTGTTTTTTTGGGTTTTTATAATATATGTTGTGTTTATTACAAAAGTAAAAAGTATAAAAAACTATAATTTAAAGTTTATTGCTTATTTTCAGTTTGAATATTAAGAAAATCTTTAAAAATAACAGCACGACCAAGATCAAAGAAAAACGGTTATATTTTGTTTTGATACAAAGCCAATAAAAGAAGGCCAAATAAACCATACATGTTAATAAAATTTCAGTAAATCTCAACAACAGCTGATTGGATCTACTCCAACTCATCGGATCAATTTTAAAAATGCCTCTAGTGTTAACGTGCCTGATCCAGCAAACAGGTTAACACACGGATATTTTCCCTTTAGTTGGTATTGTATATTGTTCGATAAGACCCGTCGTGGTTGCAAGGTTCAAACAGCTCTCTTAAGTGTGCTTGGGTAATGCTTTTGTAGCTACACCTCGGTGATCTCACGGAAACCGATGTTTTTCATAGCTCTTGCCAAACATATACATATTATGTAGGCATATTCATTAAATATTATTTATTTACATATGAAACCTAAAGCTATTTATGCTTCAGATTTATATGGTTTAAATAATTTTGGTTTATCTCCATTATTAATTTGAGTTTGCATTAATGACATTTTTGATGCTGGCATCAATAAATTGTCGTGAACTGGAGGACTTAAACTAATTTCTGAGCGATGCGAATCGGTAGGGGAAATTTTAGGAGGCATTTGTTGACATGAAGTCATCTCCCCAAAGTTTAAATTTATATTAAGTCCCTGTGAAAGTTGACTTTGTGGTAATCCTTGGTGTAATCCAGGAGCTAACCCTGTTGGAGCAGGGTTATATCCCATATTAGGCGGATGATGCAGCATATGTGGATTTGGCATTGGCATACTAGTGGGAGGTACGCCAAAAGGGGGATATGGTGAATATCTTGGATAATGTGGCGGGTAGATAGCACCAGGTGGAGAGTAGTTTACAGTAGAAGCAGCTGCTTGCAGTAAGTGCGCTGCGAATATAGGATCGCTATAGACAGCTGCGTAAGGCCATGCAATTGCCATTCTTTGCCTCTTGTCTTTCATTCTTCTGTTTTGAAACCAAACCTGAAACAAAAATAAAATTATGTTAAATTTGTACGGGCTGGCGAAGATTCTGAATACATTAAAAATTTTCCCCAATTGCTGATTTTTATATATTAATGCACAAAAGTGTTGATACATTTAAAAAAGTATAATGGTTTTAAAACAAGAAAAAATATTATTTTGGGGAGCTTATTGCAACTTTATTGAATCTTAAAATACATCTAGTTAAAAATGACAAAAACTGAGACATTGTTTTGGTAAGTTGAATATTTTGTACGTGTACATTCTTATAAAAAAAACGTTATTAATTTTCAAATTCTAAACTTAAATATAGTTCTTTAAAAAATATATATGAGTAGGTGTCATTTTAGAGAAACAAAAATACAAATAAATAAAATAAATGTTATTATATAATACATTTCTTATTAAGCTACAAAACAATGTTTTTATAATATACGATATTTCGTGCATAAATGTAAAATTACTCAAAGAATCGTATGTTAAATTTATTACCCATACTACCGTGTATATTAACTCATATCATCATCATCATATTATAAAGAAGCAAAGTTTGTAACTTTGTGTGTTTGTTTGTAAGGGCTAATCTTCGGAAATACTGAACCGATTATTTTTCGTACAATCAGAAAGCTACACTATTCAGGAGTACTATAAGCTATATTTTATTATAAATAAAAATGTTAGAGAAAAATAATGACATGGTAAGATGTATACGGAAAAATATAATTAACGCCCAACGCCCAACGAAGTGGACACGGGCCGGCTATTTTTAAGTAAGCAATTTTTTTTATTCAAAAGTTTTTTATATTTAGCAGCATTTTGTTTAATTACAAAAGCGGATACTTCCGACATTTTACGATTTTACATAATAAAATTTTTAACCGGTGCTAAGCAATTAACACATTCTTGGTTAAATAAAATACGCTAATACAGCTTTTAAGAACATCAGAACTTGCCGCTTTTGTTAACAAACCGCTCATACGCAATACTCGACCATAAGGTATCATGTTATTAAGCCAGAAACAGTATGGTAGCCTAATGGACAGATAAGTTAGGTATCATATGTTTTACGATGTGCTAACTACTTGAAAAAGATCAAGGCAATAAAGCCGATGTCGGCTACTAAGGCGTACCATTGTTTAATCTTTGTATAAATAATTATGATCTTTAATAGTTATTTAATGAACGGAAAAATCCTTATATTTAAATAGTTTGTTAAAAGCTGTTTGATTTTTTCGATGTGATTCATACAGTTATGCATATTAAATCTATATATTAACGACGCATATGTATAATAAATAAAAACATTATTCCCAATTATACTTAAACTGTAAGAATATTTTTTGATAAAAAAAAACTCTCAATATAATAAAAAAAAACATTTTTGACTTTTTGTTTTTGTACGGAATTCAATAAATTTATACAAAATATTTAGTACATGGGTCAATCAACTTTTATTTGTTTAAGTGCGTTTCTATTTAAATAACTGCAATTTCAAAAATTCATATATGGGTACCTAACAAGAAAAAATATGCTTTGTTTTTCTTTATTGTTCAGTATGGCATTTTATTGCATATCTATACAGTGTGTCTACGTAAGTTGGCGTATGGAAAACTTTTTTATTATTAATTTTACGAAAAAAAGTTATTCTTTATAAAAAGTTCTGCATGGTCCAAAATCTAAAATACAATCATTAGATATCAAATTGTGTCAGTCATCTACGAGGTTTTGCCAAAAACATATTTTTTGCTTAAGAGAAAAGTACCTGTATTATTGCTAGTATCGCAAATTGTTATAATGAAGGGTGCTTAAAATTAAATATTACCTTAAAATGTGCAATTTTGTTTATTAAAAAAAAAATTGAATTGTTTCTTTCTTTCAAGGAAATTTAAGTTTGTACATTAGTGCATTGTACATTCATCCAATTTTTATGTCATTAAATTTAAAAAGTATTTAACCTTGTCCCATGAAATTTAAAATAATAAAATGTATCGCACCAATGTAGAAACCTAAATTTTTACCATTATCGCAGAAAAAAAGAAAAATATGTTTTCTTGTAAATAAACAAAATTGCATATTTAGAAGTAATTTTTAATTCAAAACATCTTTTTTTTATAACATTTTTCGATATTAGCAAAAATACAGGTAAGTAGGTACTTTACTTTACTCTTTAACAAAAATTACATTTTTGGCCAAACCTCGTAGATGACTGATACAATTTAATATCTGATGGTTGTTTTTTAGGTTTTGGACAATGCAGAACTTTTTATAAGGAATAACTTTTTTCGTAAAATTAATAGTAAAAAGTTTCCCATATGACGCGGACTTACGTAGGCACACTGTATATTTGATCGCAGCAAAAGTTCGTCGCACCGAATGTCCGTCAGACAACCACGATACTTTTTAAAATCTAACTATAAATGGCGTAGTGGGTACACTGTGGGTAATAAGTATTCTTGGTAAGTTTCACAAAATAAGAGTTTTTGGTTTTAATATATGTCCGTCAGAAAATCAGCAAACATACGGAAGTAATTAATGTTTTTTATTAAATTACGTTGTTTACACACAAAAAATAAAATTCTTGCAAATAGAATACGGATTTTCTTGAAAATTTATTTTTAACTTAAAACAAATTTTCTTGAGGTAAAACAATATTCTTGCCCCAAGAAATTACATTATTTTCATATTAAATAATATTATTCTTACTATATTTAGTTTTGTTTTTGGGTTTTCGGTCAATTAAATGAGAAACTATTTGATGTTTGTTGACGTTTCGGTTTATTATTAAACCATCTTCAGAATCTATAATTTAAAAAACAACGATCTTAATTTTAATACAAAGCAAAGAAAAATATACAAAGGGCGCTGCTATTATTAATATAAAATAATTTAAAATTAACATACCTTTTTTATTATTTTTAAAACTTAATCACTAATATTTAACAAATTAAAACTACAATGTTACATTTTTAGTTCTCTCTAAGCTTTCAAAATGTAACATTGTAGTTTTAATTTGTTAAATATTAGTGATTAAGTTTTAAAAAATAATAAAAAAGGTATGTTAATTTTAAATTATTTTATATTAATAATAGCAGCGCCCTTTGTATATTTTTCTTTGCTTTGTATTAAAATTAAGATCGTTGTTTTTTAAATTATAGATTCTGAAGATGGTTTAATAATAAACCGAAACGTCAACAAACATCAAATAGTTTCTCATTTAATTGACCGAAAACCCAAAAACAAAAACTAAATTAATAAATATACGGTCAGGAAAAGAATATACTAATTCTTACTATATATTCTTCAAACAAGTATATATTTTTAAAATAAGACACAATTTGTCTAAAATTAAGAATAATATAATAAGAGATATTTAAGAATATCTATTCTTACAGGAAAACTTAAATTTCTTTAGCCAAGACAAAGTATTATTTTTATTCTCTACTTAAAACATAATTTTACTTTGGAATAAAATTCTTGTTTATTTAATATTATTTTTGTTAAAGACTATGGCTTTTTTAAAAGAAAACTAAAAATATATTTATTTTACAGTCAAAACAATTTATATTTATTTCTTTCACTTAAGAAAATTTAGGTTTTATATTATTAAACCAAAATATTATATTCTTGGTTACCATAATTAGGTATCAAAGGTATTTTCCTTATTCATTTTTGCAAAAAACGTTGCCCAGAAAGGTGCGTATCGGCGAACCGGGAAACAAGAAACGCTTCCTTGTACACTGCAAGATTATAAGAAGTTAAAAAAATGTACTAAGGAGATTAAGAAAGGTTGACTAGATAGCCAAAAAGTAAGATGACTGCAGGCCGAGGAGGATTTTGAGGAAAACGTCGGCACCACCATGGTCTAAGTACCGGAAAATAACGAACACCACATAAATGGTCATAAACTTGACAGAAAGGAGGTGTGGGCTCCGAAAAAACCAACGAAGTTAGATTAGTGCGATCCTGCTTGTAGAAATGGAGAAAAACGCGTCACCCCTCAGGCGCGTTATACTACCGGATTTGGATTTAAATAGTAAGTCAGACGATTGTTTTATAGCTTTTGTTCTAAAAAAATATATTTTAATAAACTGTAAAACATTTTTTTAACTATTTTTAGTTAGTTAACCTCAACTTTTACTGAAAATCATAATCAATAGAAAAATTTTATGTTATACACTTTTAAGCACTTTTTGGTATTTAATTAGGTAGTCTCAAAAATTTTATTTTTAAAAGTCTTGATTTTGAAGTTGATGATTGATGAACCACCATGTAAATCCTAGAAAAAATTTTGTTATAGCTTTTGGCATTTCGGATAAAGTAAAAATGTTTATGAAGAATAACTTCTTTTGAAATATTAAAAATATTTTTTTACAGGTATAGTCAAGTTCATCCGTGGACACACATTGTAGTTTTATGGGGTAGTTGAATCACCGTGCTCAAAATATCCACATTAAAGCTACTATCGTGCCGGGACCATCGAGAACTGAAATCTTCACAAAGAAAGTACTAACGAATACACTGGAAATGCCGGACGCAGAGCACCAAAAACTCTTGTTTTTATTAACATCTGCTGTACCAGGGAAATTTTCATTAATAGGATGCTAGACGCCTCAGCAAGGTTGGCTCTAAGGGACGTCCAGAAGGTTTAACATAACATCATAAAAATATTATACTATTAAAAGCTTTGTTTTGTACTCTAACAATAACAATTGTGATAAATAAAATTTGTATAACAATCTTTAGTTTTAAATGAAAACTAAGTAGTTTTATTTGAAGAAAGTATTTAATTATGATATTCTTTAACCAAGATAACCCTAAAGTAATATATTCTTGGCCAAAGAAATGTATTCTTAACTTAAGTTTTAATTTGTTTTTGCCGAAGAAAACATATGTTAATTAAATTGATCGCTCGACAAGAATATATTTTCTCCAATAAAATTAGTGCTTTTCTTCGCTAGATAATCGCGTCGACAAAAAATATCTACGAAGAAAGCATTAATATTCTTAACTTAAAAAATTATGTTTACTTAACTGAATCTACCTTTATGCTTGTACTAAAATAATGTTTTTAAGAATATAATTTACTGATAAGAAGAATATATTCTTTTCGTTATATACAACTCACAACGTGTCTTGAGTCAAAGCAAATTGTTTTAAGTTAAGACATCTTTTTTGTGTGTAAGATCATATTTGATATTAATTTTCCTGTGAGCGTCAAAAAATAACAAAAATCATATATGTTCTATTAGACAGTTCAAGGTTTAGAAAATTTTAAAAATGTCCATCAGACAAACAGTCTCTTGTAAAACCAGTCACTTGGATAACTAAATGGTTGTTTATAGGATATGGTGGCTTTATATGACAAGATAGTTAGTTCTGTTGGTAGTGACCGTGCTTTTTGATCCTGGTGCTGTGGGTTCGAATTAGGTGTACATGGGATGTACCTAATGGGTATTTTTCTGGTTTCATCGTTAAAATTGTTTAAAGTGCTTTGCACAGTGCAGATTACAAATAAGGAAGTAATTACCAATTATTTAAAATAAATGAATATTACAATAGAAAGTTGATAAAGATGTGAAAATTTTAAAACCAAGACAAAAAAAAGTTGATTCACCAACATTGCTTAAGAATTTAGGATTTCTTAAAGATGAAAATTGAAAATAAGACTCTTAATATGCCAAAAATACATACCTTTATAGTACTCTCCGGAAGATTTAGCTGAGCAGCTAGCTCTACCCTACGGGGTCTTGAGACATAATTTTCTTTAAAAAATTCTTTTTCTAATCTTCCCAATTGCTCTCGTGTAAAGGCAGTTCGGTACCGGCGAATATTTGGATCATTTGAATTTGGACTTAAGGGGGTATTTTTATTAAGTTCAGTCGATCCACCTGGACTTGATGAATCTGAAAAAAAAAAAGAAAAGTTTTTTTAATACATTAGGTATTGAGAGACAAAAAGTTCTTCGGTTCATGCAGGTTGTATGAAGCATGGGTTTACGTTATTGGGCATTTTAGAAAAACTTTACTGATGTTAACCGATTATCCTCTATGACAGCGACAATAATTTGATTGTTTTTTTATATAATTTTTAATAAAAAATATAAAAACAAAATTTAAATGGGGTAAATAAGTATAAATATCCACGTCTAAAAATCCTGAAAATCTAGGAAGTACTAAATTTACTTTATTGAACACTTACTTAAAAAATGTATAAAAAAAACGTTTAATCTATAGAAAAACATAGTGTCTTTTAGACTAAAACTAACAATCAAAAAATTAAAATTTTAATGTAATTTAAAATAATAATATATCTACTTCAAGATTTTAATTTTTGCGTTTTACAAAACACTGAATGAAGGAACCGTTTTTACATCTTAAACAATTTTATTACGTTTTTCTATTGGTACACCCTGCATACATGCAGAGATCGAATAAGCTCTTTAGTAATAGGTAGTTTAATTTAATTATAATATAATTTAGCCCTATAAAACTGAAATAAGCATCGTTTTTAATAAAACCTAAGCAAAAAAAGAAGGAAATTTTAACAGGAAATTAGTTGAAGTGTTTTAACGAAAACATTAGTGTGTATAAAGTGCTTAATTAACAATTAGCGTTCTTCCCTAAAAACAAGGATCTCGGAAGAGGGTCTAGACGTTTAAGTGGTTAAATGGTAGCACAACAGACATGGTGTTGTTCAAACCACTTAGGTACATCAAGTTGACCGGCAGATTTAAGTCGGAAGAAACGGCGACAAACTTCCGTTTAAATTAAATGTCATAGTTATTTTTATAACTATTATTAAAATCATAGCAGTAATAATATTAAATATTTATCATTGTTAGAAGTGTTGGAATTACCATAACGATTAATTAAAAATAGTATGCTTTTTAAATAAAAATATGATAGCTCTACCAAAGATATGATATATCACTTTAAAATTTATTATTTGCACTTTTCACTAAATATATTGCATTTATCACAAAATGGCTGCTGTTAAAACCCCCTCCGCAATTACCCACTGACTCTCTTTACCCACATATCATTTTTATTTCGGTAGGTAGGTATATAAAACAAAAAGTTTAAATTAACATAAAATATTTAATTATACCTGGGTCCGGACTTTATTTATACAAAAACTTTAGCAATTGAATACACAAAATATTAAATTGCTTACCATTATACAGGGTGTTTCTAAAGAAATGCGAGAAATTTTAGGAGGTGACTTTTCATCAAAGTATAAGAAAAAAATGTATATGAACATAATATGTCCTAAACGTCTTAGTTTTTGAGATACAGGGTGTTAAAATTTACAAAAAACCAGAATATTTCGAAAACACTTATTTTAGTAAAAACTGTTATACTGGATATAGATAACCCTTATATAAAAAGGTATTTATAGTTTTTGTTACATAATTGCTAATTAAAAATTATAAAACCTAATTTTTAAAAGCAATCCTTTTTTATGGTAAATTTTGCAGAGCAAAAAATTCCTTACCTTGAAAGCACATTTATATACTATACTGACTTTATTTTGTACTAAAATATGTTTTATTGTTTATAAACTACTAAAAAACAATAAAAAGGTTCTACGCCAGTGTTTTGAAATAAACGATTCTAATATAAAATAATGCACCTCGACGTTTTGTCTCTCTGTAGGTGTCATAATTTCTGCATGAAAAAGGAATAGTATGAGAAAAATAGTCAATGTCAAAAATTCGTCTATATTTTATGTAATTTTTAAAGTGTTTTGCATTGCAAAATACTTTGAGTGGCAAATTATTTCTTTTAATATGATTTACCATAAATATTGATCATGGGATGCATGCAATATATATTTGTGTATAATGAAACAAACATTTTCTAACTAACAAAAACAGCGAGAAAATCATATGAAAATTTCAAGACTCAGTATTAAAAAAATAAACACAACAAAATTTGACAGTAAAAGTTTTTATATTTTGTTGGTATTTATTATCAATATTTTAGAATTCGATTTGACCAACTCATATCTGACATCGGAAGTGGTTTGGAAATAATGTTTACATTTTTTTAAACTCTTTTTTTTTAATATTGTGCCAAAATTATTTTTATAACATGTATTTTGGAATTGTAGGTGTTATTTTTAGACATATACTCCCAATCACTAAGATAAAGTACATTAGTCTTTTCTCGAAACGGGTTATGTTTAAATAAATGATCTGGTCTTTTCCTAATATTTTAAGTAAAATTGTTGACTTACCTCTGTTATACGAGGGATTACTTGGAGATTGTGGAGGACTGGGTTGTCCGTGATGAATATTCCCATTAACATAATGTGGAGGAATAATATCGAGAACCACAGATCCATTATTTTGTTCAGCTTGATGTCCAAACATTTTAAAATTTTCGTGGGAATGCATTATAAACGAGAGTTTTTCTACAACCACCAACACTAAGTCACTTAAAAAAAAACAAACACTTAACACACTGACTCCTACTTTTCTTTTAATTCTTTTTCTGTTTTACTTTTTGACTCTTTTTTCAATATAAAATTGGCGAATATAATGTAAATGCTCAAGTCCGGTTTGTTAAACAGAATGCTGGCCTAACAGGTTTATTTAAGGTTTTTAAATGAGAGTAAAATAGGCGGGGCTTCAAAAGATCTGGTTGGTTGTGCGGAAAACGATCGGTGATTGGTGACTCCACCTCTGGTTTCCTATGTAACGACTACATAGAGCTCAAAATAGTATGAACGTCTTTATGAACCTTTAGTAGATGTCGGGATATATTAGGGTGATATGGGGTGCCGGCGCTCTTAAGTCCTAATGAGAAATTCTTTTGTCTCCCTCTGTTGTGCCTTATTTGGCTGTTCGTATTGATTAACTTTATGTTTCTTCATAAAGTAGCTAAATTATTTTATTTAGCGATGCTGCAAAGCTGCGAAGCTAAATGGGACTAAGGAATATTGCTTTTATTATTCGGGTTTATGGTTTAATGAAATGGTTATGCTAGTACATTATTTCAATTAAAATACTTTTACCTATTTCTACATACGTATTTACATACAGGGTGTCCGGAAAGGTAAGGTCGTGAATAATGGGGTTATAGAGTGAGTCAAAATAATGTTAGTACTTCATATAAAAATAGTTCTACAATGCGCTTCGTTAGGAGGTTATTAAGCTTCTACAGTACTTATCAATGATATTTGGGCAACTAATTTATCTTATAAGTATCTATTTATGGTTCTTTTCATGGGTAAACGGATGTTCAGTAGATAAAGTGGTATTAAACATTGCAAGACGATCTCCTTTTATATACTGTAGGTATGCATTTTTGACAGAAGAGACAAATTGGACATTTTGCTTTTCCCGCTGGATTTCTTTTTTACAACTTATACAAAAAGAAATACCTTATTTGAATCGATATCCTGTACTGGTGTTTAATCTAGAAACAGTGGCGCATTTACCAAAAGGCTGAGTAGGCTGAAGCCTATGACGGCGTTTCTTAGGGGGCGGCAGACGTAGTTTAGGGGCGGCAAAATAAAATTGGTACGTAATAAATAATTTTGTGGATGATTTCAAATGTTATTTAGTACGTAAATTTTTTTTTGCTCTTCAAAATTATTTTTATCGGAAAAAAATTAAACAAAGGGGCGGCGAAAATAAAATAGCCTACGGGCGGCAAATTTGTAAATGCGCCTCTGTCTAGAAATGTTTTTCTGAGGGGAGTTTACCGATTCCGAAAAGGATCCTAAAGTTACCCAAAAATATATTAGGACCACTAAAACAGTTTAAAAGCAGAAAAAACGTCCTCACCTTAAAAAAACAAAGAAACAAATTGTAAGTATACTTACTTTGAGATTACCTTTATACCTAATTTGCCAACCAAATCTAATTTGGTGTCCCAAATTTCTACAGGGGGAGGGGGAGTTCCTTGCTCCGAGGGAGATTATCCCTCCCGGGTCACCCTCTGAATTCAATGCTGTCTTGTACCGTCCTTTATAAAATTGCATTATAAAAACAAACATACCAATCATTTTATATGAATGTGATAAACTAGATATTTAATAAAATCATTAAAAACGGGTTAGTTAGGTAAAAATATTGTTCTTAAAGTAATTTTACCATATTTTAACGATTTTCTTAAATATGTAGCTAAATACTGATCAGCTAAATACCATAACACATAGGCAATGTGAGGAAAAGAGACAATCTAATGTGAATACATCCTTGTTACTTTACTGGCCGATATACCTTTAACTATTGCTTATACAGTATATAACTATGTATATGAACTGCCTGTATTTAAAATGCCATTTTTTCTGAGAACGGTAGGTACAAGATATCAACTAAAATAAAAAGATAAAGAAATTAAACGGTCAAAGTTCAGAAAAATTTTCAATAAAATAACGTAAACAGCTCTAAACAAAACATAGTTTGATTACAATCAAAACGTTTAAATTTTAAATTGATATTTTGGCCAAATTGTAAAGGTAAAATAATATTTCAATATTCTCTTTATTGATTACAAAGTTTCCAATTCCAAATGAACTTCCTTAATGATCTTTTGCTTCAAAATCAAAAATAAATGTGGGTTACTCTTTTAAGGAAACATCGGGCTTTTATGGTTTTTCATTGTCCCTTCGTAAATAATATTTTTTTAGAAGGAGATATTTTTATCAGAAATAACCTTGTCCTCTTGTAAATCCTATACGTCGACATTCTGTTCATTTATCTTTTAAAAATCCACACTGATGTTTTTTTTTTGTAAAATTACACTTTGGGTCATTGGTTAGGGCGGGGCTAGTTGAGCATAGAGGTAAGTTGGGCAATCCAAATATATCAAAAACTATCGACCGTACGCAAACGCATCAAATAGCGTAAAGAAGGGGTTGCGCAAGAGGAACACATCGCGCGACCGCCAGTGGTGACGCGGCGATCGAGAAAAGTACCCCCACGTATTGTTTATTTTGTGATTAAAAAGTATAATAATTTTCAGACAGAATATTTCGTCTGTAATAGTTAAATAATATCCTTTTTCAATCAAGTAAGTGTTAATCTTTAGTAAATTTATTGCAGTTTTGATTTTTATAAAGATACTGAATATAATTCTATCCGTTTTTTAATAAATTCACTTTTGCTTTAAAATTTCAGGTTGGGGTTAGTTGAGCTACAGTTGTCCACCTAACCCCACGATTTTAACAGAAGTATAAAATGATTTTTTTATTTTTTTAGGATACGGACTTATAAAAGTTCGACTACTAGAGGTTCCTATACTACTCAAGACTTATATGAGGCTGCATCCCGTACAAGCAACAAAAAAACGAGCTGACCTATCTAATTCATAAATTTTCTCCGGAAATAGTTCGACCATACCAAAGGCTGGTCAAAAAGGAGCCAAATCACTGACAAATAATATCTATTTAATATATTTTTTTAAATTATATCAGCAATATTGATAGTTGCATATAAAGTCTGTTTATTAATAGAAAGTCTAATCTTTAATTAATGCTATAATAAAGTTAACTTGGAGTTGATGTTTTGTTGATTTGATTTTTAGTTTTTTTAAACAAATAAAAAATTACTTTGTTTTGTTTTAAATGAAGATTTAGACTCCTAAATGTCTTAAATGTTTTTTTTTTATGATTTGTATAAGCTATGTTAATAATAATTATACAAATATTCAAGTTTAAATTCAGTAGTTAGGCTAAGATAGGTACATTGCAGTTTTATTGATGAGATTTGTTGTTTTGTGACTATAGGATTATAAATATAAAAAGCAAATTGTCAAAATGTATTTTTATTGTAAACCTACCTAACATTATACCTATAATTTGGCTGTACTTTCTAAGTGCTCCACTAGCCCCATACCCTTGCTCAACTTACCTCACATATGGGGTACGTTGAGCATACCTGACTATCTACATTAAAATAGATGTAGCTCCTTAATTTAGCTTACAAAAAGAAGTTACTATGGACACTATTGCTAAGGGATAAATTGCCAATCCATCAGTATGCATCATAGGCCATTAAGACATATTGTTGAGGAGCTATAACCGATCAAGTGAAAAATTGCTCAACTAGCCCCGCCCTACCCTACTTATTCCAAGGTTAGTTATTCTTAAGCAAATCGCAATTATAATTTTCATTAAAAGATTACTATACTTAAATAAAACCTAGTTTGTTTTATACTAAGAGAAGCTAAAATATTCTACCCAGTATAGCTATACTTATTTAAATAATATATCAAATTAAATTAAATAAATATTTAATATTGATTAAAGGGCTATATGCTTTCTCACACAAGATTAGTTGTTATTGCGGATATATGAATGTAAACTTGCATTTAGTCAAGATTATTACTCTTAAATATAGCTGATATTTTTTTCAGTGTGAAATTTCTTATTGGAAAATAATATAATATTAATGTAAACGTATTTTTACACAGTAAAATGTAATTTTGGCTCATTATACATTTTTGTGTAAAAATACCATCACAAAGGAATAGAATTCCGTTGTAAATATATGTACATAGTTTTTTAGTGCACTAAAAAATTGTGTGAAATTACATACTGGGTCATTGGTTGTATGTAGCCACAGTCATATGTGTTTCTTATTAGAAGTAATATTACATTAATGTAAATGTAATTTTGGCATTTTAAACATTTTTTGTGTAAAAATGCCATCACAAAGGAGAAAAATTCCGTTGTAAATATACATACTTTTTTCAGTGTACAAACGCAATACATATTTCTACAGGGTGTAATTTATTTGATGGCTAAAAATCCAGAATATGATGCCTAAACCCATTTTAGAAAGAAAATGTCATATTAATGCCCTAAACCTCCTAACTTTTGAGCTACAGGTTACAGGATGTTAAAGTTTAAAGAAAAAATATTTTTCTCCTGAAATTTGGCACGAACCTACTAGAGATCAATGGATTTTGTTTTTTTTGAGAAGATTTTTCAATATTTTTACCAGTAACGTCCCTACGGGAAGAATACTGAAGATTTAAAAAAATATATGGTAGGTATGCCATTTCTGTTTTTTAGGAAATAAAAATAATTGTTTTTTAAATCCTCAATTATTTTGCAAAAAATTTGACCTAGCCTACTATACAGGGTGTCACAAATTCGAGGGGCACCATTAGGATCTCGGGAACGGTAAAAATACAAGGTTGGTTAAATTGAGGCAGTGTTGTAGATGTATAAAATGTATGTTTAAAAATATTCCTTTTTAAAAATTTAAAAATTTGCAGCCATTCCGGAATTATCCGAAAAAAAACGTACCTAATTTTGCAATTTTTCTCAGTTTATTTGAAGGGATATTTTAAAACCAACGACACATTATTAAGCATTGCCACTTTTTCTGTTCTATAAAATGATGTCAATAAATTTAAGCTCCGACCTTTCGTCTTTGAGCAACCATAATCAACTTTGTTTTTTTACATAGGCAGAACATTTGGTTTTAAACCTAATACACTCGTATTTTAATTGTAAATCTAACGATACATCATACTTTTCATTTATGCGATGCGACGTTTAGAACCAATTATTTCAAACGATCTTAAAAATTTTCATTGAAAGGTAAGTATGCATCATTCAACTAACAAGCTACAAGAATTAATGTAATCTACATAAAATTAACTCCACGTAATATAATAAAGCATTTAATTTAGTCAAACTCAACTTTATCGTAGCCTATCATAAAAAAATGTATGCATACTTACCTGCGAACAAAAATTTCTTCGAACTTTTGGAAAAGATCGATATTTCTAATGGCGAAATATTGAATGTTGATGGTTTTCGGTTTGAAACGTCGCATAAATGTAAGGTGTGATATATCGTTGAATTTAGAATTAAAATTCAAGTTATTGGGTTTAAAACTAAATATTTCGCTTATTTAAAAAAACAATGTTGATGATGGTGGCTCAAAGACGAAAGAAAAAAAAGGATCTTAAATTTAATGACAATATTTTATAGAACAGAAAAAGTGGCAATATTAATGTGTCGTTTATTTTAAATTATCTCTGTAAACAAATCGCAAAATTTCGGTTTTTCCTGATAATTCCAGTCAGCAAATTTTTAAATTTTTAAAACGAAATATTGTATAGGATCAAAATTCGCAACTTTGCCCCAATTACACCAACTCTGTATCGTAAACCGTTCCCAAAATCCCAATGATAGCCCTTGAATTTGTAACACCCTCTATACTTTAAAATAATTTTGCTATACCAAAAATTAATTAAATACGTTTTTTATTTTTTTACGCGCAAACGGTGCTTCGGATAAAGAAAGTTTAGGAGGTAAAATTTATTGCGAAATAAATGGAAACTTTAAAAATAATTTTTATGTTTAGAAAAAGCAATGGCGTAACTTTTTTAATCTCCAGCTCCCGTTCGGACGCCAATGGTCGAAATAATTAAAAATCTTTCACACCAAAAAATGGTTCTTAGTAGATGCTTGTTTAATTTTATAAAAATATCTTAGAGAGTTGTACAGAAAGTTTTAAGAAAACGATTTTTTTCTTAAAACTTTAAAACTCTGTGGCTTAAAAGTTAGGAGGTTTGGGACATATTATGTTCATATGAACTTTTCTTCCTAAAATAGGTAATTATTGTCTAGAAAGTGGGAGCACCTGCGATTTTGCCGAAATTTGGCATATGGAGGTCTTTTGGGGCGCTGATCACGAATATGAAAGATTTTTTTTCGAAAACATTTCTTTCTCGAGATATCCATAATCAAAGTTGAAAATCAAACTAATCTAATTTTTACTATATTCTCCCTTGTTTTTGTACACAATTCTTGATTTAAAGCTAAAGTGGCACACAATATTTGATTTCCACCTTTTAAAACCCCATTTTCTACTTATTTTAACACTTTTTTCTTTAAATAAATTTTATAGCTTTACTTTTAATCGTAGCAAGTTATGGTAGAGGCGGTGAAGCAGTGCATGCATGGTTGCAGCAATTTTAAATGGAACCTTTGCAAATTATTTGATAAAAGATGTAAAATACATAGAAAACAGGGTTTTAAAAGGTAAAAATTAAATATTGTGGGCCACTTTAGCTTTAAGAATAGTGTGCAAAAAGAAGGAAACTATAGTGCAAATAAGATTAGTTTAATTTTCACCTTTGATAATGATAAAACTCCAATATGCCAAATTTCGCCAAAATCGCAGTTGCTCTAACTTTCTATAGTAGGGGAGCCCAAGATGCTAAATTTGCAGTTACTCGAGCGGCATAGAGACCTATTGGGTTGCAAAGCTAAGATGATAAGAAGAAAAAAATGTTATATAATGTATACCGTAAAACAGGGCTACTTTGACATACTTTTAGGGCTTTTTGATCAGTATCTTTCAAATTATTTGTAGAAAAGTAGAATTATTTGGTGTCAAAGTAGCCCCGTATGTGGGGTTATTTTGACAAGCCTTTGTTTTGGCTTACAAATCAAAGTAAAGCTTAGATTGGGGTTAGTTTGACACCAAAAATACGTTTTTTGGTTGGTGGTGGTTTATTGAAATAAAACACTATCAAACGGCAAACTTAAAAGAATTATTTATTTAACATTTTGAAAAAAAAATACATTTTAGCCGTTTTAATTAATCGTCTTCAAAACAAAACATTCATATTGAGGATTAGAAGATCCTTTATAGCCCTAATTTCACAGACCCATTGCTTGCAGGTAATACAGCAAATCCATTCTTTTCCACGATAAAACCTGAAGTCGCATAGACATATAGTACAAAGATTTTTATTTGGCTTCTTTTTTTTGGTTTTGAAACTAACTGGGTTAATGATAAATCTGAAGACGAGCATGGGCTAGACGGCTGAATAAATGATCATCTGCATCATCACTGGATGGTCCTGCCTGGTCTTAAACATTTGCATTTGTAACTGCAACGCCGTCTAAAGTGATCTGAGAATCAGGTTTCGTGACTAACTTTTTGCCTCTTCTATGTCGAATCCTGTTCTGATCATAGCCGCTTGATTCTTTTAAGAAGTCTAGTAAAGTGACATCTATGATTCTACCAGAATCATCCATTCCTAAAGAAAGTTTTTTAAGAACAACTCGAATGGGCTTAAACCTGTTCCTGTAAAAGCACTTTTAAGATTGTCTTGCACATTGGGGAATAGTGCGTCCCAGAGTCTTTTTAAAAGAGTAGGGAACTGTTCTTTTGGAATAGAGCCTTTTTGCATTGACTCTCGTCTCCATGTATCCAAAACTCGGTGCCAACATCTTTTAAAGGGCCAAAGACTCCTACGTCCAGCGGCTGTAACAGGTAGGTAGCATTGGCTGAAAATGCAGTAAAATAAATGTTGTTTTCGATCGAGGCTTTAACAACATCTGGCAAGAAATGCGATGCCAAATTATCGCCTAAAACAATCACATGTTCGTGTTTGTCTCTATTTTTCTCAATGTGTGGCAACAAGTTTGAAAAACCAAACTTTAAACAACATCATGTCGAACCAACCCGATTCACTATGCTGATAAAGGGCACCTGGAAGACCCCCTTTTGTCCAGTTTTCGTAAAGATTTTTCGATTTGTATACAACCATAGGTGGCAAGAAATCTCCTGCAGCTGTTCCGCAAAACTTGACACTGACTGAGGTTCTCGAGTGTTCTTGTATTCGCTCTAAACGTTTTCTTCCTCCTGGTTCGAGAACCTTAAGGGCTCGTGGCTTATCAGTTTTATTTGTCTCATCGTAATTATAAACATGAGAAGGTTTTGCACCTGATGAAACGCCAGAAATATTTTTGAAAAACTCATTTATTTCAGTGGGTTCCATGGATGCCCTTTAACCTGACCTAATATTGGTTGCTAATCATCGGAAAAGTCCATTTCGTTTAGCGAATGCATTAATAAAATCGTAGCCTGGCATATTATTGGCCAATTGTGGTATCACCTTACCTTGCTTGCTCACGAACTGTTTTCAAGATTTTCTAAGATCTGATTTAGTTATAGGAAATTCCCAATCTGACACGGTTTGTAACGTCTGAGATATTATATTATATCTTCAGGTAGCAAAACAGTAGGGTGACCAGGTTTGCCGTCATGAGACCCACGAACTTTGTAAAGAAGGGTGATCCGATATATTTTATATTTTCTTGCTTCTGCACTTTGCGATAATTTACCGCTCTTTACTTGCTCAACTGCCTTTTTTATATCTTCTTCTGAATATTTTTTGTACATTCGGCAACCAGGCTTCTTTTTATACTTTATACCATTATCTAAGTGTTTAAATAAGCAAATGTTTACTGAAAAAACTTGTGATAAACATACACCTAACCTTAAAGTGTTAAATATTATAAAGTGGTAGGGCTACGCGCGGTCCGGCCGATTTTTACTAAGTTTAGAAATCGTTGTCAAAGTAACCCCAATATGTGTCAAAGTATACCCCAAAGTCAAAGTAGCCCTGTTTTACGGTACCTTTTCATCGGGGGTTAAGCGGTTATACACTTTTAAGTATGTTTTCGGTTTGTGGAAATAGTAATTATAAATTATATATTTTTCGTTATCCTTGAATAATTTTCTTTAAAATAAAAAAAAATAACCATGCTCAAGCATGTCAAAATGACGTGTTTTTACATCTTTGTAGCCCTCCGCTTTCTTTACGTCACTCTCAAATTGTCAGATTAGTGGAATATACACTCTTTAGCATGTAATTAACTCACCCTATCTTAATTTGACGCGCACGAAAATTTCTGATGGATATATGTTTGTTTTTTACGATCGCTCCTGTATAGGGGGCTCATATTTGGTTGAGGTATTTAATCAGGTAAAAGGTATCCTCCGGTATATTTTTTCTGACGCGCTGTAGTAACTTCAGAAGTCCTCTCTTGGGCTCTCCTACCACTAAACAATTACCATCATATTCTCCAATATTGTTAGCCATCTATTAAATTACACCCTGTATATTGGCTCTTTTATTTATCTTTAAACACACCGTAACTAATTATCATTAAGGTTATTTGTATGTCAACAAAATCTGACATTTTAAATGACTTTTAGCTTATATCTTTTAACATTTTTATTTCTATGGCAGTGTGCTGCAGAAGGTTCTTTACCAAATAATATAAATGCTTTACAAGATTCAAAAGTCATACATCTTAAAGGTGTTTCAGATAACATATATTCACAAAATAGTCATATACAACACATAGTAAAAAGAAGTAACGTACAAGGAGAAGATCAAAATAAAATTGAAGCAACTACTTTTGAAATTAAAGCGTTACTTACAAAATGTTCAAAGCCAGCACCATGCGATTGTAACAATAATTTTGAATGCGCCTCTAATGAAACCCAAAATAATAATATAAAAACGAAGGAAGACCGTAGCAAATGCGAAGAAGAAGCAGACGAAAAAATTTTGAAAAATTGCCAAAAAAAAATTTCATTAACTCTAAAAATTAAGAATAAAGGTATAACAAACTGTAAACCACAGTACATAATTTTAGATCATGTGTTTGATGCCGCAACAGATAAAAAACAAAAGTTACTAAATCCCTATGTTTTAAAAATATCACAGAAACCCGTATTACAAGTTTATGATTTAATTTTTGAAAGTGTAGTTAACTCAGGCCCTTCAGAAAAGGTTATAAATAAAAATGATGAGGGATATACAGGATGCAGTACAGATCCAGCAAATCCTACTTGTGGGTCTGTTCAGTACAATAACAAAGAGGTAAGGGTGAGTTTTTTGATGTTTAGCACAGAGATCTCAGAAACCGCTGCAGCTAAAAAAATAGTTAAATGGAAAAATAATTGTAGTTTTTAAGGTACGCGCACATATCACGGCATCGGACGAATCGGAAAAATAGTCCCGGTGAAATTAAATGAGGCAGCGCACGTATATGTGGGCGTTAAGCACCCAAATTAAAGAAATCCGGATAGCTGCAACCCTGTGTGTATCGATTTGTTGCAGCCCCACGTGTATCGATTTATTTGCTTTTGATAGACATAATGTATTCTACAAGCGGTTAGCTGCAGCCCTGTGTGCATAGATTTATAAGCTTTTGATAGACAATATTAAAAGACCCCCAATAGGTGGGGGTCATGGTTAGTTATATCTTTTTTTTTTTTATTAATTTTTTAACCCTTTACATAAGGACACAACATTTTGACAAAAAGCTTACTTGGTGAGTCCTTTCAGTCTTTTCAGTATTTAATGTACAGGGTGTCGCATTTTGGTTGGAACTTCAGCGTATCTCAGTTATTAACTTATTAATAAAGATAGAAACTTGCGGTTTTCGCAAACCTGGGCTACTTTTTTGTGGAACGAAAGGAAACAGTAACTGCCAGTAAGTTTACAGAGATTTTTAATTTGTTTATTATTGTGACAGTGCGGTATTATCCTCTAGGCTAACTAGGCTAAAGTTTAGGGCGCAGATTGATAAATAGGCGCCACAAACAAAAACTCCGTTTAATAAATGTAAGGTTTTAAAATTAAACAAAAATTAAAATTGACTGAAGGCTATATTTACAAAACAAAAACCCTAACATTTTTGTCACATCCTATATAGTGGCAACCCTTATTTTTTGAAGACATTCTAAGGCTAGTTAATAAAATATGTAATTTTAAATAATACAGGATTAACTAAAAAAATGTAATAATTTTTCAAAAACTAAAATTTAAATAAATTCGCATTTTTAATAAACTTGAAGAAAAATAAAAATAGCGATATATTAGTACTGTCATCTAGAGTAAAAAAATGTGCCATTATACAGGGCGTGTCAAATGTTATTTTTTTAATTTAATAGTAGCCTTGAACATAATTTTTTAGGCGAGCCTGTGGCAATACCTTTGTTTAAATACTATATTTAATAAAAAATAGTTTTATCCGGTAAACAGATGAGTGCAGGTCGCTTCCTGTTCGGATTTTAGACCTGTAGTCTTATCGTCTTTTCGTCGCCCTTTTGCATAAAAGGGCGACGAAAACCTTCTAGTTAGTATATTTTCGATCGCTGTGCCGTTCACTTCAAGACATTGACTAAAAAAGTTTTGTCGCAGTTGTTACCATGATTAGGTTCCATTGGTAATAAGGTGTTTCGGAATAATAAAAAAACATTATTTTTACTTTAACATCCTGTATTCTAGAAACAATGCAATAACTGATCTATGTTTATATCAATTTTTTTAATATATTTTTGGTTAGAATCGCCTCTTAAAATATATGAACGGAATTTTTGGACACCTTTGTATAATATGGTAGAGCCACTGGCAGGTCTATACCGTTTTTTTTAGTTTTAAGATAAAAAATGAAAAAAATGTAACTGCTATTTTCACATTTTAAATGACACAATCGGTAGGTGTATATTTTACATTATTTCAATAGAATATGACATTCTGAATACATTGACACGGTGTATCATTTTTTGACACTTCTGCTGTCGATTTTTTTTAATTTCAATTTAGAGTGCCATGACTAAGCTAAAACTGTTAAACTTAGGTCAAGTAGCCATAAAAAATGAAATTAGTCGTCTTTTGCTTTTTCCGGCTTGTCAAGGTAAAGTAAAGTTAGCAAAAATAAACCATTTTGACTTTGGTAAATGCAAAAAATGACGACTTTCGTAAAAATACACCACTGCTTATTTATTTTAAGGCAAATAATTGTTAAATTTTTATTTTTGATTTTTTTATCATGGTCTTTCTAGGTACTTTTTCGGAGAAGAAAGAAGAAAAAATAAAAAAGTTTTATTTTTATATGTTTAATCAGCAGCAAAAATATATATATACTTTATAAAAAGTCAATGACATACTTTTTTTCTCAATAATATTGGCTGTGATGCCCACTGAGACGCCACTGGATCCAATAGTCTTAAACTCGACATAGCTTTGCAAGCGCCTTATTACATTTAATGCGTGTACATACCAAATTATATCTAAATCGGTTAGGTTAAAGGGTTTTTAGATAGGTACTTAAAAAATACCGACTATTTTTAAAAACTTTAATGTCCTGTATCTCAGAAATGAGGCAAGCCCGGACATAGGTTTATAAGGTTTTTCCATAAAAAGGCAAAAAAGTAACCCCCTTGTGTTTTGTACCGTAGTTAGGAAACAGCCCATATTTTAATTTTTAGGTACCCTACAGCACTGGATTTTGCTGTTCTTGTAATAATCCACGTGGAGGGGATATTCCTGGTCCCAGTTTAAATTATCTTGAGAATACATTCACCTCAGAACCAGAAAATAAAGTAAAAAATATTGACGATCAAAATATTGCTCAAAAAGTCATGGCTAATTTCGATATAACAAATCTTAATGATCCCTCAATAAATAGTGATAACGGGTTTAAAGGAGTAGACATGCCTTATTTACCTGGGGATAATAAAAACGATTATGATCATAATGGGCTAACAGATAAAAGCGGTAAAATCAAAGAAGGCGAGGTACCAATAAATGACCAAAATATTATACCTGTTAACATGGGTTTAGCTCCTAGGATGGGCAGGCAACTAATACTCAAAGAGACTAAAAATCGTAAGTAATAAAGTTAACAAAACATTGTAGGTAATAAGATTGTAAAATATACAACCTATGTTCTATAGGCATGCTAATATAATAATTCGTTCGTAACTGCTGAAGTTAGGATTATCAACAATAATATAATTATGATTTTCATCATGGGCGTACCTAGGATTTTAAAATTTTGTTATCTAAAAATTGAGACATGGTATGTACAATAGATGGTATTTATTTGGGTACACGCCAAAATAAAATTGAAAGTACTAAAAAACCAAAAAAATATTAAACAAGTAAAAAGATAATTAAAAATCGACGTTTCGGTGGCAAATCTGCCACCGTTGTCAAGATAAATGTAATAAAAATAATAAAAATAAAAACTTACTATTATTTAGGTTTTAAAATTCACTATTTTTCTGTTTTTTTGGATATTCTGAAAATCTGAAGAACTTTGACATTAAATGTCAAAACATGTTTTTTTTTAATATGAAAAATATTAACTAAGAACGTCTTAAAATGGTTCCTTTCAAAAGATTTATTCATTTCATTAGGGCACCAGGGGCGGACTTACCCTTTCACAATAGTGCTAATTATTTGTACACCCTGTATATTGAAGGGATAAAAATAGTAATTTTGGATAGCCTAAACCCTTAGCTAAAAAAATACTTGTTTAGTATGAATAAATTAAAAGTGTTACGAAAAGAAAAAAAGTTTTTGTGTTGTGGAAATATCTAATACATCAGGTTATTCTGTTGCAATTGGCACAAAAACTTTTTAAAAGAGATTATCTTTTAATTTCACGACAATAAAAGTTAATGTTGCAGCATTGTAGAGGGCTCCATAATCTTTGACAAGTAAAGCTAGAAATTGCATAAGTTTAGAGGGAGCCCATGTTAACCTGACATACAAAATTATTCAATACAACATTTTTTAAGCAAAAAATTGTTTTTCTCGAAAACGGTTTAACTTATTAATATCAAACAAAAGCACCTTTTTTGATAAGGGTTCAGGCTATTCAAAAATACTACCTTTTTTCTAATATACAGGTTGTTAAAATAATTAGCACTATTGTGTAGGGGTAAGGCCGCCCCTGGTGTCCTAATAAATGCAAATCTTCTAAAGGGGCACCATTTTAATAAGTTCTTGGTAATATCTGTCATATTAAAAAAATATTTTATTATATTAAGTACCTACCATAAGAGGTATTCAAGAAAAACCGATTTTCAGCGGCGTCCTTTTAAGGACATAATGTATATCTCGGTAAAGAGGGGCGTTCGAAAAAAGTTTATAGGAACTTGTCATATTCTGTCAAAGAATACCAATCCTAAGGAGACCTTGAAGAAGGAGTTTAATCGACATGCTTTCAAAACGGGCTTAATTTTTTGTCTAAATTATAGTTCTAAATATGTCACTAGAGGGTACTGTGGTCAATCGGGATCTTTCTGAGGTTGCTGCTTATGTTGCATATGTACAAAAAATAGTACAAAAGTAAAATAGAAAATTTTAATAATTTTTAAATACGACCCTATAGAGAACACTACCTAATTTTAATGAGTTTGTATTTAACACAAATATGATATTTTGAAAGAATTACGTAATGGTTGCCCAAATTCCCAAGATCACCATTATTTTAATTTTATTATATGCATTTTTCGGTTGAATAAAAAAGTATTATTATTTTAATTTAGCTTCAGCTCTCATTTCCCTGAAGGAGGAACAATTCCTTAATTATTTTAGATAATAAAAATAGGAATAGAATTTTGAACTGTGTCATTAATAATCAAAAAAGAAAAATAGAATTTTTACTTTATCTTTAATTTTTTAAATTGTCGTTTACATTTTTGAAAGCTAAACTTTTGTTAAGTTTTTGTATTTAAAGTGTTGATTTTAAAATTTTGCTTGTCTCTTAAGATACAAGTAGAGTTTAAACTAAAGGTTAGACTTGTTGCTTTAAAATATACAAAATAGAGTTTTGCAATGTTGCGAATACTTATTTGTTAAACATAAAAAAAACGAATTATTCTTTTAAAAAGACCCTGACCCATTAAACAGTTCACTTTATATATAAAAAAATAATTGCTATTGTCACAAGGCTTTGTATACAACAATAAACAAGAATATTTAATGTTTGTGTAAAACTTATAAGCTAAGTATACACGTCGGGCAAGCTTGATTCCTTCCACTGAGTTTTAGTACGGTGAACACTAGCAGGTAGCGATTAGACAAAAAATATTTAAATCTCGCCCACTGCTTAAATATGGTAAATAATAAAATTTACTTTTAAGCAAGGACCTAGCTAGGATCCGCTCACCTGTACTAAAAAATTGTCAAGGTGGTTAGATAAGGAATAAAGTTATGAATATAGTATTGTACAGTGCTAAATTAGGTACGCCGATATAGGCTTTTCTTGAACTTCAGGAAATTATATTATTTTTTATTTATGAACCTAACAGTACAGAGTTTTTCAATAAAAAGTTTCCAACAAAGGTTTTTAGGATTCGGTAGTAGTGTAATTAGCCGGCAAAAACTTGGGTAATCTAAAAAAGTAAATGAAAATTAGTTACATATACAGCGTGCCTTCGAAAGTTTTTACCAAATGAGAAACTTTTTATTTATTTACTTTACAGTTTGAAGCAAGGCAGTATTTACTTTATTTCACATTTAATACAATAAAAGATCCATTTTAATGCACATAATCATCAAAATATTGTCTTTTGACAATTTTTCGAACGTCGTTGTTAACCTAGCATAACACGTCAAATTTAGAAAAGTTAAAATTTAATAAAGATGCCCATGAAAGCTGTGTTGCAAAATGACATTTCGTAAATTCCTACTCAAAATGTAAAATGGATTATTTACTATGTTTTATACAAATAAATACATTTTAAATTTAGAAATTCTTGAAATTTTTAATAATTACACATATAAGGTTTTAAATATACAACCATTTAAGTGATGTTATATGTTGTGGTGTATTATTTAGTGAATAAATATGTCAAATTTACAAATACAAATAATACCTACCCACGTAAAAGAAAAAGAAAATAACAAAAAAACCGTGATAACCAGGTAACATTTTAATAGTTTAAATGGATTTAGGCTCTTTTTAATTACGCTTTAAAAGTCATAAATCCAAAAGTCGTCTATGAAAAGAAATGGGATGAATTCCACCACATATTGATATATCTGGTAACACTGTTTCATCTTGGTTTCATTTGATCCCGATTGATATGAGCGCCCCCTATTGTTTTCTAATAGAAATGTTGTAATTTAAACCCGTTTTTTCAAAATAGTCCCGTTATCGTTTACACACCTTTCTCTAAGTCATAAATCCAAAAGTCGTCTGTGAAGAGAAATGGGATGAATTCCACTAGATATTGATATATCTGGTAACACTGTTTCATCTTGGTTTCATTTGATCCCGATTGATATGAGCGCCCCCTATTGTTTTCTAATAGAAATGCTGTAATTTAAACCCGTTTTTTCAAAATAGTCCCGTTATCGTTAATTTGAATTACAAAACAAACATATTTAACATTTAATGTCAAAATTTTCAGAATCTCCTAAAAAAGCTAAAAATTTTAAAATTTTAAACCTAAATAATAGGTAATTTTTAATTTTTTAATTTTTTATAATGTATCTTGTGTTTTATCGGCTTGTCCCGACCGATTTTTCCAAGAAGTAATTTAATACTTAAAATAAATATCACTTATCAACTCCTAATAGAACATTAATCCTAAAACTTTACAGGCCCGGTATTTTTAGAACCATAACTTTAAATTTTTTTCTTGGAGTAATAAAACCTCTAAAAATACAGTCCCCTGGCTGTCCACAACACTGTATTTTCGCCCAAAAATTAGGTTTACGCAGAAATTGTTAAAAGTACACACATTTAACAGTTAATATGTTGTAAAGAAATCTGTTTAAATTATATTTTTGTATAACAAGCTCCCATTACGAATTTTATTATATTTAGTAAACATCTGTGAAGTTTGTCCTCACAATTTTTAAACAGACCCGTGTCTGCATCATAGAAAAAAACTATAATATTTACAAATGTTTTTCGTTAACGCAAACTGTTGTGAAGTTGACATTCTCGCCGAATGCAATGTTCTTTGAAATAGGGCATGGATTTTTTGGGGAATTTCTAGCAAATAGTAATTTTAGATAAAATATATTTTTTTGAAAGAAATAAATCTTTTTCTCCCAAAGGAAGCCTTAATAATTAATAGTTTAAAAAACTAAAAAACACGCTTTTATATGCAACCGAACTAAAAATTAGAAAATAATTTTTCATTAAAAAAATATTGTCATTTCATAGTAAAAAGCGTGGGGTGCATTTTACTATTTTTTCATAACTTTTCCATCATAGATATTTGCAAATATAATAATTATAACATTTAATATATTTATCACCCCACGCTTTTTACTATGAAATGACAATATTTTTTTTAATGAAAAATTATTTTCTAATTTTTAGCTCGGTTGCATATAAAAGCGTGTTTTTTTAGTTTTTATAAACTATTAATTATTTTTCATTTTTTAGTTTCTGCTACTCTTGACAAAATGGCGAAAAAATTTTTTAATGAACAAGAGTGGCAAATTTTAAAATTTTTCCAACAGATTGCAACTCACTAAAAATTTCTTCTTCATTAAGTAGCAAAGTTTGAAATTTTGCCAACAGATGGCAATCCAGGCAATGTTTGGACCGTTGCCAATATATTGCAACCCACTAAAAAATTTCTTCTTCATTTAATAGCAAAGTTTGAAATGTTGCCAACAGGTGGCAACCTAGGTGTTGTTTTTATATTTTTATAATATAAAGGAACATTTTTTTCCTGGCGATCCAAAAAAGAATGTTAATTTTTATTAATTGCACATTATGTATTATGTATACATTACACATAATGTAATTTTTATTATGGAATCCTTGAACTAATGGTGCAACTAACCCTATATTTTTATTGTTCATAAAAATTGAACACCCATGGTGCAACTAACCAAATTGT
This sequence comes from Listronotus bonariensis, assembly GCA_014170235.1. NCBI lineage: Eukaryota > Metazoa > Arthropoda > Insecta > Coleoptera > Curculionidae > Listronotus > Listronotus bonariensis. The sequence goes on along the minus strand of JACEGR010001093.1, from coordinate 40,760 downwards.
GTAAAAACTAAAAATTTCTTCTTCATTTAATAGCAAAGTTTGAAATGTTGCCAACAGATGGCATCCTAGGTGTTGTTTTTATAATATAATGGAATTTTTTTCCTGGCGATTCAAAAAAAGATAACGGGATACTGTTTTTAAATTATTGCATCTTCATCGGTCCTTGACACGTGTGCAAAGTTTCAAAGAAATCGAATAGCTGGAAGTTGGTTAAAATTAGGCTCAAAGATTCCGTTACATAGATAGATAGATAGATAGTTACAACCCAAGTTAATAAAAGCGTGTTAAAAATAGAGAAAATCACGTCAAAATCGCATAATTGTACGAATTTTGTCGATTTGAGCAGATTCAACCATGTTTGATTTTTTTTCAGGGAAAGCCCCTCTTAAAAATTATTATTTTATTTTAATAATTATTTTTTGGCTACTTTTTTATTATCATTGAAACAATTTTCAACTTTTTTAAACCAAAACACCCTAAAAAAACAATTTTTTTATTTTTCCTCCGAAAACCCCCTTAAAAATTGGAAATTTTCTAACAAATAGTTATTTTAGCTAAAATAGTTTTTTTAAAAAGATTTTTTTTGTTTTTTGTCGATTTGAGCAGGTGCAGCTATGTTTTTTTTTCAGAGAAAGCCCCCTTTAAAATTAATATTTTATTTTAATAATTTTTTCTTGGCTAATTTACTTTTTTCTTAGTATGATTGAAACAATTTTTAACCTTTTTTTTAACCAAAACACCCTAAAAAATATAATATACCTATTTTTTTATTTTTCCACCAAAACCCCCTTTAAAATTGGAAATTTTCTAAAAATAGTAATTACAGCTAAAATAAATAAATAAAAAAATCCTTCATCAAAGGAACTCTTAAAAATAGAAAAATCTCGTGAAAATCGCATAATTGTACGAATTTCGTCGGTTTGAGCAGATTCAACTATATTATTTTTTTTTCAGGAAAAGCCCCCTTAAAAATTAATATTTTATTTTAATAAATTTTTCTAGCTAATTTTTTTTTAGTATACTTGAAACAATTTTTATTTTTTTTTAACCAAAACGTACTTAAAAAGTAAAAAATCCTATTTTTTGACCGAAAACCCCGTTAAAAATTGGAAATTTTCTAGCAAATAGTAATTTTAGCTAAATTATTTTTTTAAAAAAGAAATTAATATTTTCCTCTCAAGGAAACCCTTAAAAATAGAGAAAATCTGGTCAAAATCTCATAATTGTACGATTTTCGTCTATTTGAGCATATTCAATTATGTTTGTTTTTTTTTTCAAGGGGGCTTAAAAATTATTATTTTATTTTAATAAATTTTTTGACTAATTTATTTTTTTTTATTATGATTGAAATAATTTTCATTTTTTTTAACCAAAACATCCTAAAAAATTTAAAAACCCATTTTTTTTCTACCGGAAACCCCTTAAAAATTGGAAATTTTCTAGTCCCTTACACAGTAGTGCAACCTTCTTTTACACCCTGTATATTAAGGGAATAAGAGTAGTATTTTTGAATAAGTAGCTTTAATAGCTTAAACCCTTAGTTAAAAAAGTTAATCCTGTTAGATAAATACAGCGTGTCTTCGGAAGTTCTTACCAAATGGGAGATTTTTTTATTATAATAATGAAAAAATGTGCCTTGTCCTGCTTGGCGAGTAAATAAATTTCCACAATAATATTTGTATGTTCGATGTATAGGGTGGCTTCAAGAAGGTTTTCGTACTAAATTATAGCAAATGATTATTTTAATTGTCCATTTGAATACATACTTTTTATGCAAAAGTTAAGCAAATATATCACCCGCTAACTTCGTTTATGACTGCTAAAGGGTAAAAATGTTTTGTCTCCAATTTTTCTAAAAATTTAAAGTAGGGCGTTTTTGTCCTTCCCGAGTCGAACCCGCATATTTAAATATACCAAGCTCGTACGCAGAAATGGGTTTTAAGAGAAAAAAGGTTTTCACCTTTCTAAAAAGCATAAAACAGTACAGAAAAATGTTTATACTTGCTACTTTCTTTTGCGATTTGGCCTACAGAAAATCTGAGAAGCAATAAAAAACTAAAAAGGCCCCACCTCTCACAAACTATAAAACACAAACACTTACACATCCATTTGTCTTCTGGTGGGGGGTAACGGCTAAAAAGGCCAATATTGCTCTATTTACACCCCGTTTCCGCTTAAAATGTCTATACACCCCCCTGGGAAGGGGGTAATTGCCTCCATTGCCCCCTCCATACGGTTCTGTGACGCACCCTGTATATTTTAAAGTTACCCTGTATGTATACCAAACATACAAATATTTTACTTCAATAGTTTGGAACATATTTTTCTTCTTGTACAAAGCATTCATATAGTTATAAATAGGTATACAAGTACCGAATTTATAGTTTTAAAAATAAAGTCTTTTTCGTAATGTGAACGTGGTAGGATTTAAAGGAGCTTTTCTCGCCTGAGGAGGTACCACCCCACTCACCCTTTAAAGCACCCGTAAAGTCTTAACGGACGTTTCGGGTTCTGGGTGTGTAGGTCAGTTTTCCTTCTTCCTTCTTTTTCTTTTCGAGCGAGGGGTGCATCCGGGAGGCCTTCATCGAGAAGTTTATTTTTTTGGCAAATATATGTGGGCTTAACACGAATATAACCTCCGTTCACCATCACCTTCAGTCATCTAAGCCCCACATACTGTTTCAACGATCTAGCTTGAGGTCGAGTTTTCAATCTTGAATCGGGTAGGCCCGATATTCTTTGGCTCAAACTTTCCCTAAGGTCTTCTACCAAATTTATCTGCTGTTTGTACCGGTCCCCATCTAATAATTTTTATGTTAAGTTCTTTGACTTTCTTTAAACAAAGATCGATAGCATAATTTCTTAGTTTCCATCGACTGAAGTAATTGTGCTTGGCGACTTCAATGTCCATAATAAGGATTGGCTGGGCTATTTAAAAACTGACCCCCAAGGTAGAGCAGCTGAAATCTTCGCAGTCAGTAACTCTCTTACCAACCTTATTACAAAACCTACCTACTTTCCTAGAGTCCCAAATCATAGTTCAAATCCCCTAGATCTCTTTCTTACCACCAACCCCGAACTCTATCAAACATCTGTCACAGCTCTCTTAGGTCGCTTAGATCATGGCATTACTATATCTTACCCTGCACATCCCGAGGTAAATGAATGCATGCCACCACGCACCCTATGGCACTACAACTCAGCCGACTGGGATAGCCTGAGGGATTTCTTCGCCATTTACCCCTGGGATTCCATCTGTTTTTCTTCTCGTGATATTTGCAGTCAACTTACTGAATCAAATCAATTGGGCACTGAAACCTATATTTCACACACCATCAAGAACCCCAATCAATCCAATAACAAACCCTGGTTTTCCAAATCTTGCGATAAAGCTGGAATTTTAAAAGTTGAGGCTCACAAGAAGTTTCTACAGGATTCCAGTCCAGAAAACCGACAGGTCAGCATTGAAGCAAAAACTACTACAATCAAACAATTTCTGAAGCCAAAGACTCCTTCGACAATCGTATTAAATACTTCTTTCTTGCTCAAATGTCAGCAAATCTTTCTGGTCCTTTGTGAAAAACATACGTAGAAATTTTCGTACCAGTTCTTCTCCACCACTAACTTTAAAAGATGAAATTATTTCTACCGCTAAAGAAAAGGCAGAACTTTTGCTAAACAATTTGCTGCCAATTCAACCCTTGACTTTCCTGTACATCATCCAATTCCACCCAGTTCCTCATAAAATGCCCGATATTATTTTTAAAGTGAAACACATTAAGGCTATCCTTTCTTCTCTTAACACCAAGATTTTGTCTTGGCTGGACGGCATACTAGCAGTAGTTATTAAAAAATGTGCTCCAGAACTTACACTAATCTTAACTCGGCTATTTCGAATTTCTTACGACACAGGTATCTTTCCGGATAGTTGGAAAGCTACACGTGTTCAACCTATTTCTAAGAAAGGATCGAAATCTCTTTCCTCTAACTATAGATCAATTTCAAATCTCTCAGTTTTTTGTAAAGTAATGGAAAAATTCATTAATTCACAAATCTTTAAATATTTAGAAAAACACAAAAATTTGCATGACAGGCAGTTTGGATTTCTCCAGAAAAGATCTACAGCAGATCTTCTTCGTATCACACTGCTGGAATAAGTCTCTTGAGTTTCTAGGTAAGTCTTAGATCGTTGCTCTTCATATATAAGCTTGTGATCAGGTCTGGCATGCCGCAATTTTTAATAAACTGCTCTCCTATGGACTTTCAACTAAAGTCTGCACTTGGCTCTCTAGTTATATATCTGATTGACATATATCAGTTATTGTAGACGGCCATTCTTCAAGCTTTCACCAAGTAAATGCTGGAGTTCACAGGGCTCAGTACTGGCACCAACATTGTTTCTTCTCGAAATCAACGTCCTTCTCTCATCCACAACTAATTCCATTTATAGTTTCGCTGACGATAATACCCTTTACTCCAGTTTTAAGGTTCCTAAACCTATCACTAAACCTGATTTGAAAAACAAACGCAAATGAATATTTTTTCCCTTCTAATTTATACACCTTATATGTGTCACAAATCCAACCTCCCTTGGAATATTGTTCTCATATCTGGGGCATGGCGTCCCCCACAACCTTAAGCATTCTTGATTCCATTCAAAGAAGAGCTATTCGTCGCATTAATGATTCTTCACTTACAGAAAGGCCTCCTTTTCTTGCCCATCGTTGGGCTATGGAGGATTTATCGCTTTTTTATAGGTATTTCCATGGCTTCTGCTCTGAAGAATTGTCCAGTATAGTTCCTCTACTCACGGTTCCCAACAGAGAAACTCGTGGTGCCACGCGTATGCATCCCTATACGGTCCAACTGACAAACTTCCTCTAACCTTGCTTAAGACACCTATGGTACATTAGTATTTAGGCTTTTAGCCTTCATGGATTGTCCAAAGATAAAAAGAAAGTGATATATTAGATTGGTGATTATGTAGATTTTTCTAATGGTCACATAAGTTTTCAACAAATAATAACTTTTTCACGACCGTTAAAAATTGCTGTTTTTTAAATCGTTAACATGAAGTTAAAGTACTCCATTTTAGTACATTACATAAAGTGTTAAAAAAGTAACTTTTTTAACACTTCGAAGCTTTTGTTTACACTTTGAATTAGTGTTTTGTTTCAATACCTACCACAATAAACTGTAATATCAATTTATGCAATGTAACAGTAAACGCGACATCAACTGAACCAAACGGTCAAGTTACCTTTGATTTCGTCATTATTTCTTTTAGTTCATGTGTCACTAGTTTTAAAATTTGACAGTTTGCAAATAAATTTAATAGATAATATGGAAAATTAATAGTAATAATGAATTTGGATGACTAAGAAATTTAAAAAGAATATTTATTTTGTGTTAGTATTATTTATACTTTTACAAAAAGTAAGTACATACAATTTTTAAAAATTAAATATAATAAATGCATAGTTATGAAGTGGATGCTATGATTTTTGGTTGCAATATAATGTCTGTGTTGTAAAAATTAAAATGAATAAGTTTAGATAAATAAAACATGTATAAAATGGTATTTTGGGAAATTTTTATACGGTCGTGGAAAAATATAGTATGTAGCACATGCATAAAGTGTCTTTTTTTACTGATGGGATTGCCACACTTTCCTAACGGCTCGTGCTGTCAAACTTCCCATTTGTAAAAAGGTAATTATTTAGAAACCGGCCGCATCTCCGATTTTGATGAAATTTGGTATACGGGGTTTTTGGGGCGCTGATCACGAATCAACATCAATGTTTCGTTTTCCAGATATCCATCATCAAAGTTGGTATTTGAACTAACCCCATTCTCACTATTTTCCCCCTTTTTTTGCACACAATTATTTAATTTTTACCTTTTCGAAGACTCATTTTTCTACGTAATTTATACTTTTTTGAATTAAGTCGCGTTGCTTCGTTTTGAATTATGGTGGATGCGCTGGAAAATTTTTACATGACTTGCTGCGTTTTTAAAGGGACCCTTTCCAATTGATTTGATAAAAGGTGTAAAATATATAGAAAATCAGGGGTTTAAAAGGTGAAAATTAAATATTGTGGGCCACTTTAGTTTTAAATCACGAATTGTGTGCAAAAAGAAGGGGGAATATGGTGAAAATAGGATTAGTTCAAATGCCCACTTTGATGATGGCTATCTCGAAAACGAAACGCTTTCAGATTCATGATTAGCGCCCCAAGAAACCCCTGTATACCAAATTTCATCAAAATCGGAGTTGCGGTCGGTTTCTAGTTAATTACCGTAAAAAAGTATTAGGTACTTTAGGCACTTGTTATATAAATTACTATTTAATTGTTATTAAAATATTTGAGATGGAAATAATACCGATCCTAAAGATTTTTTTAATACTTACACTTACACACGTATTATTTACATTTATTGACTTATTTTGACTATTGTGTATAAAAAGGTATTTACATTTAACAATATTAGAGATAATTTAGGCTCTACTTCAAGTTAATAATTTTAAAAAGGTTTTATGTTAATTCCCTTACTGCATACATACTGTCAGCACAAAAGTCTTCATACATTATTGGTTTTATTTGTATCTATTTTCTGTAACATAATTAACCAAATATCCAAATTTATATAAAAAAATATAAAAGTTAATATTTAAGGCTTTGTTCATGTTTTTTTTCTTTATTTGCTTTCATAGGTACTTATTTTGTTAAAAAAATACATACAGTAAGTAAATGGTGCACGAAGTGATTTGTGCTGACTGTATATTTTATTATTAAAAATATATTTTTAATCCAACTACCAACTATTTTTCTACTTAAACTTATACCCGGTGGGCCAAATGGTCGCCAGTCCGACACTGGGAGTTAGAGTGGAGTAGGAGTAGATTTTTGTCACGTAACAGACAAAACTTGAGAGTTTGTGGCATAATATGATCTTGTAAACTGAACGCTGCTTGACAACCATAAAGAAAGTGTTTTTGGTTGTCAACGTCAACATAACTCTACTCTAAAATTATGTTTCTTTTTAAATTAATTTCTTTGTGATTTTATATTTAGAAAATATTGCATATAAAAGTATGTTTTTAAATTAGTGCATAAAACCGACAAAATATATATACCTAATATAAATACATTAAACTGAATATCGAAAAATTATAAATAATTGCATAAAGTGTTTTTTTACTTATGGGATTGCCGCATTCGCCTGCCGTCTAGTGCTGTCAAACTGCCCATTCATAAAAAAGTATCACTTTATGCACCTAAATTACTATTATTATACCACCAAGTACTATAGAAACTAATCATATTATTTCCATATACAGCGTGTCTTCTGAAGTTCTTACCAACTGGTAAACTTTTTTATTATTAACTTTACGAAAAAGTGTCTCTTCATAAAAATTCCTGCTTGATGAGCAAATACATTTCTACAAAAATATTAGTTGGATTTACAGGGTGGCTTAAAAATGGCTTGTTTTCAAATTAAAATAAGGGTTATTTCTTAACTACGGTACCAAACTTTAAAGAATGATTTCTTATGTCATTTTATGAAGAAAAGTTTCTATAAACATTTGGCTGGAGATGCTTCGTTTCTGAGATACTATAGATTATTTTTTTTTAAGTCTGTTCTTTTTTTTAATATCCTAAATACGAAGACAGATACAAAAAAATGTTCTGCACTAAACAGTTATATTTTTAGTTGCTTTATAGGAAATGTAAAAACTGCTTAAAAAGCCAGTGGCGGACATTTTTCTTTCAATAATATTGCCCGTTGTGCCGACTGTAAGCCAATGGCATTTTATGCAGTTATAATATTTTTTCCTATAATTAACGCCTTATATCCCAGAAACGAAGCATCTCCGGACATATGTTAATAGGAACTTTTTTCATAAGTGACATAAGAAATAACCCTTTAAAGTTTGGTACCGTAGTTAGGAAATAACCCTTATTTTAATTTGAAAACAAGTCATTTGTAAGCCATCCTGTATGTACATTCAACCTTTAAATATTTTTGTGGAAATGTATTTTTTACCAAGTAAGACTTTTTATAAAGGGACAAGTTAATAATAAAAAAATTTCCATTTCGTAAAAACTTCCGAAGACACGCTGTATGTATGTCCTATATAAGTCTGGGGTGTTACCCATATATTATGGGACACCGTGTTTAATTCTCTTAGAGATAAAATTACCGCATAGGCGAGTTTACTGGTTTAAAAGGACAGCACAAAAAGTTCTGACGTTTTGGAAAAATTCATAGGAGTTTAGGTAACGCGCTCTAGTTTACACATAAAAACTAACTACAGATTTAAATAATTAATGAAAAACCCTAGATTACAAATTTTATCACAATGCACGAAACGTACCAAAAATTATTATCTAAATAACTTCAAAATATTTTTTCACTTTAACAACCTGTATTTTTCTAATTATTGTCAACGTTTAAATATACATAGGTATGTTTTGTTAATTTTTTAATATTTAAGGATATTGAGTCGGTGTTTTCTTAATGCATCATTAATTAGCGGACATCTAGTATTTTATGTGTTTAAAGCAAAATAAACAATTGTGAAATAAGTCCCTGATTTTTTCGACTTCATTAGACTTACTGACGAATGAATTGTCAATTACGATTGTATACTATACCTAATTTATAATTTTATTTTTGTAATTTACTTGTTCGGAAAGGCTAGTTGACCAATTAAATTATACTTTTTTAGATAATTCAAAAAACACATTCACAAACGAGGTGGCCAAGATTGTGGTGATACAAATACTCCGGCAAATGCCAATGCGGATACATACCATGACAGTACTCATTGTATGGAATTTTCTGATGTTTGGTATTCAATATATAAAATTGCTCATCCTGATATTGATCATTCTTTGGCAATACAAATTTTTGAAAAGATCGGCATTAAACAGGGAAAAATTAATTGGAGGAAGTAACTTCTTCCGGCCGTATCTTTGTTGGAACGTCAAGTCCACGATATGTTAGTGATGATGGTAATATATGTATTATCAGTAAAGAGAATATATGCACTCAAATTCAACAAAAATATGCTTACTGATATGCAATATCCCTTAAATTATTAATATAATAAAATAGTGTAGAGAAGCACGCTAGCTTAAAAAAAAATGTTTATTTATAATAAAATTTCATAAATAAAAAAAATCGATATAAAAACAGTTTATTAGGCAAGTATTACTAAATAGTGCTTAACATCATAAAACAAAAATATTCTTTATCCAAGTATTACAGCTCAATGTTAAGCCTACCGCCTAAACAAAAACATAAACAAATTACAATTAGGTATTCGAAGATATTATAGATGGAGATAGAACTCGTGCCCGGATGTTTTTAATTTTTTAATAACGCCAAAAACATAAAAATATGCTTATAAAACCAAAGTTTACCCATGGAAAAAGCATTACTATAAGGTTATTTCATAGCCCAAATATCATTGGTACTGTGGAAACAGTTAAAAAGTTATAATTGAAATAGTTTTTTATACCAACTTTGAAGGTCCTTCCTAACAAAGCGCGATAGCTCACTCTATCACTCCTATCATTTAGGACTTTATCTTTTTGGACACCCTGTATATACAGTTTGCATATATTCCGCCCTTTAGTTATAATTATTATTAATTTTATTTTATTAACTACCATTATTTACCATATTTTATAGTTACTAAGATTTATGGGCTATGTTCAGCAAATCATAAATAGAAACAAAGTTTAATTTTGTATTTTAAGCGTTTGGTAAAACGTTCAGCGATGCATTAAAGTACAGGAAATGAATTAAATAGATTGACTAAAAACTTTAACAGAAGTTAGAGAATAGCCTACTGATCAAAATCTATATCGAACTGAAGGGCGCCAAAATCCTGGACAGAGTTGCCACCCTATCTCGGGGGTTTAAATTTTTATTACATTTTAACCAAAACAATCGACAAAAAAGTTTTTTTTCGGAAAATTAATATTTTTAAGTTATTTGCGATTGACAGTAACAATTTTTCGAAAAAAATCGTCGTTTTTATGGGTTTTTCGAATAACTCGAAAATTATGCATTTTATAAAAAACCTGTAAAAAGCAAAATTGTAGCTTTTAAAATTAAAAACAAAATTCTTTTGTGATAATTTTTCACGAACAATAAGAACTGAGATAGCTTTTTTCGTCAAATGCAAAATTTGATTGAATCTATCAGTCAAATAACGGAAAACGCTGCATTTCTCGAGGAAAAGTAAATATTTTTTTCAGTTTTTTAAACTTAAATGTATAGGGTTATTTTTAGGTTAACATATTTCTTTAACCACTGTATAGAATGCAAGAAAATAAGAACATTTTTCAAATACAATTATAATGGAAAATGCTTCGTTTCCAAAATACAGGGTCTTTAGGTATTAAGAAAAAAATGCCTTTTGGATCATAACTTTCCTACCACTTTAGATATTTCCACGACATTTCGTACACTTCTTTTAACAATTACATTTAATTTTTTACTGTACAAGTTTAAGAAAAAATCCGTTTGAATGTGGTAGACAATGATTCTTTATTAATAATACTACAAGAATTTCGGACTTTCATTGTCTTTATTTTTAACTATTCACACAACGTTTCGGGCAGTCTTATCTCTGTCCGTTTTCAAGTGTAAACTAATACTAATTCCTAACGCTGCTAAGTTTATATACTACTATGGAAGACCATCAACCCGTGACCGAGATTAAAAAAATATGTTATCAGTGGCGTTCAAACAAGATTTGTATTGATTTGTTTTTTCAAAAAAATGGTACGCCACTGCTTTTTCTTCAAATCAATAATATTTTTAAAATACTCATATACTTTGCGGTTAATTTGTTCTCTTGCTATTATTTCGTACGACGCGACGCCGACGGTTGGTTCTCGTTTAAAACAAAAGCCACTTTGAAGCGTGACAAAATCGCTAAACTTTGATATGATGTTCTGTTTGTAAAATTTGGATTGTTTAATTTTTATTATAGTAGGGTCAAATACTTACATAATGTATACTTTTATTATGCATTTGGCCTTATTTTAATACATATTAGAGCAAAAACAAATTTTACAATTGAAACACCGTATTAGGTTTAGTGATTTTGTCTGTTGTTGTGTTAAATGGCAATAATTTTTTAACAAACAGTTTGTTGTACGAAAGTATAACAAGAGACCAAATTAACCCCAAAAGTATTTTAAAAATTATATTGATTCAAAGAAAAAGCAGTGGCGTATTTTTTTGCACACAATTCAATGCAAATCTTGTTAGAGCGCCACTAGTATTTTTTTAAACTTGTACACCAAAAAATGTATTGTAATGGTCAAAAAAGTGTACCAAATTTCGTTGAAATATCTGGAGTGGTGGGAAAGTTACGATAAAAAAAGGCATTTTTAAAGGCAAGTTCTTATTTTCTTGCATTCCATACAGGGTGTCCCGTAATTAATTGGACATAGGTTAATGTAGGATACCTGACATTAAAATAAAGCGTTTGAACTCAATATCGCTTAGCAAAATGTTATTGGTTTTCGTTCTACAGGGTGTTAAAACTAATTTTTTACCAAACATTTAGTGAAATATCTCAGAATCCACTGGACAGTTTAAAGTGAAATTTGATGTACTCTTACTACTTGGGATGACGAACACGAATATGATATCTATTTTGTCATTACCAATAGATGGCGCCACATACAATAACATTAACTGATTAAAATGGTCATAACTTTTTGACCTCCCAATATGCACATTTGCGAGTGGAAATAATAAAACAGCAGTTAATTTTGGTAAAAAAGGGATACTTCTTTGATCTCCAAAAAGTAGACCGTTTTTGAAATAAACGACTTTTTTATTAAATAACCGTCAGGAATTGTGGCAAAAGATTGTGGAAGGAGTCAGTATCATCAGGGCCCAAAAAGAATTATTATTTGGAGTCAGGCAAAATTTAAATAAAAGAATTAGACAATGTGTTCTAGTGGATGGTGAACATTTTGAACATTTATTATAATCAATAGCCATTTCTAACTTTATCGTTGCTTGCTACTGGCCCCGCGACTTGGGGGCCCTGCGTCTGTGCCTAAAAAAAACACAAACTAACAAAAATTAGATTGGGATTCTTTTTCCAATAAGTAGGGAATTCATTTTTTGGAATAAAGTTGATCCCTTGCTTGCAGCCGTAGGTTGGAAGAAAGCGATAGGAAACTGAGTAAGTAAAAATGGATGATAAAGCAGAATAGCGTGGAATGCAATTCTAGAGCGCTTACAAGCGATTAACGCCTCCTTACAGTAGTCAGATCAAGACCCTAATGCTGAATACGCTCTGTATAAATTATTACATGGCCATGCTTTATCCAAGCAATGCGATCCACATTTTCGGATATAGAGGCAAAAGCCAATGGGCCATATGAATAAAAAGAAGCAAATGCTTGTCAAGGAACCGTAATTCGTATGAGCTTTGGTTACAAAAGCGAGTATTTACTTATAGGAAATTGAAGCTACTGAATAGCAGCAGCACTTTTGCTCATACGTTTGAAGCATTCCTTCTTTATTTCTATATTATGATCAATGCCCTTTACTTATAATTTGTTTTTTTTTATTCATATGGCCCATTGTCTTGATTGGCTGTAAAGAATATCAGCAATCGGCTATGAGAAAACGCAAGCGAAATACAAAGTACGACCAATTTAGCGGCTCTACTTCAGTCGATGAAGTTGTAGAAAATCAAACACTTGAACGATTTAAAATTCAAGTGTTTATTGACATAGTCAATAATGTACTGGTTGCATTGGCTAAACGCATGGAAGCTTATCGTCAAGTGACCAGTGTGCGGAATACTTTGGCAATTAATGTCTTAAACGGTAAAAGAGATTTTGAAAAAGTCAAATTATCGTCAGCTCTTACCTAGATGACATGAAAGATGGTTTGGGCAATGAACTGGTACATTTTGCTAAGCTGCCGAAAACAGATGTGGCTGCTGGTATTGACAGCAAAAACACTAGGCTTTGGAACTCCCATTTTAAAAAATTTTAATAAAAAAATATGGAAATCGTGTTTTCCAAATGTAGAAATAGTGTTACGCATTTACTTGAGTTTGATGATCACAAACTGTAGTAGAGAACATTATTTTTTAACATTTGATCGAATTAAAAATGTATTAAGGAACACAATGGGACAAGAACGTTTAAATAAACTCACTATATTGAACATAAAAAATGATTTACTTAGAAATATAGATTTGACGAGTGTTGTTTCTAACTTTGTAAGGGAAAGTAGGGTAATGGTGCGCATCGCAAAATCACATATTGCGGGGGTAAAACGGACAACCCTGTCAATGCAGCACAACTGGAACGTTCTACTGAACTAGTTTGGCCATTATTTGGATCCACAGCTACCATAAGATAGTGTGGCACAAGTTTTTATTTTTAAGGATTTTTATAAATATTAAACTACAGCACATAAGACGATAAGTTAAAAAATGTTATTTGATTTCCTTTTTTATTTTTTTTCAAATAAGTGTTTAAATATTCAGGTTTTGTACTAATTGCAATTAAAATTAAATAAGTGGTTTTGATAAAAAAATTAATTTTAAGATGTGAATCACGAAAGGGGAAGTGTGAGCACTATGCGCACCTTTACCCCGCACACAGATTAATGTTTTTTTTTAGATTTCTAGAAACTATACCAAAGGCCACAGTCATTTCTAATTCATTCAAATATATTTAAAAGTATTAGATAAAAAAAAAGATGAAAAAAAAATAATTGAAGCAGATAGGCCTTTTAAGGTAACCGAATCCATACTTTAAAAGAAAAACTTATAAAAAATAAACAAGTTAGGCCACGTTTGTTGCAGTAACTGATATTTACCGATAAAAAAAGAAACTAAGTTATAAGTTCTGTTTTCTTGCTATCCAAATTATTTTTTACTTTAACACCAAATGGACTTACATGTCTAGCTTTTCGGTACGCTGCAGAAAGGAACATTTGTCATAGGTTTAATAGATATAATAGAAAAGTTGGAAACGGCCTACTATACAAATTATACAAAAAAACCCTTAAATAAAGCTATGGAAGCCTGAAAAAACGAGCAATGGGCACGTGAAATTTCTATAATAATACAGCGTGTCTTCGGAAGTTCTTACTTAATCGAATACTTTTTTATTATTACAAATTATACATTATATATTATTAATGTTAATAAGTGAACAAATTTAAGGAACTGTGGGGTGAATAGGGGTGCTGGGCGGGGTAAAGTAGTTAAAACTTTTATGTTGCTGTAAAATTTAAGCAAATTATGAACTGAGGGCTCACTTTATGTTTTTGTTATGAAGTTTATATCATGGCTCACTACGCAAAATTCAATTTTAAAATTAAAAACCAATTTAAGGTCTATAAATATAAAATAACTATTAAGTATTATACATTTTTAAAAATTTCTCTATAATTTAATGAATAAAAAATATACCATTAAAAATATTTTTCATACCATTAAAAAAATCTAACGTCTGGTTAATATCTCAAAAAATAAAAAATAAAAAAATCCAACTACCGCACTGTATTCTACGTAAAAATATCTACTAATATCATTTTTTACATTTGTTGTAAATTGCAAGACAACTGCAATACGACGGGGGTGCGAAGATGGAAAAAAAAATCGCTCTGTACCATCCATCCATACATACATCAATTTTAGGCGTTCAACCAATTATAACCGCGGTAATAATTGGTGACAACTTTGACGTATAATACATTGTTTAAACGTCAACATAACCGATTCGTAAATACCGTTTTAGAATTGATTCTTCGCCAAAAAGTGATGATAATTTAACTAGAATCAACAACACACAGTTATACTTATTTGTGTGTCCAAAAACTTCAAAGACGACATTTAGGACCAGGTTGCGGTGCACCAGGGGCTCGGTGGATAGTTTTCAACGAGAAATTTAGATTAAGCGCCCAAAAACCTTCAATTACGATTTTTGGTTCATCTTTTTGATTCTATTAGGCAAAGCCACGGAGATTACGTTCGGGGTTAGGTTCCTGTTCACCAGGTGTTCGGAAGGCTCGTTTTCGACATAAAATACTGTTACAGACTTTCAAAAATGTGAAACGAGAATTAGGATCATTTGATTTATTTGGTTAATTTATTTAAATAATTAACCTTTATTTTTCCAAGTTCTTTCATCACTTTCGAAGGTTTCCGAAACCGCCCGAATTATCCATTGAGAACTTATATGTCATCCTGTACTATGGAATTTTCGCGATATTTCTCCAAAATTCTAGATCATACTTCACTCTTCCATATTACTATAAAAGGGCGACAGAAATCCTTCGAAAAATTAGTATAGATTCGAGTTTTGTAGTGTAAACTTCGAGACATTGACAAGTTAAGATTTGTCGTTAATGTTTGGAAGATGAAATTATTTCTACCGCTAAAGGAAAGGCAGAACTATTTGCTAAACCATTTGCTGCCAATTCAACTCTTGACCCTCCCGTAAATCATCCAATTCCAACTGTTACCTCAGTTTCTCATAAAATGCCCGATATTATTTTTAAGGTAAAACACATTAAGCGTATCCTTTCTTCCCTTAACACCAAGAAATCGTCTGGGCTAGATGGCATACCAGCAATCGTTTTAAAAAATGTGCTCCAGAACTTGCACCAATCTTAACTCGGCTCTTTCGAATTTCTTACCACACAGGTATCTTTCCGGAGAGCTGGAAAGCTGCACGTGTTCAACCTATTCCCAAGAAAGGATCTAAATCTCTTCCATCTAACTATAGACCAATTTCAATTCTCTCAGTTCTTTGTAAAGTAATGGAAAAATTAATTAATTCACAAATTCTTAAGTACTTAGAAAAACACAAAATTTTGCATGTCTGGCAGTATGGATTTCGCCATAAAAGATCTACAGCAGATCTTCTTTCCTTCGTATCACACTGCTGGAATAAGTCTCTTGAGTTTCTAGGTGAGTTCCAGATCGTTGCTCTTGATATATCCAAAGCTTTTGACCAGGTCTGGCATGCCGCACTTCTTAATAAACTTCCCTCCTATGGTCTTTTAACTAAACTCTGTACTTGGCTCTCTAGTTATCTATCTGATCGTCGTATATCAGTTATTGTGGATGGCCATTCTTCAAGCTTTCACCAAGTAAATGCTGGAGTCCCTCAGGGCTCAGTCCTGGCACCAACATTGTTTCTTCTTCACATCAACGATCTTCTCTCGTCCACAACTAATTCCATTCATAGTTTCGCCGACGATAGTACCCTTCACTCCAGTTTTCAGGTTCCTAAACCCATCACGAAACCTGACTTGGAAAACAAACGCAGAGCGATGCAGATATCTCTTTCGCAGGATCTTAATTTAATATAAGATTGAGGCGCCAAAAATCTCGTCCATTTTAATGCATCCAAAACACAATCATGTTCCTTGTCGCGAAAAGAGTCATCAAATACTCATCCTCTACTTATGAGCGGTCAAGTTTTACAGAGCAAAGACACCTTCAATCTTGTGGGCGTCACATTTGAAAATAACCTTAATTGGCATAAACACATTGTATCTATAGCCACGGCAGCTTCAAAAAAGCTTGGATTTCTCTTTCGAGCCAAAAGTATTTCTCCCCTTCTAATTTATACACTTTGTATGTGTCCCAAATCCGACCTCCTTTGGAGTATTGTTCTCATGTCTGGGGCATGGCGTCCCCCACATCCCTGAGCATTCTTGATTCTATTCAAAAAGAGCTATTCGTCTCATTAATGATCCTTCACTTACACAAAGGCTTCCCTCTCTTGCCCATCGACGGGCTGTGGGGGATTTATCGCTTTTTTATAGGTATTTCCATGGCTTCTGCTCTGAAGAATTGTCCAGTATAGTTCCTCCACTCATGGTTCCCAACAGAGAAACTCGTGGTTCTGCGCGTATGCATCCCTATACGGTCCAACGGGACAGGCCCCGAACTTCCTACTTTGTTCGTTCTTTTATCCCCAGAGTTTCTAGATTGTGGAACCTGCTGCCTACGGTGGTCTTTCCTTCCCCCAAATCTTCAAGTATTTAAGTCCCGTGTCAACAAACTTCCCGTTACCTCGCTTAAGACACCCACGGTACGTTAGTATTTAGGCTTTTAGCCTTCGTGGTTTGCCCAAAGATAAAAAAAATGTAACCATAGTTACGTTCGATTGTTAATAAAAGTTATAAAAACGAAGACATGTGTTCTTTAGGAGGTGTTTCGGAACAATACATAAAACTTGGAATCAGCGTCCCCACAATGATTTTCGGCTTGTTCTTGGCACTCTTGTCAGGAAAATTTTCGAAGTTGACGTCCGCTGTTAGGTTAAGGTGCATTAGCTTAAAATAAATTTATTTAAAATTTAAGGGTTTGTTTTTTGTAAAAATTTTAAAACACATCGATTTTTGTTTCTGGCTGCGGTGTTTTTATAGTAAAATCATGAATACAGGGCGGCTTATAAAAAGCAATGACCATTAACTTTTTTTTAATGAAACATATTTTTTATTACATTTTAAAATGTAATCGCATGTGCATCGAATTCTAACTATCTTTCATGTACCATATCTTATACCTAAAGTTAACAGTTATCGAGAAATTCACCATCAATTTCAATCACTATTTATAAAGAGGAGCGGGGGTAAGTTATTATTAGTTAGGTATAGGACATGGTATACGAAATATAGTTAAAATTCAATGGACAGGTTGACAAATTTCAAAAATTAATATCTACTTTTGTTTATAACTTTGTTATTTTTTATCGGACGATAAAAGTTATAAAAGCAAAATTATTCTTTGAATGTTATTTGCAAAAAAAAATATACCTTTTTTCGTGTGACTAATAGTTTTTTATATAAATAATCCAAGATGGCGGCCGCAGGATAGAGGTGGCGACCCTACAAATTTAAATTTAACTATACTTTGAATCCCCCTTTATAACTAAAAAATAAAATTGCGTCCTCTAAAAATGTTACTCCTAATGTAACATTTCAATGGACTACACTGCCATCGTGAACGAACATGTTATGTTATGTTTCAAGTTGGCAGTGGTTCTGTCCTAAAAATTCCGAACTTTTTTGCTTCAATAATTCGACTATTTACCTACTCTGGATACGCTTGGCCCAACGACTTTATTATTTGTCTAATCAATACTCCATATTATTGAGAAGATTGGTGCGATCTAGTAGCTAGGACTTACCGACGTATCTTTTAACTTTTAGTACAGTACACAGTACACAGTACAGTAAAACTGTTTAACATATTTTTTTTTTAATATAAAATGTATAAAATACCTAAGACAGGTTTCTTAAATTGCATTTGTTATTTTATAGTCACTAAGTACGTGTACAGGGTGGCTCGAATTCGACGCTCATCATTGGGATTTCGGAAACCGTAAGAGATGCAGGATCGGTTAAATGAAGGCAAAGTTGCGCAATTTGATGCTCAATAAAATGCCGTTTTGCGTTTTAAAAAATTCCGAGTACTTCCGAAAATATTCGAAAAAAACCTAAATTTTCAATTTTGGTTTCTGTTTCCTGGCTATATTTGTTAAGATAACTCAAAATGAAAAACACATTTTCATGGATACTTTTTCTGCTCTATAATTCAGTGTGATTAAATATTGAATCTGACGTTTCGGCTTTTGCCGACCATCATCAACTTAATTTTTTAAATACGGACCTGATATTTTTTCAATTTAATTAAATCCTTTCATCACTCTAAAAACACTATATATCGCCACTTTGATATTTGCCGACGTTACGTACAGAAAATTCCATCACCAGAATATTGCATATTTATTTTACCATAATACGGCCCTGAACTACATTTTTAGGTAAAAAGGTAAAAAAAAGAATAAACTTATTACATATTCATAATGTTTTAGTGCAACTCATTGATATCTAACAGCGGAAATTACTTTATTAACAGAAACTAACCAGCAGGTACGAATTCAAGGGAAAACTTCATTTAATGTATGGATTGGTATATGGAGGAACAAAATTATTAGACCTTTCGTTTACGAAGGGACCTTAACTTCCGAACGATATCTAAATTTGATTAGGAATGTCTTAGACGGCCTAGATAATCAACCTTTGGCAGTATTTTAAGAAATATAGTGGCAGCAAGACAGAGCTCCTGCCCACAATGGAAGGGAAGTAGCTCAATTTCTTTACCATATATTTCCTAATAAATGGTTTTGCAAGATGGCCCGCTAGGAGCCCAGATCTTAGTTCCCCTTTTTCCTTTGGGGATATCTTAAGAACCGTTTATTTAAAAATGCACCTCACGACCTTTAAGATTTATTCTTGTGCTTTAAGTACTACGACAAAATTTGATAAGGGAAGTTGCTGCCATTCCTGCGAGATAAATTTATCGAGCTTTATTAAAAATACAAAGCAAAGCAAGAAAATGCATCTAGGCGGAAGGTTATCTCTTTGAACACTTATAATAGTGATTAAATTATGTTTATTTTTAATATAGGCATCAAGATAGTATTACAAATTGTTTAGGTAAGCTGATTTGTTGTCTACCTACGTTTGTATCTTATGTCTAATATGCATAAAATTTTCGGTTAATAAAGTAATTTCCGCTGTTAGATATTAATGAGTTGCAATAAAAAGATTACGAATATGTAATAAGTTTATTCTTTTTTTACCTTCTTACCTAAAAATGTAGTTCAGGGCCGTATTATGGTAAAATAAATATGCAATATTCTGGTGATGGAATTTTCTGTACGAAACGTCGGCAAATATCAAAGTGGCGATACATAGTGTTTTAAGAGTGATGAAAGGATTTAATTAAATTAAAAAAATATCAGGTCCGTATTTAAAAAAATAAGTTGATGATGGTCGCCAGAAGCCGAAACGTCAGATTCAATATTTAATCACACTGAATTATAGAGCAGAAAAAATGGCCATCAAAACGTGTTTTTTATTTTAAGTTATCTTAACAAATATAGCCAGGAAACAATAGAAACCAAAATTGAAAATTCCGGGTTTTTCGAATATCTTCGGAAATACTCGGAATTTTTAAAACGCAAAACGGCATTTTATTGAACATCAAATTGCGCAACTTTGCCTTCATTTAACCGATCCTGTATGTTATGGTTTCCGAAATCCCAATGATGAGCGTCGAATTCGAGCCACCCTGTACATACATCGTTATACTGAATCCGATATAACATTTTTGCCGGCGTTGTACATTTAATTTACTGGCATTGCCAACACTCTTTAATGGCAAGGCATTGGCAAAAAGATATCAAAAGACGCGAAAGTGGGTAATTGGCCGTTATTAGGCCACGTGTTGCAGATAAAGTGATGGCATCCGTCATTAATAAGTTATTGGCAAAAAATGCGTTTAAGATGATGGCATCCATCATTAATAAGTTATTGGCAAAAAAAACAAAAAGACACGAAAGTGGGCAAATGCAGATACTCCCAAGCAGCAAGCTGACGTATTATTGACGATAATTGTCGCATACTTTTTTAAAAGCTAAAATGATGCGATATTTTATTTGAAAATTAAAATAAGAAAAAACTCCTTACTGCATGCAATTTCCTTGCAATGCAAAGTACCATCTCTCGGAACACTGTCCAACTTGGAGATGCAGATTTTTACACTAGCCGAAGATATTTCTTTCAAAGCTAAGTGAGATCACCTACCGCAGACCGCTCTCGAATTAGTTTTAGTCTAATGGGTACAGTTTAGACGATAAAAAGCGAAGATATTGCAAAAACGTAGTAGTTTATTGTCCATTATGCCATCTATCGGTATGTCAAAAAACTAATAAATATATATAATATTTTTTATTAACCCGTCTTTAAAACTTTTAATAAAGTTTTAAACAAAATGTTTACAGCTCCTAACAGTCTACTTGAATATCTTGCCTTCTCGACTAGCCATCACCAACTAATCACAAAACTCTTTTCTTTAAAAAAGAAACTAAAAAGCTAGAAAACCACGTAGAAAACAAATGCACAAAGCGGTCACCTTCGGTCGAAATTAACGTAGCTAATTTTACCAACATTTTATTTTTATTCGCTCCAAAATAAGTAATAAACATTTTGTTTGACCTAATTTTTATTTGCATGATTTTTAACAATAAAATGTTATGAAAAGGCCATTTTCTTTAAATTATGTAAAAAAACATAAAATAATGTTGTTTAGCTGCCATTATAAATAAAACAGATCAAAAAAATTGCTTTAATGTTAGTTAAATACCAATGTTAATAATATGGTTTAAAAAGTACGAATATGCGTTGAAGGTTTGCCTTCAAAAATTCAATATTCACTTGCCCTGCAACAAAAACGCGTGCTTTATTTATTCAGGATTGGTATGCCGCCATTTTTGTATGCTTGCTGGCAATTCGCCTGCATGTAAAATTTATTGGCAATTAAGTGTTTATTTAGGGTTGACTTTTTAATGCGTATAAGATGTTGGCATAATATTGCCACCAATTGCCAATGCTTTACCATCAATGCCAATATGAAAAATGTACATTGCCGGCAAATAGTGTTTGCTGGGTTAATCCAACAAAAAATGCGATATACACATTTTCGATTAAGTAAGGAATGCGAGCGATTTGAATTGAGTTTAATGCGATTGTGGGCTTTACTTGTGCGACATTTATGAATAAAAGGTTTGAAAAATGACAGTTAAGTAAAACAGCTGATAAGTGAAGAAAAGATACTTATATATTGGTAAATAAAATAACCTTAAATATTGCTAAAATATTTAAATAGTGTTTTTAGTGGTTTGTATTGTCATTTTGTGTATTTCTTTAAATTAAATAACATTAATTAAAAAAAATACCATAACAGTAAGGTTAGAAGTTTCTTTTTATTTGTTTGCTCTCTTTGCCATTCCTTTGTCAAATTAAAAAGGATTTAGAACCAGATTATTTAAGTCCAATTAAATCTAAGACGAAGAGCACAGTATTAAGCTGCGTCCGGACTTGCAACAATTCGCCGTGCCGCTCCAAGCCGCATACTGCGCCACATAGCGCGGACGTGGACGTAGACGTAGACGGAATTCACGTCGTTTTAAGGGCTTCGCGAATGATGAAATTCTGCATCGAATTCCAACTATTTTTCATGTACCATATCTTATCCCTAAAGATAACAGTTATCGAAAAATTCACCATCAATTTCATTCACTATTTATAAAGGGGCGCGGGCGTAAGTTATTATTAGTTAGGTATAGGACCTGGTTTATAAAATATAGTTAAACTTCAATGGATAATTGAAAAATGCCAGTGATTCAGAGTTTGTCCATTTTTTGTCGTCGAACGAGCGCGCAACAATATATTGGTTAGTTTAGACGGATGTTTGGCAAATTGTTGCATGTCTGGACGCTGCTTTAGGTTCAATGCGATCCGCCCAATCGAATTCGATAGTTACGATGTAACCTTACTCACAACTACGTTTTTTTATATTTAATTCCTTTTATATTTATTCATAGAATCCGTTACTTTAACAATTTTTTTTGGCCGATCTTAATTCCATATTTCAAAAATAAATCAATTTATATACATAACTATAAATTATATTCGATCATGCACGAAATTGAAACGAAGTCCATCAGTTATTCTTACCACCTACCTATTATGACCGGCAATGTACTGTTTAACAAAGAAATGTATTTTTTTTAGGTTTTTACCTAAATAGAATAGAGAGTCCTTTTATACTTATACATATTTTAAATGCAAGTGCCTGCTTTTTTTCATATTTGTTTCCTCTTTAAAATTCTCTTTTTAATAATATGTTAAACAGGGTGTTTTTTTTAATGGCTACCAGAAAATTAAACTTTAAAAAAAATCCGCCATTATTTTTGCTTTTAAAAAGTTTTTCCGCTAAGCAGGCTGTAAAAATTAAAAGAATAACCTATATTACTTTCGCAGGTAGATATTCATCCCATTTTCTTAAATAAAACACTTACTTTTCATAATTTTAGTTTTTAAAGTAACTGATAAGAAAAAATTCTTTATTTTTATATTTTTCACTAAATTCCCTTTTTAATGACCTATTACAACATATTGTTTATTTGCAAAATGGCGGCAATAAATCATTTGTTCACGATATCCGCATCACGGAATAAATAAACTACGAAATTACTATTCTTGATATTTATACATTTACTAAAATGTTACTAATATCTTTTACATAAAACGAGGGAACTTAGGGATACTTAAATAATTTATTAAAGTAAATATTATGTAAAAGTTTTAATTTATATATAACAATTTTTTTAATGTTATGTATTTTTAGGAAATATCTTGGCATATTATATGGTTAATAAACAAATTGACAGCGAATTTGCTTTAGACTGTAAGATCCATAGATTATTAGTACCTGAAATCAATGGAAGGGATGTGAATAAAAATCAGTATCCCGAGATACAGGGTGGACCTGGGGAATACTTGGTTGTTAAAGAGAGTGAAATGGATCTTAGTGGGAAGAGCTGCAATAAACCAGGTTTAAATTATATTACTATACATGATATTCTTTCGTAATAGTCTAAAAGACCGTGAGCGGCAGACCATCGCCGCCATAAAATTTGTAATAGTTTTTGGGACTGTATACATCGAAATATTTTAAGGACATACCTACTTGAAAACCCTACAACTCTTATATAAGACTTTTTGTCATATCTGGTTAAATACCAGAAATATTAGACTTTCTCGGACCATTAGGCCACTCAAAGTTGTCACCAATTATTACCGCGGTTATAATTGTTTAAACGCCTAAAATTGATGAATGACAACAAAACCTTAAGCAGGCCTTAGTTTAATCGTAATATCAAACTTAGTACAAAAAAGCGTTTTAAAACTGATATTGGTTGAGATTACAAAGATGTTGCCAACAATAAATAAATTATTGGTATTTTATTTTAAAAGTGTTAACGAAACTTATATAGTAAGAGCTCGGGACCGAGAGACCTCGTTATTTTGTAAAAGCTGAAAGTTTGTCAGTACATGCCCCCAACATAGGTAGAAGCGATGGTAGATTATGATGAAGTTTGACTCATAGTGGCTAGGGCAGATACCAGGTACCAACGTTTAATGAATTAAAACTTAAAATTTGTCATTTTGTCAAAGCTAAATTTTAGATATATTACTTGGGTACGTATTAGAAGATATTTCCTTAGTCGCCAGATAGTTTTGACAGTTCTAAGCTGCTCATTTGAGTACGTGTATATCGTTAAACTGAATCCGATTCAACCGATCGAATAAAACTTAATCCGAAAAAAATTGCGATATTCACGTTTCTGATTAAGTAAAGGATTGGATTAAATGCCGTCAAACCTGTTTTTCAAATGATTTAAATTAAGTTTAATGTGATCGTGGATTCTACAGTGTGTCTACGTAAGTTGGATTCATATGAGAAACTTTTTATTATTAATTTTACGAAAAAAGTTATTCCCTATAAAAAGTTTGCATGGTCGAAAATCAAAAATACATTTATGAGATATCAAATTTTGTCAGTTATATACGAGGTTTGGCCAAAAATATAATTTTTGCTTATGAGTAAAGTACCTGTATTTTTGTTAAAATTACAAATTTTTATAAAGAAAAGATGTTTAGAATTAAAAATTAATTCTGAATTTGCATTTTTTATTTACGATTTTTTTTCGGCAAAAATCAACATAAATTTAAGTTTGTGTATTAGGGCATTGAACACTGTTGTTGTTTTGATAATAGTACATTTAAAAAGTTTATTTAAAACTGTCCTATAACATTTATATACAAAAATGTGGTGCATTAATGTACAAACCCGTATTTTCTCTATTATTGCAGAAAAAATCAAAAATATGTTTTTCTTTTTGTAAATAAAAAAAATTGCATATTTAAAGATAATTTTAAATTCTAAACATATTTCCTTTATACATTTTTTTTATAATAACAAAATACTGGTACTTTACTCTTAAGCTAACATTTGGATAGGTTGAATGCAATCTCTCATTACAGTTTCTGTTGCTGAAGAGTATCCTTAGTCGGCCGTGTAATCCAAGAAGAAACAGACATTCGAAAATAGTTGAAAAATGTGTCTTCATGGTCCCTTAGATCTTCAAACAAAGTATAAAATGCTCCTACGATAGTCCTCCCCAATAAATTCTACGCTTTTGTAAACGTCGACGCCTTCGTCGATGCAATAGCCACATTGCCATAATACATCTTCGATCCTTCATACACAAAAGTTCAGTATTTAATGTCCTTTAGTCGATTTTATTTGCATCAAATCGGTCAGTAACTGGCATATAAACGGCTACATGTGAAATGTTGGTACCCGATTTCTGCCTGATATCGGCCGATTCCTATCCGATACGTGTGTAACAGTACTACCTCATTATACTTATAATCCTCAAAATTTCAGCTTTGCTAAAATGACGTAGGTCTGGGGGCTCTGGGATCTTACTTTATAAAAAGACAAATAACACTGCATATTTTAAAGCCAGACAAAGCATATACAGGTTGGCCTACTATATTCGACGCGGTTTCTAAAAATAATGAATTGGAAAACATATAGAAGTCGGATAAGGCCACAGTATAAAATTATTTTAGCCTATACAGGGTGTCCCAGAAAAGTGTGATGTATCAAAGTTATATTTTTTAATTGGAAACCCCCATATTTTATGACGGTTTAGACACGTAAAAAAATAACTCTAGCTTAATAATATTAACCAGGGTCTAATTTTATTTTTTTGTGATATTTCTTTTTTTTTTCAAAATGCAGGGGTGGAATTAAATTAAAATTATTACAAGATTGGAAAAAGTCTGACATATTAAACGTAGGTCATACCAAGATCAAATGTTGTACAGGGTGTTCAAAAAATATTTTAATTATACAGACTGTCCACGGACACAGACTTGCTTGCAATTACAGATGGGAAAGATTAATAAAAAAAAAAATACCAAAAGCTAGAATACCTTCAGAAAATCGAATGAGGATCTTTTATCAATCAAGGAGTTGCAGAGAAACTACAAAAGAGGGATCATATGAAGTAGTGACACACCTTAATGATCTGGTGTACTTACCGTATTTAAAAGAGTATACAAGCAAAGGTTAAAGTAGTACATTTAAAGAGGCTTTGTTTCAATTTGGTCTATTCTTATTATGACTTTTAGCATTTTAAACGAAGCAAAAAATTATGAAAATTACTTTTTTTTCGAAATATTACAAAAAAATACAGTTATGGTTAGGTCCATTCGTAAACACACGTCTAATAACCTATAAATTAAAATAACAGGAAGTAAGTATTCAAAATGTCAACTTGGCAAATATCCAACTTTGAGGCTCTATAACTCTTAAACTAGAGGTGATCGCACGTTGTGCCCATAAGAAAATTTGGTAATTATTTAAAAACCGGACGCATCACCGATTTTAATGAAATTTGGTATAGGGGTTTTTGGGGCGTTGATTACGAATCTGAGTCGGACACGTTTTGTTCTCGAGATATTTATCATTAGACTTGATAACCAAAACTAACCCAAATTAATTATTTTCCTCTTCTTTTGCACTCAATTCTTGAGTTTTCTGATAAATTGGTACTTAATATTTGATTTCCACCTCTAAAAACCCCATTTTCTTACTATGTTACCAATTTTTTTTTTCATAAAATTATAAAGCTTTATTTTAAAATGATTGAAAATGAAGCTTTGCAATTTTATGAAAAACCGGGTAAAATAAAAAAAATGGGGTTTTAAGAGGTGAAGCTTAAATATTGAGTACCAATTTAGCTTTCAATCAAGAATTGAGTGCAAAAGAAGGGGAGAAATAGTGAATTCAGGTTAGTTTTGGTTATCAAGTCTGATGATAAATATCTGGAGAACGAAACGAGTTCGACAAAAACTCTTTTAGATTCATAATTAGCGTCCCAAAAAACCCCTGTAGGCCAGATTTTATTAAAATCGGTGATGCGTCCGGTTTGTAAATAATTACCGAAAATTTAATCAGAAAGTCATGATTTATCAAATAAAACAAAAAGGGAAAGGAAAACCATATTCATAAGGATTGAGCGGGGTCCTTTAATTAGATTAGTTTTTGTTTGTCTAAATAATTATAAATAAATTAAAATAAAATTTATTTGAACTATAGTATTCTATACTTTGGCCACTATAAATTGATAATGAATACCTAATAAGTAACTACGGTTACTGTAGTTTTAAACCAATAAAATACATTTTTTATTGTGGTAACTAGGGTTAGTGACTTTTTAAACCAATGAAATACATTTTTGGTTCAGGTGTTTTTCTTAATTTATAGTGAACAGGGTATAATTAATATTTAAGGTGTTGGATATGAAGCATTTTTTCGGCAACCTAAAAGGTGTGATATGGAAAGAGGCTCTTGTCTTCAAAATCAACCAAAGCAAATGTGGCAACATGATAAGGAACTAGAAGAAAAAGGCAGAAAGGGATGTTATTTTCTGAAAAACTATGGTTGCTTGCCACAAAACCCTGTAAAGATAAAACCTTGTAATGGAAGTTTAAAAGGACCTCAAAATAAGTTACTTAATATGTATTATACTCCTTGGCTTACCAGCATAGTTAATATAAATTTTGCGGCAGATATGAATGTTGTTCTTAGACCAGATTCATTAGCCATGATAACAGGTTTGTTGTAATAGACCGGCTTTACTTATTTTGTTGTTTTAAATCAATATGATGCAGGTGTCAAGTTTAAAATTTACAATCCCCTAAATTTTTTTACTTCTTATCGTACAAAATAAATAAAAACATCGATTTGTCGGTATAAATCTGTAGTTTTCGAGTCAGTTATCAGATTTTTATTACCTCCTAAGATATATAGGGTAAGAAAAAAGTATGATTTTTAAATGGAACACCTTGTATATTATAGTACCATTAAAAATATCTTTTAAAGAGCTTAAAAAAATACCACATTTGATATATTTTTTTAGTAGTTTCGGAAATATGATATGACCCCCAAAATCTTAAGAATAATTTTTAATAACCATTAAATAATACAAATAATAATACTAATACGTAATACTTATACATCCTCGTAATTTTTTTAACTTATAAAATAATCAAAAATACTGTTTTGTTGAGTTGATTTTGTAGTATCAGAATACTATTATCTCTTAAAATATACAGGATGCGACAATAAGTATGATTTTCTATATGTAAGACCCTTATAATAAATTACTATAATAAAGATATTTTAAAGAGCTTTACAAAAATCACATATTTCACATGTCAATTTTTTTAGTTTTGAAAATATGATCATTAAAAGAATTTTTAATACGCATACTACTTGCAATATTATTTGCCATGACATACTTAATTAAAACTTGCACCTAATTTTCAGATTTTTAAAGCCATATTTTCGAAACTAATAAAGACAGATATATTATATGCATTTTTTTAACCTCTTTAAAAGATCTTTTTAGCGGTTATATAATGTATATAAAGGATGTTTCATTTAAAAAAATCTTACTTTTTGCCGTACTCTGTACCCTGTACATCTTAAGAAGTAATACAAATTTAATTGCTAATGTGAAAACTAGAGAATTATCCAACAAATTGATGTTCTTATTTATTTTTACAATAAAACGTTAGGAGGGTGTAAATTTATAACTTGACACCCGGTAAAATTTTAGTAAATATTAAATTATCTTTTATTTCGTAAATTCCAAATCACTTACCAGACTAAGTTTTACAGACACAGCTGTTCTTTAAACCTTTGGGATCTAATATTAATAAATTATTATTAACAGCCACACAAAAAAATGAAAATGACAAGAGCCAGACATATGTATTTCCACGTATTTTTCGACGCTGAGCCCGATCCCGAACTGAGAAATAGCCCCACAAGTCTGGAATTGGCCTCACTGGCCCAAAATGGCCTTAATAGGCCCTGAAATACGGTTCTCGGGATTAAGCGGAGCCGCGGGTGCATTCTTTCTGCTCGACAGGTCCACCGGCTGAATTAAATTTCCCTGTTTGAGACCGGGAAAAAGACCCTTAGGGGCTGGAAAATCATGTTTCAGACATAGCAATCACACCACATTTTATTACACATTTCTGGACCTTAAACATTGCACATAAACTTTTAAGGCTGTTGAAATTACCATTTTGGAACCGCGAAGGGGCCGAAAAATCGTTTTACGAATGTAGTAATCACAACAGTGAGATTTTTATGTACTTTTAAATTTTGTAGTTTAGATTGTGCTCAATAGGTTTATGCCGAAGTGCCCCTAAGGGGTAATTTTCCCGGTCCCAAACTGGGAATTTTAACGAACCAATAACTTTTCGCGCATTGTCCAGAATTTAAAAGTACATGATAATATTACTGCTGTGATTGTTATATCTGAAACACAATTTTTCGGCACTAAGGAGTTAATTTTTCTGTCCCAAACAGCAAATTTTATTTAGGCCCGTCGAGCACAAGCTAAGTTATATAATTTAAAAGTACATAAAAATTCCACTGTTGTGATTGTTTCCTCTAAAACACGATTTTCCCGGTCCAACACTGGAAATTTCAACATTCCAAGTTTCAAAAATTAAATGTACATGAAAATATCTCGGTTGTCAATCACAACCGTCTAAAACACGATTTTCCGGCCCCTAAGAGGTAATTTTCTCGGTCACAGAACAGAAAATTTCAGTTAGCCGCAGACTCGTCGAGCACAAATCCGGCTTAGGCTTCAAAATGCACCCTCGACCCCGCCCTATCTCGGAAACCGTATTTCAGGGCCTATAGAGGCTATTTTTGGCCCGTGAGGCCAATTTTTGACGTATAGGGCCATTTCTGATCTCGAGATCGGGTTCAGCGTCAAAAAATACATGGGAATACATATGTCTGACTCTTGTCATTTTCATTTTTTTCTTGTGGGGCTTTTATTAATAATTTTTAGTATTAGATCCCAAAGGTTTAAAAACATTTTTTGGTGGGGCTGTGTAATTTCTCTTAATTTAAAATTGTTACATTCCATTTTATCATCATTTTATTTTGTATTTAATTTCACTCGATGATTTTTTTTTAATAGTCATGCCATGTCTACGCTGACCTTGCAATTTTATATTATATGCCATTATGTCAAGACCGAGTCATGTATTTTTTGACGATACAGTGGGTCCCAAATTGGGCCACATGTATTGGTAACTCGGGAACCATTAGAGTTACAGTGTTGCTTAAGTCTGCTTTCAGATTTTTTCTTAATATTTTATGGCTTTTAAAATAATTAAGAAAAACCAAAATGGTGTATTTTTAACATTTGCCTGTAGCTTGGCAACTACCAATTTTACGGTTTTAAAATTACTACATTATTGAAACACTTTTTAAAAAGAATTTAATTTAAGTTAAAATATTTTTCTTAACTTCTTGTTTTTGAGATATTTACCCAAACTTTGGATGTTCATACGAACGCCATATTGGATTATTGCATTTTTAAAAAGAGCTCTTTAACAGCTTTTCATTGATGTATCACAAGGCTAGGTTTTTAGATTGTTTAAGCTTTAAAAATGATAATTTTTGTTTATTTGATAGTAGGCGTAGACTAGACTACGTAATAGCCGCCCCGTTTCATAAATAATAACACAATAGATATTAACTATTCACCAATAAACAATAATAGAGACAACAGTAACAATAAGAACAATTGCTCTAAAAACAACAAATCGACAAACAGGGTAATAACGACAAATACTATTTTATAATGATATTAAATTATGTTACAAATACGGTAACAGGTATTAACGTCCAAACATTTGTTTGCAAGGCCTACTTAAAAATAATTAAAAAAAAATAGAAAAACCAAATTTTTTTTTAAACTAAAAATTAAAATATGTCATGTGATACATCGTTGAATTTGAGATATGCTCTATATTGGTTAGGCGGATTCAGTTATTGGATGGTCTTCTTGTTGAGTACACGCCTGGAAAGAATGAGACCGTTTCGGTCCTGGTCCCGGGGTATACGAGCTGATCCTGTATAGCCCTATTGACCCCTATGAACTGGCCGGTCGCCTGAAACAAAATAAAAGAAAAACCCCCAAAAATTCACCGTTGTCAAGTTAAAAAATTAAGTTAAAAAATAAAAATAAAATATTAACTAATATTTAAATTAAAAATGATTTAAATTTAGATTATTTTTGTCATCTCAAACTGAAAATAGTTTGACATATGTGTCATGAGTGACATAAGTAACTGGTGTATTTATTATTTGTAAGACAAAAAGGTAATAAGTTAGTTGATTATTAGTTTTCCTGAAGATACTTCAGTATCGAGCAAAGGCAACCAAGTGTTATGGTATGTTAACTGAAATCGATGCTACACAATTATCTTTATTTAATAATATATACGCACTTTCTTTGATTTTGCGTTTAAGAACAAGTTTCCTTTGCTAAAATACTCGAAGCATCCCAGTTTATTCTATGATTGTTATCAAATGCGTGTTGGCAGATTTTTGATTTATGAAATTCTGTGTTTTTAATGTATGATCTGTGTTCTTTTATGCGTTTAGCTAATGGTCTACAAGTTTCACCTATATAAAACTTATCGCATTCGCAAGGTATTTTATAAATGACATTTTTTGTATTTTCATTTAAGTTGTATGGTTTTGTTTTTGTTAATTGAGATCTAATGGTGTTTTGTGTTTTAACGATTGTGCGAATATTAAATTAATTTCCTATTCGTTGAATTTTATTTGATAGTCCGGGAATGTATGGTAAAAATAAATTTGTAATAGGTCTATTTTGATTTTGTCTTATATTTGAATTTTCAAATTCAAGAAAACAATTATTTATAAAATCAAGAGGATAATTATTTTGAATTAAAATATCTTTTAAATAATCTTTTTCATTGTTTATATTTTGATTAGAACAAATGACTTTAATTCTATCAAATAGACTTTTTACAGCTCCCTTTTTAACCATTATGGGGTGATTTGAGTTGAAGTTTAAGCATCTATAGTAGGTTTTCTGTAAATTTTTGTTACGAAATTGTTGAAATCTTTTTTATTAAAATGTCAAGAAAAGGTAGTTGTGAGTTGTTTTCTTTTTCTAAAGTAAACCTAATAGTTGGTTCTTGTGTATTAATGTGTGTTAAAAAATGATTCAAACAGTGTTCGTCATATTGGTAAGTATATAGAAAAAATGTCATCTATATATCTCCACAAAAACTAAAGGTTTATATTGATAATTCTCTACAAATTTGACTCAAAATTTTCAATAAAAATATTACTTAATAAAGGTGATAAAGGTGTATATGGTATGGTGTGTGGGTATATATTGGTAAGTTTTGACATGTTTCTTCTATGCAAGAAATAATGTCAAGCTTGGGAACTGTTTTCGGTGTAATTGCAAAATTTAAACCTTTAGAAAGAACAAGTTTTTCAGCATTTGTTAGTTCTTTTTCAGTTAAGTTTATTACAGTTTTATTAATCATGTCATTATTTATTACATGAGATACTTCCAAGTTTAATTTTTCTTGTATTAAAATGTTAAATTTATTTTCATGTGTGTCTTTTTGAATTTCAAAATTTATTAAATAACTGTTATAAACACAATTGCATATATGATTAAAATCGAAAATATAAATTTGGTTTTGCAAGATTGATTTTAAATTATCAATTTATTTTAATAAATTAATTTTATTATATCTATGAAATTGTAGTCTTTCACGTAATAAAGCTAAACTTGCCCTTTCTAAAATATTGTTTACTCTGTGATTAGTGTATGGTGCTTTTAGTCTTAAACCTTTTGGAATAATGTTGTTGTTTTTAAATTTGTGTAAAAATGTTAAGCTATTCTCAGAATGACTTAATTTTTATATTTATTTTCTAAATCTCTAAAAGTAGAGCAAATATTAGGCCCATACATGAATTGGAGATATGCTCTATATTGGTTGGGCGGATTCATTTATTGGATGGTCTTCTTGTTGAGTTGTTTTGTAAAATACTCGACCGGAAATAATTTTACGGGTCTCCTCAAAACTACAGGACTCGCCTACGGCTCGCCCTGTAAATGTTTTTCGTCGACCCGTAAAATACCATTTTCCAGTCTAGTAACGTAAATAGCTAGACAAGGGCTATTTATTAGTGAAAAAATATACAGGGTGTTCCATAAGAAAAACAATAAGTTGGCAGCGTAACTTTTTACCGCAACCCTGTATAAAAAAATTAAAATAGAGTCATGTAGATTCTACGTAAAAAGTTCTACAAAAATTGTCTTTATGATTTTTTGCTATTTCTTGTATTAAAGGATATGTAGGATAAAATTAAACACGTAAATTTTTCAATTTTCCCTCGTATCTCTTAGATAAATAATAACTGTGATTGTCCATAAAAACGCCCAATTTTGCCCTCCCTGTACAGGGTGTCCTATTTTTGTTGCAACTGCGGGGTATCTAGAGGTATTAATCTGGATAAAACCTTTAAAACGATTTTCACTAGTCTGAGCTACTTTCTTGTTAAACAAAAGATGACAAACAAAGTCGCCATGGCCATCTAAGTTTTTGAGCTACGGGGTGATTTTAAAAATATTTTAGGTAAAAAAATAATTACCCCTTGTATCTCAGTTACCTGATAACTTATCAAAAAGGTAAAACGGACTCCACGAACACTAAAAGCTTAAATATCGCTACGTACTAAAACGTCTCTAAAAGGTCTATATAAAATGCTACCACAAATTTCCTGGACCAAAATACAACGATTTAAGGCAATTTACCTTAGTCGAAAAGTTGATCGTTTGCAAGATACAGGGTGTCAAAGTTTTTATGTCATTTTAGTTATCCTAAAATATTTTATTTATTATACAACATTTTTCCACAAAATTTTAATATTAAAGGGTTTTTTAGAGTTAAGAATCGAAATATGCTAATGTTTTCTTTGTAAAATGTAGGGAGACCTGCAGTCCTTTTCTTAGGTTTAAACTGTTATAACTTTTTTGCCTCGGTATATTAAAATCTAATTATAAAATTTGTATTCTGTCATATTTTTTGCACAAAAAAGGTATACCTAATAAATATCCCTACGAGCAACCGTTTTTGAGATATTTTAGATTATACACATTATAGTACAGGCAAATTCGATGTTGAGGTAAAACAAATTAGAGACAAGCTATTCTTTTTTTTAATGTGTAGGAAATTATCTTTACATTAACATACTAAAAGTCTACCACGATTTTACGATCACAAATTTAAAAAAATTGCCGCCATCTTGTTTTTTTTTATTTAATAAACTTTTTATTTATGCATTTACATATATTTCAGATTAAACACATTATAGTACAGGCAAATTTAATGTTGAGGTAAAAGAAATTAAGGACAAGCTACTATTTTTTTTTAATGTGTAGGAAAGAGTCTTTAGATAAATATACTAAAAGTCCACCGCGATCTTACGATTTCAAATATGAAAAAATGGCCGCCATCTTGTCTTTTTTAAATTTTATTTAATAACCTTTTTATTCAAGATATGCTCTATATTAGTTAGGCGGATTAATTTATTGGATGGTCTATTTGTTGGGTATACGCCTGGAAAGAATGGGACCGCTTCGGTCCTGGTCCCGGGGTATACGGTCGCCCGAAACAAAATAAAGAAGAACCCCTCAAACCACATTAAAATCTAATTAAAAACGACGTTTCGGTGGCAAGTCTGCCACCGTTGTTAAGTTAATATTAAGTTAAAAAATAAAAATTAAAATTAACTAATATTTAAATTAAAAATGATTTAAATTTTAGGCTTTTTTAGTATCGCAAGCTAGTTTGATATTTGTGTCATGAGTGACATAAGTAACTGGTGTATCTGTTATTTGTAAGACAAAAAAGGGGATGAGTTAGTTGAATTTTAGTTTTTCTGAAGATACTTCAGTATTGACCTAAGGCAACCAAGTGTTATTTAAATTAACTGAAATTGATGCTACACAATTATCTTTATTTAATAATATATACGAACTTTTTTGATTTCGCGTTTTTTAGAACAAGTTTCCTTTGCTGAAATACTTTAAGCATCCCAGTTTATTCTATGATTGTTATCAAATGCGTGTTGGCAGATTTTTGGTTTATGAAATTATGTGTTTTTAATGTATGATTTGTATTCTTTTATGCGTTTAGCTAATGGTCTACAAGTTTAACCTATATAAAACTTATTGCATTTGCAACGTATTTTATAAATAACATTTTTTTGTTTTCATTTAAGGTTAATGGTTTTGTTTTTGTTAGTTGAGATCTATTATTTGTAAGACAAAAAAGGTGATGAGTTAGTTGATTTTTAGTTTTCCTGAAGATACTTCAGTATTGAGCAAAGGCAACCAAGTGTTATTTAAATTAACTGAAATTGATGCTACACAATTATCTTTATTTAATAATTTACAGTGTGGTCCATTAAGTGTGCGACACATGGAAAACTTTTTTATTTGCAATTTGTCAGAAAATGTTATTCTCTACAAAAGTTGGTGCATGGTCCCAAACTGTATTAGCAGTAGTTAGTTTAAGTAAAAGTTAAATGATATACAGAGTAGGTAGGTAGGTAGGAAAACTGCTTAAGAGTAAAGTACCCTTGATTTTAAAAATACAACAAAATGTTAAATATAAAAGTTATTAAGAATTTAAAGATATATCTGAGTACCAAGTCATGGCCCCTATTAAAATTTTTATTTTTTTTTTGTTGAAAATTTTAAATTAACCCTGTATAATACAGATTTTTATTATTCTGATTCAATATTTTTTTAAGACAGTTTTAACCAACTAACTTTTAAATAAATTTAATCAAATCGAAGCGATTTTGTAAAATTGAACTGAATATATATTTTTTTAGCTAACCGCTTAATTCAAGTTTGTTGCAAGGATATTTATTAGGGCCCTAAAATTAAACAAATATTTTTTTAATAAAGGCAAATATACTATAAATAATAAAATACATATAAAAATTCCTTATTTACTTTGTAAAATTTTTGTTTCAAATTTTTATGAAAGTGTAGAACAGATAACCTTAAATTAAAAAATAAATAAATAAGAACTTGAACTTGGTATTTGGGCATAACTTTTAATTCATAATAACTTTTCTATTTAACATTTCTGTATTTTTAGAAATAAGTCAAATACTATTAAGCAGTTTTTAATCTTTTTGACCTACCATAGAACTATTAATAAAACTTACTACTGCTTTTACAGTTTGAGACCATGCACCAACTTTTAGGGAGAGAATGTTTTTTTGACAAATTGCAAATAAAAAGCTTTCTATTTGTTCCATACTTAAGGGACCACACGGTATATGCACTTTCTTTCATTTTGCGTTTTTTAGAACAAGTTTCCTTTGCTAAAATACTTGAAGCAATCCAGTTTATACTATGATTGTTATCAAATGTGAGTTGGCGGATTTTTGATTTAATAAATTCTGTGTTTTCAATGTATGATCTCTGTTCTTTTATGCCTTTAACGAATGGTCTACAAGTTTTACCTATATAAAACTTATTGCATTTGCAAGGTATTTTATAAATAACATTTTTGTATTTTCATTTAGGTTGTAGGGTTTTTTTTTTGTTAATTAATATCTAATGGTTTATTGTGTTTTAAAGATTGTGCGAATATTAAATTTATTTCCTATTTGTTTAATTTTATTTGATAGTCTGGGAATGTATGGTAAAAATAAATTTGTAATAGGTCTATTTTAATTTTGTCTTGTATTTGGATTTTCACATTCAAGAAAACAATTACCTATTTATAAAAACAAGAGGATTATTATTTTAAATTAAAATATATTTTTTCCACGACCGTATTTTTTTTTTTTTTTAATCGTTAACATGAAGTTAAAGTACTCCATTCTAGTACACTACACAAAGTGTTAAAAAAATACTTTTTTAACACTTCGAAGCATTTTTTACACTTTGAAATAGTGTTTTGTTTCAACGCCTACTACAATAAACTTAAATATCAATTTTTGCAATGTAACTGTAAACGCGACATCAACCGAATCGGTCAAGTTACCTTTGATTTTGTCATTATTTCTTTTAGTTCATGTGTCAAGAGTTTTAAAAATTTGACAGTTTGCAAATGAATTTAATAAAAAATATTTAAAATTAATAGCAATAATGAATTTGGATAACTGAGAAATTGAAACGAAATTTATACTGTTTTAGTATTATTTCTACAGAAAGTAAGTACATACAATTTTATAAAATTAAATAAGAAATTTAGAGTTAAGAAGAGGATAACTGTCTCTTAAAAAATAAGGAGGCTATGATTTTTGTTGCAATATAATGGCTGTGCTACAAACAATTAAAATTAATAAGTTTAGGTAAATAAAACATGTATAAAATGGTATTTTGAGAAATTTTTATACGGTCGTGGTAAAAATATAGTATGTAACACATGCAGTAAGTATCTTTGTTTTATTCATGGGATTGCCGCACTCGCCTAACGGCTCGTTCTGTCAAACTTTCCATTCGTATAAAAAGTATCACTTTATGCACTTGTTATATAAATAACTATTAAATAATATTTTTTAATTTTTATATTTTGATTAAAACAAATAACTTTAATTCTATCATATAGACTTTTTACAACTCCGTTTTTAACCATTATGGAGTGATTTGAGTTAAGGTTTAAGTATCTATTTTTATGTGTAGGTTTTCTAAATTAAATTTTTGTTTCAAAATTGTTTAAATCTTTTTTATTAAAATGTCAAGAAAAGGTAGTTGTGAGTTTTTTTCTTTTTCTATACTAAACCTAATAGTTGGTTCTTGTGTATTAATGTGTTTAAAAAATTATTTAAACAGTGTTTGTCATGTTGGTTTATAGAAAAAATGTCATCCATATCCCTCCACCAAATTAAAGGCTTATATTAATAATTTTCTTCAAAATTTGACTCAAAATTTTCTATTAATAATATAACTTAATAAAGGTGATTAAAGTAAACCCATAGCCAAGCCAGAAGTTTGTTTATAAAAATCAGTGTTGTATTGAAAATACATACAATATGAGCAACGCTGTTTGGTTCATCGGCAGGCAATAGAATAACATTTATTGCCTGCACTATGCACTATTGGTCACGCATGTTTACATGCCGGAATTTAGTTAGTTTAGCAGAAGATGGCCACGAAAGCCTTACACAGTATATTACCAGTGTATAATTTGAATCAATATCAATGTTAGTTAATTTCTCTAAAAAATTTTTAGAATTTTTAATGTATGTATCAGTATTGTTTACTAAAGGATCTAAAATGATAAGTAGAAATTTTGCTAGTGGATGTGTAGATGAGTTTATACAACTTACTATAGGACGTAACGGTATATTAGGTTAATGTATTTTTGGTACTCAGTAAGACAGTTGTGTGGTGTCAGTTTAAATCTTTTAATATTTGTGAAATAGTTTTTATGTTTTTTAACATATTATAAATTTGTTGTTCAGTGCATTCAGTAGGGCCATTTTTAATTTTTGTGTAATTACCATCATTTAAAAGAGACATTATTTTATGATCATAATAAAATGTATTACAATCTATTATAACTGTTGCATTTCCTTTATCTGCAGGAAGAATTTTTATGGTATTGTTTCTTTTTAATGATTGTAATGCTTTTTGTTCAATTTGGGTTAGATTTTGTTTAATTTTAAAAGGTTTTTCTAACGCGATTTTTGTTCTAATTCTAAATTTGTCTTGGTGTTCTATTGGTAAGTTTTGACATGTTTCTTCTATGCAAGAAATATTGTCAAGCTCGGGAACTGTTTTTGGTTTAATTGCTAATTTTAAACCTTTAGAAAGAACAAGTTTTTCTGCATTTGTTAGTTCTTTTTACTTAAGTTAATTACAGTTTTATTAATGATGTCATTATTTCTTACGTAAGATACTTCTGAGTTTAATTTTTCTTGTATTAAATTATTAAATTTATTTTTATGTGTGTCTTTTTGAATTTCAAAATTTATTAAATAACTATTATTAACACAATTGCATATAGGATTAAAATCAAAAATATTAAATTCGTTTTGCAAGATAGATTTTAAATAGAAATTGATAATTTAAAACCAATCTTGCAAAACCATATTATTATTACTTAACTTTAACTCAAATCGCCCAAAAATGGTTAAAAAGGGAGTTGTAATATTTGATAGAATTAAAGTCATTTGTTTAATCTTAATATAAATAATGAAAAATATTATTTAAAGGATATATTAATTTAAAATAATTATCTTCTCGAATAGGAAATAATTTCAATATTCGCACAATGTTTAAAACACAATACACCATTGGATCCCAATTAACAAAAACAAAACCATACAACTTAAATAAAAATACAAAAAAATATTTATAAAATACCTTGCGAATGCAATAAGTTTAATATAGATAAAACTTGTAGACCATTAGCTAAACGCATAAAGAACCACAGATCATACATTAAAAACACATAATTTCATAAACCAAAAATCTGCCAACACGCATTTGATAACAATCATAGAATAAACTGGGATGCTTCAAGTATTTCAGCAAAAGAAACTTGTTTTAAAAAATTCAAAATCAAAAAAGTTCGTATATATTATTAAATAAAGATAATTGTGTAGCATCAATTTCAGTTAATTTAAATAACACTTGGTTGCCTTTACTGGATATTGAAGTATCTTCAGGAAAACTAAAAATCAACTAACCCATCACCTTTTTTGTCCTACAAATAATAAATATCAACTAACAAAAACAAAACCATACAACTTAAATGAAAACAAAAAATGTTATTTATAAAATACCTTGCGAATGCAATAAGTTTAATATAGATAAAACTTGTAGACCATTAGTTAAACGCATAAAAGAACACAGATCATACATTAAAAACACATAATTTCATAAACCAAAAATCTGCCAACACGCATTTGATAACAATCATAGAATAAACTGGGATGCTTTAAGTATTTCAGCAAAGGAAACTTGTTCTAAAAAATGCAAAATCAAAAAAATTTCGTATATATTATTAAATAAAGATAATTGTGTAGCATCAATTTCAGTTAATTTAAATAACACTTGGTTGCCTTTGCTTGATACTGAAGTATCTTCAGGAAAACTAAAAATCAACTAACTCATCCCCTTTTTTGTCTTACAAATAATAGATACACCAGTTGCTTAAGTCACTTATGACACAAATGGCAAACTATTTTCAGCTTGCGATACTAAAGAAGCCTAAAATTTAATTAATTTTTAATTAAAATATAAGGTAATTTTTATTTTTATTTTTTAACTTAATTTTAAGTTGACAACGGTGTTTCAGGCGACCGGCCAGTTCATAGGGGTCAATAGTGCTGAACAGGGTCAGCTCGTATACCCAGGGACCAGGACCGAAGCGGTCCAATTCTTTTCAGGCGTGTACCCAACAAAACCTTTTTATTTATGCTTTTGCAAAAATGACAAATTCACTTTATTTTAGAGCTTAAAAAGACGAATCTTTTGGTATTAAAAACATAATTATAGCTTTTTAAATAAAAAAGTTAAAGTTTTTTAAAATAATGGCAAATTAAAAACAAATTAAAATTTTGAGTCGAGATTAACTTAAGTAAGATATTTTTCTTGTCCTCAAAACTAAAAAAAAAAATAATTTAAAGTAACTTTTTAAATTCATCCTATTGGTTACAGAAAGTCAGTTTTTTTCAACTAACAATTCAAAAATAATATTAGTACAAGTAATCCGACAACATTGGCCAACCTTTAGAAAGCAGCTAATGCCGAACTTTTTAAAAATCCTGTCTATACCATAGATATCTCACATTTAGATACACAGAATAATTTAAAAATCCTAAAATCTGA